>JABWDB010000074.1:0-600000 GCA_019614645.1 Stratiolaelaps scimitus
ATGTTGTGTTCTTTCACTGATGGTCGTGTAGAACGAGACAAAATGAGAACAATGTTCAAGTGCGGTTCATTTGCGGACTGTTTTGTGTCGCCCGGTTGCTTTGCTTTTATTCTTGTAAGATGGCTAGGTATCGTGGAAAGGGGTGTCGTCAGGTTACCTAACACTTGTGATTATGGTGGACGCTCTACGGGTCCTTGTTCTATGGTCTATTCTATCTTCACTTGAAGTGACATTTGTCACCTCAAGTGACGTCTGACATATCAGGTGGCTATCGGTTATTTAAAGTGGCGATTGACACATCAGGTGGCTATCGGTTATTTATGGTGACGTCTGACACATCAGGTGGTTATTGGTTATTTAAAGTGACGATTGACACATCAGGTGGTTATTGGTTATTTAAAGTGACGATTGACATATGTCATAGTCAGCGTCTCCAACACCTTCCCCACGTAAAAAAAAAATTAGTCCTTTTTTAAAGATTTGTATCTTGGGGAGCATGTCATCGTAACTTCCAGGAACGATGGCTGTTTTCGGACTCTCTCGGAACGTCGTGGAAGTAGGTCCTGTTGTGGTTGGCTTTGTTGTTCGCTTGTTCGTCCTATTCCGAAATCAGCGCTCTCGTCGTTGTCGAATATGGATTGTTCCAGTGATTCCAATTCTTCGACGGACTCGATCGGTTTTGGTTCTTCATCTTCGGGTGGTCCGTTGGGATGGTTTTGGATGAAAAGTTGTCTTCTGGCTGATATTAATGCTTGTTGTTGTTCTTGTTGTTGCCTGATGATGGTGGTTTCAGTTCTCCCATCGTTCTGTTTCTCTGCTGTTACCAATTCATCGGCTAGGGATGTCGTGGCGATTTCTGTTAGTTTCTCAGCAATTTGTTTGGGAGATGGTTGCTGTTGAGCGGGATCTATGGAAAGGTTTTGTAGGAGCATTGAGACCTCTTCTGCTTCTTTTTCAGTTTGTTTGAAGTTTTGGCGAGTTTGACTTAAAAGCGCCTGAATTTCCGGGTCTGAATCTCCGATTTCCTGTTCCAATTGGCTGATCGTCTCCATTAGCTCGTCTTTTTCGTCACCTGAGACTTGACGGCCCTCCATGGACCTAAGTTTCTTCGCTAGGGTCTCAACTTTGGTTAGAAACGGGATTCCAACTCTCGGTGTTTGTGTCGTTTGGTTTTCCTTGTGGGCCTCCTCCTTCTTTGGAGTTTTGGTCCTTCTTCTAGATGGAAGTGGCATTTCGAATGCCAGCATGAACCCGTCATAGATGTCTTCATTTTTATGTTGTCTTGGGTTGTACCGTTTCCTTAGTTGGTTAGCATGGCGAGATGTTGTTTGGTTGTTGACTTCGACGTCATACATAACGTTGTTTCGTCGTTGAATCGTTCCGTGCGTCCAGAACTGTTTGTTTTGTTTTTGCATGCGCACGTACACTTGTTCATTTACTTTGAAGTTTTTCTCTTTGCTTCCGTGGTGTTTGTCGAAGTGTTGTTTCATTTGATTTTGTTGAGTCGTTGTTATTGAAGCGATATTTTTCGTTGGTATCAGGCGTATCATGTCGAGGTCGGTGCGAAATTTCCTTCCGGTAAATGCCTCTGCTGGGGTTTTACCATTGAGAGCTGGTGATGGGATGGTCCGGTAAGTCCTTAGAAATTTGCGGATGATTGTCGACGTGTTTCCTTCATTTTGCATTTTAGTTAATGATCTTTTGAAGGTGTCTACCATCCTCTCTGCGCGGCCATTGCTTTGTGGGTGATATGGTGCTGAGAAAAACTTCTTGATACCATATTTTTGGCAGACTTCGATGAAGTTTTGTGCGGTGAATTGAGTACCATTGTCAGTTACCAATTCTTCAGGAATTCCATGTTGAGTGAAGATGTTTTCGAAAGCTTCGATGGTGTTAGCTGTGGTGATCTTTTTCATTGGAACCACTTCGGGCCAATTTGAAAAAGAATCGACTATTATCAGATAGTACGTGTTGTTCATCGGCCCGGCAAAGTCGGCGTGGATGCGAATCCATGGTCCTTTTGGGTGTTCCCAGGGGGAGAGTGGGACTTTGATGGGGTTTTTGCTTGCAAGTTGACAATCGTCGCATCTCCTGACGAAGTCTTGGATGTGAGTGTCGATTTTTGGCCAATACACGTAGGATCGTGCTAATGCTTTCATCCTGTTTTCGCCCGGATGTCCGTTATGCAGTGTGGTTAATATTTGCTGTTGTAGTTCATTCGGGATCACTACTCGATCGCGGTACATGATGATGTCATCTGTGATGCTCAGTTCGGATCTTCTGGAATATAGAGCAAAAAGCGGGTCTTCCCGTTGAATTTTCGGCCAGTGGTCGTTGATGAACCTTTTTGCTCTTGACAAAATTGGGTCGGTTGAGGTTTGTGTTTTGATTTCATTTCTTGTGACCGGCAGGTTTGAGATGTCTTCGTCCACTACGTTGTCGTTGTCCAATTCAATGTTGGCAATGACTTTGTCTGGGAGTTCATTGCTCACTTCGAGGGCGGTTTGTTGTGTAGCAATTAGGCGGGAGAGTGCATCTGCTTCTCCGAAGGTTGTTGTGCTTTTGTAGTTGATGGTAAACTGGTAGTCCAGTAGTATTACAGCCCATCGTTGTAATCTGTTTGCTGCGTGAACTGATATTCCATTTTTGGAACCAAAAATTGCTAGTAGTGGTTTGTGGTCAGTGTTGAGGCTGAATTGTCTCCCGTAGACGAATTTGTGGAATTTTCGTACGGCGTAAACAATTGCTAGTGCTTCCTTTTCGATCTGACTATATTTTCGTTCCGTGTCAGACAGGGAGCGTGAGATGTGCATGACCGCCATTTTTGAACTGTCGGCAGATTCCTGCATCAGGACGGCGCCAATTCAGTATTGGCTGGCGTCTGCGCTAATGATGAGTGGAAGGTTTGGATCGTAGTGAGTTAGAAGTAGGTCTGACTGCAAATATTGTTTCATTTTCTGGAAGTTTCTTTCGCATTTGTCTGACCATTCGAACTTCACGTCCTTTTTGAGAAGGTTACTACTACTTTAAAATGTTGATTTTTGTCATTTTGGTGCATATGTTGATTTTTGTCATTTTGGTGCATAAACAAAAGCAGACGACACAAATGTAAACAAAGCAGACGACGCCCGCTAAACTAGCGGGGGAGAGGAGGAAAAATAGAGGGAAAGGGAATCGCCCTCAGCATGGAAGCCTATGGCAAGTGGGCGGAACGTGGGGGCTGCGGAAGTGGCAAGGGTTCGGAATTTAGCGGGCCTGTGTCTGCTAAAAAAACCCACACACGTGCATGCGCGTATCTGGTAACGACGCGGCGAGGGTGGTTCGAAATTTAGCGGGCTCGTGTCCGCTAAAAACCCACACACACACCCACACGTGCATGCGCGTATCTGGTAACGACGCGTCGTCTGCTATTGTGTCGTCTGCTGCTTTGTTGATGCTACTGAATTCTGGTGGCGCGCGAAAATTCAAACGCAGTGGGTGAACGCCGGGGTTCGTCGAACGCAGCCGAGATGATATCTCGAGAACGGTGCGTCGGAGCGCGATTTTGAGGCGATTTTCGGTGCCCCCCCTCTAACTCCCCCCAGCCCCCTCCATCCCCCAAGCAGTCTCATAAACTCCTGGAGGCATCCCCCCCCCATTAGAAAAAAAGGCGACCTGAAAATTTGCTCCCTTACCCCCCTCCACCCCCAATCCCCCACTCCACCCCCATCCCCCCAATCCCCCCCTCCCTCCCCAGAAAAGACGTCCTGAAAATTCTAAACGTTTTATTTACATACTGTCGTGCAAAAGCGTTATTAAAATTTATGTGGCAGCGGTGGTGGTGGGGTTGTCGTCGTCGCCGTCGTCGCAGTCCCCTGACACTTGCCAATCGTCCTCGACATCGCCGTCATCGTCGTTTTCTAACATAGTATGCCAATTCCGCGTACGGGCTTCTATTATGTTTGGGGGAAGCTCTACATCGTACCAATTCCTGGTCACTACGTCTACGTTGCAGTTATTTTCGCCAGCCATTGGACCCGTGCTACTTAATTTACCGAATATTGTGTTAATTGCAAAGTCATTATTTTTCCTCGCTTTGCTCATAATTTCGGAACAAACCTTGTCGAGTTCTTTTTTCTTCGCAATCGCCTCCCGGAGATTGTCTCGAATTTTATTCCTTGTTGCCAACTGTTGACGTACTTCTTTTCGACAAAATGTGTCCGTGCATTCGATCATTTTTAAAATTGTAGAATCGATGGTTTTTAATTCTCGATATAGAGCTCGTTCCCGGAGCTCATAGAGGTGCCGGTGCACCTTTGTTGCGAATCTTCTCGAAATGTGGCGGGCGAAAAAGGCGGGCAGAGGCGAGTAGAAGTGCCGGATCGGGTAGTGCTTGTGTGCTGGTCCCGGTGCTGGTGGTGGAGCTTTACGTTGGGATTTTTTATAGTACTGGGAGAGAGTGGAGGTAATGGTGACGCGCTAAAAGTATCAACCCCCCTCCCCCATCAAATTGAGTGCTGTTGTAAATTAGATCATTGGGATTTTCTCTTGGTTTATCAATGTAAATTAGACTATTGTAAATTAAAATGAGCAGTGCGTACTTGTATCTAACACAATTTGACAATTTATCCTTACCTGATAATGACAACTGGCCCACCGGACACTTCGTACCTCCCCCCTCCCCATCAAATTGAGTGCTGTTGTAAATTAGACCATTGGGATTTTCTGTTGGTTTATCAAATAATGATGTTGTAAATTAGACTCTTGTAAATTAAAATGAGCAGTGCGTACTTGTATCTAACACAATTTGACAATTTATCCTTATCTGATAATGACAAGCACAACTGGCCCACCGGACACTTCGTACCTCAATGAAATGGGAGGGTTTGATGATATGGTGTGACCATTGGGATGTGGTGCTTTTCTGATTTCTGTTGATGTAAATTGGATCTTTTAGTTGATGATGTTGTAAATTAGACCATCGGGTTCATGAATTGCACAGTGCGTAGTCATACTTTGTATCTAACAACAACCCCAGAAGTGACTTTGCGAGGGAGTTCACGCCACACGCCGCGTTATTCGAGCTCTTGAAGTAGAACCCGGTGAATACAAACTATTGGAAGTTCACTCTGCACAAGGTGCCTACCAAACACATATTGTGGTAATTGCTCCGCGCAATGATCCCAAGAATGAGTTTCGTATGTTCCTTCCACAACGTTACACCTGTGCAGAAAGTCTTCTCGCGGTCGGCAACTACAGATCAGCTCAAATATTCTTTATGCTTCAACGCATTGGAGCACGCGGCACTCCAAAGGAAACGATCACCATTCGCCTGATACGTCATAAAAACTAATTTGGAAATGGCTTTACTCACAAGAAATAAATGAAATCAAATGTCACTTACAAATTCGACTTATTTTTCGTGTGTTTGTCTTAGAGCTGGTCCAGCAATCCTTTTCTCGGACACTGTTGAGTGTTCGACAAAGGCAAAGGTTTTTATAAAGATGGGGAGGGGGTACCCTCCCATTTCTTTTAGATCACGGTGTCCAGCGCCCAGTATTCACATTCTTTCCTTGCCATTATTTCACTTCGCCGCATCAGACAAAGGATAAGTTATCGATCTGTGTTGGATAGACAAACAAATGGGAATAGAAAAGCATCGCATCCCAATGGTCCAACATCAACACTCACATTTAAAAGATCCCAATGGTCTAATTTACAAGGATAAACAAATGGAAATCAGAAGAGGACCACATAGTCTCAATGGTCACACCATATCGTCGAACCCTTCCATTTCATTTAGATACAAAGTGTCCGGAGGGCCAGTTAACAAATCTTTCCTTTTCATTATCAGATAAAGGATAAATTGCCGATTTGTGTTAGATACAAAGTATGACTACGCACTGTGCAATTCATGAAACCGATGGTCTAATTTACAACATCATCAACTAAAAGATCCAATTTACATCAACAGAAATCAGAAAAGCACCACATCCCAATGGTCACACCATATCATCAAACCCTCCCATTTCATTGAGGTACGAAGTGTCCGGTGGGCCAGTTGTGCTTGTCATTATCAGATAAGGATAAATTGTCAAATTGTGTTAGATACAAGTACGCACTGCTCATTTTAATTTACAAGAGTCTAATTTACAACATCATTATTTGATAAACCAACAGAAAATCCCAATGGTCTAATTTACAACAGCACTCAATTTGATGGGGAGGGGGGAGGTACGAAGTGTCCGGTGGGCCAGTTGTCATTATCAGATAAGGATAAATTGTCAAATTGTGTTAGATACAAGTACGCACTGCTCATTTTAATTTACAATAGTCTAATTTACATTGATAAACCAACAGAAAAATCCCAATGATCTAATTTACAACAGCACTCAATTTGATGGGGGAGGGGCTTGATGCTTTTAGCGCGTCACCATCATCTCCACTCTCTCCCAGTACTATAAAAAATCCCAACGTAAAGCTCCACCACCGGGACCAGCACCACACAGCTCGCAAGCACTACTCGACCCGCCAGTTCTACTCCGCCTTACTGTCGGGGCCCCCCCTCTCTGTTCGCCCAGCCATCCTAAGGGACTTGTCGATTTTGAAGACATTCGAGGTCCAACAAAGGTGCACCGGCACCTCTATGAGCTCCGAGAACGAGCTCCATATCGAGAATTAAAAACCATCGATTCTACAATTTTAAAAATGATCGAATGCACGGAAACATTTTATCGAAAAGAAGTACGTCAACAGTTGGCGACAAGGAATAAAATTCGAGACAATCTCCGGGAGGCGATAGCGAAGAAAAAAGAACTCGACAACGATTGTTCCGAAATTATGAGGAAAGCGAGGAAAACTAATGACTTTGCAATTAACACAATATTCAGCAAAATAAGTAGCACCGGTCCAATGGCCAGCGAAAATAATTGCAACGTAGACGTAGTGACCAGGAATTGGTACGATGTAGAGCTTCCCCCAAACATAATAGAAGCCCGTACGCGGAATTGGCATACTATGTTAGAAAACGACGATGACGGCGATGCCGAGGACGATTGGCAAGTGTCATGGGACTGCGACGACAGCAACGACGACGACGACAACCCCACCACCGCTGCCACATAATATTTATGCTTTCGCTCAATAACGACACAACGCTTTTGCATGACAGTATCTAAATAAAACGTTTTGAATTTTCAGGCCGCTTTTTCTGTCCGCAGGGGGGGAGGGGGGAGCAAATTTTCAGGGCGCTTTTTTTCTGTCGGGGGGGGGGAATGGGGAGGAATGGGGGAGGGGAGGGGTGGGGGGGGTAAGGGAGCAAATTTTCAGGTCGCCTTTTTCTAATGGGGGGGGGATGCCTCCAGGAGTTCATGAGACTGCTTGGGGGATGGAGGGGGCTGGGGGGAGTTAGAGGGGGGGCACCGAAAATCGCCTCAAAATCGAGCTCCGACGCACCGTTCTCGAGATATCATCTCGGCGGCGTTCGACGAACCCCGGCGTTCACCCACTGCGT
This sequence comes from Stratiolaelaps scimitus, assembly GCA_019614645.1. Lineage (NCBI taxonomy): Eukaryota > Metazoa > Arthropoda > Arachnida > Mesostigmata > Laelapidae > Stratiolaelaps > Stratiolaelaps scimitus. The sequence continues at coordinate 7,493 of JABWDB010000074.1, forward strand.
TTGAATTTTCGCGCGCCACCAGAATTCAGTAGCATCAACAAAGCAGCAGACGACACAATAGCAGACGACGCGTCGTTACCAGATACGCGCATGCACGTGTGGGTGTGTGTGTGGGTTTTTAGCGGACACGAGCCCGCTAAATTTCAAACCACCCTCGCCGCGTCGTTACCAGATACGCGCATGCACGTGTGTGGGTTTTTTTAGCAGACACAGGCCCGCTAAATTCCGAACCCTTGCCACTTCCGCAGCCCCCACGTTCCGCCCTCTTGCCATAGGCTTCCATGCTGAGGGCGATTCCCTTTCCCTCTATTTTTCCTCCTCTCCCCCGCTAGTTTAGCGGGCGTCGTCTGCTTTGTTTACATTTGTGTCGTCTGCTTTTGTTTATGCACCAAAATGACCATGCGTACACATGTGACATGTGTGTATATATATTACACACGTGACCATGCGTACACATGTGACATGTGTGTATATATATTACACACGTGACCATGCGTACACATGTGACATGTGTGTATATATATTACACACGTGACCATGCGTACACATGTGACATGTGTGTATATATATTACACACGTGACCATGCGTACACATGTGACATGTGTGTATATATATTACACACGTGACCATGCGTACACATGTGACATGTGTGTATATATATTACACACGTGACCATGCGTACACATGTGACATGTGTGTATATATATTACACACGTGACCATGCGTACACATGTGACATGTGTGTATATATATTACACACGTGACCATGCGTACACATGTGACATGTGTGTATATATATTACACACGTGACCATGCGTACACATGTGACATGTGTGTATATATATTACACACGTGACCATGCGTACACATGTGACATGTGTGTATATATATTACACACGTGACCATGCGTACACATGTGACATGTGTGTATATATATTACACACGTGACCATGCGTACACATGTGACATGTGTGTATATATATATTACACACGTGACCATGCGTACACATGTGACATGTGTGTATATATATATTACACACGTGACCATGCGTACACATGTGACATGTGTGTATATATATATTACACACGTGACCATGCGTACACATGTGACATGTGTGTATATATATATTACACACGTGACCATGCGTACACATGTGACATGTGTGTATATATATATTACACACGTGACCATGCGTACACATGTGACATGTGTGTATATATATATTACACACGTGACCATGCGTACACATGTGACATGTGTGTATATATATTACACACGTGACCATGCGTACACATGTGACATGTGTGTATATATATATTACACACGTGACCATGCGTACACATGTGACATGTGTGTATATATATATTACACACGTGACCATGCGTACACATGTGACATGTGTGTATATATATATTACACACGTGACCATGCGTACACATGTGACATGTGTGTATATATATATTACACACGTGACCATGCGTACACATGTGACATGTGTGTATATATATATTACACACGTGACCATGCGTACACATGTGACATGTGTGTATATATATATTACACACGTGACCATGCGTACACATGTGACATGTGTGTATATATATATTACACACGTGACCATGCGTACACATGTGACATGTGTGTATATATATATTACACACGTGACCATGCGTACACATGTGACATGTGTGTATATATATATTACACACGTGACCATGCGTACACATGTGACATGTGTGTATATATATATTACACACGTGACCATGCGTACACATGTGACATGTGTGTATATATATATTACACACGTGACCATGCGTACACATGTGACATGTGTGTATATATATATTACACACGTGACCATGCGTACACATGTGACATGTGTGTATATATATATTACACACGTGACCATGCGTACACATGTGACATGTGTGTATATATATATTACACACGTGACCATGCGTACACATGTGACATGTGTGTATATATATATTACACACGTGACCATGCGTACACATGTGACATGTGTGTATATATATATTACACACGTGACCATGCGTACACATGTGACATGTGTGTATATATATATTACACACGTGACCATGCGTACACATGTGACATGTGTGTATATATATATTACACACGTGACCATGCGTACACATGTGACATGTGTGTATATATATATTACACACGTGACCATGCGTACACATGTGACATGTGTGTATATATATATTACACACGTGACCATGCGTACACATGTGACATGTGTGTATATATATATTACACACGTGACCATGCGTACACATGTGACATGTGTGTATATATATATTACACACGTGACCATGCGTACACATGTGACATGTGTGTATATATATATATTACACACGTGACCATGCGTACACATGTGACATGTGTGTATATATATATATTACACACGTGACCATGCGTACACATGTGACATGTGTGTATATATATATATTACACACGTGACCATGCGTACACATGTGACATGTGTGTATATATATATATTACACACGTGACCATGCGTACACATGTGACATGTGTGTATATATATATATTACACACGTGACCATGCGTACACATGTGACATGTGTGTATATATATATATTACACACGTGACCATGCGTACACATGTGACATGTGTGTATATATATATATTACACACGTGACCATGCGTACACATGTGACATGTGTGTATATATATATATTACACACGTGACCATGCGTACACATGTGACATGTGTGTATATATATATATTACACACGTGACCATGCGTACACATGTGACATGTGTGTATATATATATATTACACACGTGACCATGCGTACACATGTGACATGTGTGTATATATATATATTACACACGTGACCATGCGTACACATGTGACATGTGTGTATATATATATATTACACACGTGACCATGCGTACACATGTGACATGTGTGTATATATATATATTACACACGTGACCATGCGTACACATGTGACATGTGTGTATATATATATATTACACACGTGACCATGCGTACACATGTGACATGTGTGTATATATATATATTACACACGTGACCATGCGTACACATGTGACATGTGTGTATATATATATATTACACACGTGACCATGCGTACACATGTGACATGTGTGTATATATATATATTACACACGTGACCATGCGTACACATGTGACATGTGTGTATATATATATATTACACACGTGACCATGCGTACACATGTGACATGTGTGTATATATATATATTACACACGTGACCATGCGTACACATGTGACATGTGTGTATATATATATATTACACACGTGACCATGCGTACACATGTGACATGTGTGTATATATATATATTACACACGTGACCATGCGTACACATGTGACATGTGTGTATATATATATATTACACACGTGACCATGCGTACACATGTGACATGTGTGTGTATATATATATTACACACGTGACCATGCGTACACATGTGACATGTGTGTATATATATATATTACACACGTGACCATGCGTACACATGTGACATGTGTGTATATATATATATTACACACGTGACCATGCGTACACATGTGACATGTGTGTATATATATATTACACACGTGACCATGCGTACACATGTGACATGTGTGTATATATATATATTACACACGTGACCATGCGTACACATGTGACATGTGTGTATATATATATATTACACACGTGACCATGCGTACACATGTGACATGTGTGTATATATATATATTACACACGTGACCATGCGTACACATGTGACATGTGTGTATATATATATATTACACACGTGACCATGCGTACACATGTGACATGTGTGTATATATATATATTACACACGTGACCATGCGTACACATGTGACATGTGTGTATATATATATATTACACACGTGACCATGCGTACACATGTGACATGTGTGTGTATATATATATATTACACACGTGACCATGCGTACACATGTGACATGTGTGTATATATATATATTACACACGTGACCATGCGTACACATGTGACATGTGTGTATATATATATATTACACACGTGACCATGCGTACACATGTGACATGTGTGTATATATATATATTACACACGTGACCATGCGTACACATGTGACATGTGTGTATATATATATATTACACACGTGACCATGCGTACACATGTGACATGTGTGTGTATATATATATATTACACACGTGACCATGCGTACACATGTGACATGTGTGTATATATATATATTACACACGTGACCATGCGTACACATGTGACATGTGTGTATATATATATATTACACACGTGACCATGCGTACACATGTGACATGTGTGTATATATATATATTACACACGTGACCATGCGTACACATGTGACATGTGTGTATATATATATATTACACACGTGACCATGCGTACACATGTGACATGTGTGTATATATATATATTACACACGTGACCATGCGTACACATGTGACATGTGTGTATATATATATATATTACACACGTGACCATGCGTACACATGTGACATGTGTATATATATATTACACACGTGACCATGCGTACACATGTGACATGTGTATATATATATATTACACACGTGACCATGCGTACACATGTGACATGTGTGTATATATATATATATTACACACGTGACCATGCGTACACATGTGACATGTGTATATATATATATTACACACGTGACCATGCGTACACATGTGACATGTGTCTATATATATATATATTACACACGTGACCATGCGTACACATGTGACATGTGTCTATATATATATATATATTACACACGTGACCATGCGTACACATGTGACATGTGTCTATATATATATATATATTACACACGTGACCATGCGTACACATGTGACATGTGTATATATATATTACACACGTGGCCATGCGTACACATGTGACATGTGTGTATATATATATATATATATATTACACACGTGCGTACACATGTGACATGTGTGTATATATATATATATATTACACACGTGCGTACACATGTGACATGTGTGTATATATATATATTACACACGTGCGTACACATGTGACATGTGTGTACATATATTACACACGTGACAATGCGTACACATGTGACATGTGTGTATATATATATATTACACACGTGACCATGCGTACACATGTGACATGTGTGTATATATATATATATAATACATACGTGACATGTGTGTATATATATATATAATACATACGTGACATGTGTGTATATATATATATATATTACACACGTGACCATGCGTACACATGTGACATGTGTGTATATATATATATATTACACATGTGACATGTGTGTATATATATATATATATATTACACACGTGACCATGCGTACACATGTGACATGTGTGTATATATATATATATATATTACACACGTGACCATGCGTACACATGTGACATGTGTGTATATATATATATATTACACACGTGACCATGCGTACACATGTGACATGTGTGTATATATATATATATATATATTACACACGTGACCATGCGTACACATGTGACATGTGTGTATATATATATATATATATTACACACGTGACCATGCGTACACATGTGACATGTGTGTATATATATATATATATATATATATATTACACACGTGACCATGCGTACACATGTGACATGTGTGTATATATATATATATATATATATTACACACGTGACCATGCGTACACATGTGACATGTGTGTATATATATATATATATATATTACACACGTGACAATGCGTACACATGTGACATGTGTGTATATATATATATATATATTACACACGTGCGTACACATGTGACATGTGTGTATATATATATATTACACACGTGCGTACACATGTGACATGTGTGTATATATATATATTACACACGTGCGTACACATGTGACATGTGTGTATATATATATATAATACATACGTGACATGTGTGTATATATATATATTACACACGTGCGTACACATGTGACATGTGTGTATATATATATATTACACACGTGCGTACACATGTGACATGTGTGTATATATATATATAATACATACGTGACATGTGTGTATATATATATATATATATATTACACACGTGACCATGCGTACACATGTGACATGTGTGTATATATATATATATATATATTACACACGTGACCATGCGTACACATGTGACATGTGTGTATATATATATATATATATATTACACACGTGACCATGCGTACACATGTGACATGTGTGTATATATATATATATATATATATTACACACGTGACCATGCGTACACATGTGACATGTGTGTATATATATATATATATATTACACACGTGACCATGCGTACACATGTGACATGTGTGTATATATATATATATATATTACACACGTGACCATGCGTACACATGTGACATGTGTGTATATATATATATATATATATTACACACGTGACCATGCGTACACATGTGACATGTGTGTATATATATATATATATTACACACGTGACCATGCGTACACATGTGACATGTGTGTATATATATATATATATATTACACACGTGACCATGCGTACACATGTGACATGTGTGTATATATATTACACACGTATTACACGTATGTGTAATACGTATACACATATCACACATGTGTAACACATATACACGTATGTGTAATACGTATACACTATCACACATGTGTAACACATATACACGTATGTGTAATACGTATACACATATCACACATGTGTAATACGTATACACATATCACACATGTGTAACACATATACACGTATGTGTAATACGTATACACATATCACACATGTGTAACACATATACACGTATGTGTAATACGTATACACATATAACATATGTGTAACACATATACACATATGTGTAATACGTATACACATATCACACATGTGTAACACATATACACGTATGTGTAATACGTATACACATATCACATATGTGTAACACATATACACGTATGTGTAATACTTATACACATATCACACATGTGTAACACATATACACGTATATGTAACACATATACACGTATGTGTAACACATATCACATATGTGTAACACATATCACACATGTGTAACACATATAACATATGTGTAACACATATCACACATGTGTAACACATATAACATATGTGTAACACATATCACACATGTGTAACACATATAACATATGTGTAACACATATCACACATGTGTAACACATATAACATATGTGTAACACATATCACACATGTGTAACACATATCACATATGTGTAACACATATCACACATGTGTAACACATATCACATATGTGTAACACATATCACATATGTGTAACACATATCACAGATATATAACACATATCACATATGTGTAACACATATCACATATGTGTAACACATATCACATATGTGTAACACATATCACATAAGTGTGTATATGTAGCACATATCACATATGTGTAACACATATCACATATGTGTAACACATATCACATGTGTAACACATAACTCATATGTGATATGTTTAATACATATCACATATGTGTAACACATATCACACATGTGTAACACATATCACATATGTGTAACACATATCACACATGTGTAACACATATCACACATGTGTAACACATATCACACATGTGTAACACATATCACACATGTGTAACACATATCACACATGTGTAACACATATAACATATGTGTAACACATATCACACATGTGTAACACATATCACATATGTGTAACACATATCACATGTGTAACACATAATACATATGTGTAACACATATCACATATCACATATGTGTAACACATATCACATATGTGTAACACATATCACATATGTGTAACACATATCACATATGTGTAACACATATCACATATGTGTAACACATATCACATATGTGTAACACATATCACATATGTGTAACACATATCACATATGTGTAACACATATCACATATGTGTAACACATATCACATATGTGTAACACATATCACATATCACATATGTGTAACACATATCACATATCACATATGTGTAACACATATCACATATGTGTAACACATATCACATATGTGTAACACATATCACATATGTGTAACACATATCACATATGTGTAACACATATCACATATGTGTAACACATATCACATATCACATATGTGTAACACATATCACATATGTGTAACACATATCACATATGTGTAACACATATCACACATGTGTAACACATATCACATATGTGTAACACATATCACACATGTGTAACACATATCACATATGTGTAACACATATCACACATGTGTAACACATATCACATATGTGTAACACATATCACACATGTGTAACACATATCACATATGTGTAACACATATCACATGTGTAACACATATCACATATGTGTAACACATATCACATATCACACATGTGTAACACATATCACATATCACACATGTGTAACACATATAACATATGTTGTGCACTAAGATTGACATAGAGGCCGAGATCACGGTGATAACGCGAGGCGATTCAAGCGTGTCATAGGAGTGGAAGGAAGCAGTATGCCCATAGGGCAATGCTTAGTGACCGTGAAGCTCGATGAACGTGTGCACAAGAAAGAGTTGTTGACTGTGTTACCGGACGATGCTCTCAGCAGCGCAGCAATCTTATTCTGCAAAGACCTGCTGAACCGTGAGGAACGAGTGACTGTTTATCGGGAAGGTGTTATACTGGTGATAAGTGCCGATGCTTATCTAGAAACGCAGGTTTGTCCCTCATTAATCGTTGTCGTAGTGTGTTCGCGCCATCATTGTCCCAATTAGGCAAAACCCATTTGGACCAGTCGCGAAACTATCAGGGAATGGCCCCGTAGCGTCAAAACCGTATCTATTAGCGCTAGCTGAACGACAAGCGTTACGACAGATGATCGGCGAGATGACTGCAGCAAGCATGGTTCGACTGTCACGGTCCCCATATGCCAGCCCAGTGATGTTAGTGACAAAGATAAACGGGAAATTTCGAATTATAATTGATTACCGAAAGAGGAATATTCAGACAGTTCGAAGCAATTTCCCGATATCTCTAATTGATGATATTTTGGATGCACTTGGTGGAAGGTTGTTTTATTCGACGTTTGACTTAGCGTGGATACTACTTCCAGAGCGAGCGAGTTCGTGTGGAACTCAAAATGTGCAGAAGCCTTTGAACAATTAAAACTTGCACTAATTGGTGAACCAGTGTTAATGAAATACCAGTTGCGTCGACCAACGGAACTGCACCTGCGGAACGGATGCCAGTAGTGTTGGTTTACGAGCTCGGCAGCTTGAAGACGACAAATGGAGGTTGGTATATGTTATTAATCGTAAGTTGTCCGCGACTGGAATGAACTACCACTCTGCGAAGTTGGACAGCTTGCCGCTGTAAGGGTCATAGAGAGGCTACACCATTACCTCCATGGTCAATGAAGGTCGTTTACGACCGTGGCGTACTGCAATAACTGTAACCCTCCAGTCTAGGGTACCTACCAGTCAAGTAGCAAGATGGCTAGACGTTCTTGTCGAGCTCGATTTCAAGATCAAGCATCGACCAGGAACATCGATGGCACACGCGGATGAATCGGAGCCCCGTTGGTGAAGGCGAGAAAATTGAAGAAGAGGATTCATTCGATAAAAGGATTATTGTAGTGAAGAGTCTAAGCAATCGAGTTGGATATGGAGGAGGCCATAGTGCAAGCAGGTGATCCGTGGATAGAATCGATGGTGTCAGCCCTCAAACAGGCTGACCGAACTGTTCGTGAGGCGTGCATGTTCTTGTTATATATCGTGAATGTGAGAAAGGTAGTGATAGCAGAGTGCTGAAACTTTATTTATTTATCTAACAAAGCTGTAAATAAATTATACTAATATTTCTGAACCTCAGTAAACTTTTTATGCCCATAACGTAGGCGAACAACAATACACGAGCCTGTGTGTTTGTCTTATGTTAAATATAGTAGCGATGTGATCTTTATTTGTATGAACTGACTCGACGACTTTGCTCTGAGTCCCCGTTTTGCTCTCGGTTTAACAGAATTTAATCATTGATTTGATTGGATGTTACACCAACCTGACTTGCAACCAACATTTAACGTCCACGGTACCATTGCTTTTGGCATTACCTCATAAAAAGGATTTCTGTTTAAATTCAAATATGCAACGGTGGGAATCGAACTCGGGCTGTCTCCTGTGATTGCAAGGCGCATACAATGCATCACTCCACGCATTGCCAGATTCGTATATTCTAGTTATTCCAATATATAATAATACACCCATAGTAATAATAATACGCTATAGCTCGGATCAGCTAAGATGTAGACCTACTCGGCTCCAGTCATCCCCACCGCAACTGGTTCACCTCATATTGTTTTGTCCAAATTCTCCGAATTTTCAAAGAATAGACAAAAATCAAATTTTGTGTTAATTGTGCGAAGTTCGACAAACAAAACTACTTTCACACATGAACATGTCTGAAATCTTCGACTGATAATCAACTATTAAAATCGCTCCAACAGATCACGCTTTATTCAGTTCACATTACTATCGATGACACAATAGCCCGCAAATTTATTGCAACTTCCAAAAATCGAAGAAAATTCAATTCACCTCAAATGCTGATTTATTAACCAAAAGGGAGCGATACAGTATTCGTAATATAAACAACTATGTCATCATCACAGCCAATCTAAATATATAGGTGGATCAGCGACGAGTGGAGAAGGGAATGGCGCAGTGGATATCTAATGTGTTAGTATTGTGCCCCATCAATGAGCGACCCTTGGTGCTTTCTTGTTACGGGGCTCAAACACTTAAAGCGGATGAGATAACTTTTTAGACACACAGGTGAAAGTACAAGCCAGCACTCAAACCCCCTATTATCTGACTTTGTCCACACCATTCTGCTATGACGAACTACTTTATTCATTTCGTTGCACTTATTTTTATTCTGCTTATATTCATAGATTATTGCGACGTACTGTTAGTACGTTTGTTTCCTGTATTTTATAGATTACACATTTAATTTATTTTCGTTATTAAAAAAATAATTCTTTATATACTCTGATGAATTTTTATTGGTTTCGGTATTATCCCGGTGCTGTGATCTAAATATACATTTATAAAGAAATCGAGTATTTGCAATATAAGATGTAATGGGAACCGCAAAACTCTAAAGCGAAACTATCTAAAATGAGCATAATTTAAGTCAACGAGTAGCCTCTTCGACATAATTTAATACATGCACCTATTCTTAGATCTTGGTGGCTTTTCAGAATTCTTTATACCGGTGTTTCAGGTTTAACAATGTGTCAAAAAAATACGTGGTTTTAAAATATAGCTTTTTAGTGCAGAAATGATTAAATCACCTATTTTTAATAACAGTTGAATAAAACCAATGTTCGCGTCGCATTCCTTTCACGTAGCCCTATTATTTTGCTGATAATTTACAACACTGATGTTACTTTTTCAAGAATTCGGCTGTGTACATTGGGTTGAACAATCTGCTAACCTTTAACTCACTGTGATTCAAAATTAATTAATTTGAGTAGCTGAAAGGGTTGGACGTTGTCATTTAAAGTCGACAGTGTAGTCAAAAAAGTAGTTGTTTCACATATATTCATAGAGACTTCAGAGAATGGTGTAAGCCATCTTGCAGAAGCCAACAACTCGCAAAATAGATAGCCCACCAAAATACACACAACGTGTCGTCCGCTATTTATGATGCTTCTGAACAGGACGGAGTGCGCGATCAATTGAGCAGACGATTAGTCAATGTAAACATTTGCTTCAGTTTGAAGCTCGGGTATTTGCAGTGATGCTACTAGGAGCCGAATAACCGGAGTTCGAAAAAAACAAAGCACAGATATTTACACTGATCAGAACTTTTTTAAGTGAACTAATAATTTTTATATGTACATAGTATATAATTAATATTTGTTTTATTTCTAAAGCTATTCGTAAGTTAAGTGCAAGAAATTGTAGTGCAGTGCAATGGAAGCAATGGATCATAGTCTTGGTGACGCGGGCGAGAATGTGTAAGTTGCATGCCCATTTTGCTGACAATATAAAACATCGGTAAAAAGGCTGTCGTTAATTTATGTTTATAAAAAGTTAACCATATTTTCAATGTACCCACTTCGTCCATTTATTCGAAAGAAACAATGATAGTCAGATATACGGGGAATAGCCTATTATTTATCGTCCTAGCTTATTCCGCCAAAAACAAATAAACTAAAAAAAGGACAATGGACGTAGGTTTAAGGTATGCAACGAACGCCTGCCTAGAGCACCGGCATGGGTTAATCTCCAAATCAGTTGAGCAGATTGGCAATCATATTGCAGAAACACGATGACACATGAACACATACACATGGGTTATGCTTCCATATGATTTGAGTTTTCATTTCGTATTTTAAATTCGTTTATGGAAAAGGCTTGCATAGTTACCCCCTAAAATAGAATGATAAAAACAGTTTGCGAATATATCAGTGGAACATTGCTTGTTTTCGAAATGGTATCGATCCGTGTTGATGATTAGCCCTGGAAAAGCAGTTTTTCATTTTGAAAATAAGGTTGGCACAGACACTGGTGGTCCGTCTACTCCGAGTTACTCGCTGTGAAAACCAAAGGGATGACCACTGGACACCAATCGCGTTTAGCCATAACAAATAGACAAGCGATTACTTACGCTTTTTAGGTTCGCAACTTCAACCGAAGTGGATGAGTAGAAATCAACGTATTTTTATGAAAATACAGGCAGGCATACAGCTAGGTTGGTGCGAATATGCAGTAGAACTAAAGATGAGAATTCCCCATTCGTTTGTTCTTCCACAGTGATTGGCCGTCCCGATGGTCGGACATCTCAAAGGTTCTCGACCGCAGTGGGCCATTATCGGTACCCGACTTCGAAGCTGGTCTCTTTAATATGATTCGGAAGCAGTGCAAGATTCTCGTTATCGGAGCAGGTGGACTGGGTTGCGAACTCCTCAAAAATCTCGTTTGTATCTCGCATTTCTGGTTTGTCTCTTTCCCATCTGTCAACAGCACATAAATACCATTTTGTTCCAGGAACGAATTTCCATATGTATTCCTCTGTATCTTAACCTATGTGTTTTTCGATGTAACCATTTATATACTCTGTTACAATTACGTGGTGTTTGGGAAGTCAATCAATGTTTAAAACAGGAAGGCGGCCTTGTGGTTGCGCTTTTTGAATGTGTTAGGACAGTTCAGAAAATTTTGCAGCAGAGGTTAGGAGCGCGTTCAAAAAACGCCACCCCATAGAGCTATCTTTGGGTTGAAGGACCTTTCGAGTACTCTGTAGTACTTGGCCGCTTTGTGGCGCCCAGTGTAAAGTAGGGGCTGAATAGTTTCCATAAATGCTAACACCAGAAGGTACTATTAACACGTGGTGACATTTTTTATATCGAGCAGATTTATGACTTTCCACAGTAGCCGCCCATGAATGCTTCACTTCTGGCTCAGCCTCAAAATTCTGGAATATTTGTAGTAAGACCTGATTGGTCATTGAATTCCTAAGGCTTAGATCTCATGTTTTTCTGTAATTTGGGACCTGTGATGACAACTATTTACATTGCCGCATTGAGCGAAAACAAACACTGCACCATTCATTAACTCTAGTTTGTGCGCATCCGCCTTTCAACTGAGCAGGCTATGATGGGTTTCGTGAACATTCACGTGATCGATATGGACTCAATAGATTTGTCGAACCTCAACCGGCAGTTTCTTTTCCGCGAGAAAGATATCGGTAATTCAAAAGCTGAGGTAAGCAACCTATTTCTACTCTCTCTCGCAATTACAATAATTGTTTATTTGATATTCAATTCAATCTTAGGAACGCGCTTTTTTAATTAATTATATTTAACAATGCCCTAAATATAATAGCTTAAAGTATAATATAATAAACCAGGAGAAAGTAAACTAATATATCTTGCCTGTTTTCGGTTTATTCCCAGCATCAGCTCTTCAACGTTAGTCTGTATATTTAAGCAGAAATAATTTATTTTTCTGAGAACATTAACACGAAACTGCAACCAACAGTTTCATTTTGGTCATATATTATCGCGTCATTTAAGGAGCCGGTCACTTACAAGGGTGTACTCTTATTTTCCTAAACATGTATGTATTATATCTTTTCTTATTTATAGGTTGCTGCCGAATTCATTAACAAGCGTGTGCCTGGTGTCAAAGTAACTCCGCACTTTGGTCGAATCGAAGATAAGCCCGTTGAATTCTACGCGACCTTCAGTATCATCGTTTGCGGACTCGACGCAATTGCCCCACGACGGTATGTACATCATTCATAATCTCTGTGAAACATCATAGTCGATCTTGTTTCCAGCCGAATGCCGCAAGGCCAGCGGCGGGGACCTTGAAACTTAGGGTTTTGGGTCTAATTCTCAGGGGCATAAATTATTGGCAAATTTAGTTTTTACCTTTTGATTCGCTCCGCTTGAACCCCTGTCGGTGGTATATGTTTTAGAGCTTTTGCAGACTGTCGAGGTTTAGAATACAATGATTCCGCCCACTGGCTCGATGCAAGTAGTTGAGGACATGCACCATGCAGCATTTTTTGAAATGCATGATTGGCTGATGCGGAAACTCGAGCAGGAAGGCATTCATGTGTCAGAGCCTACTGATATGTTCAGTACGGAAATAAAAATGAGCGATGAAGTCTTAACAATAGTAAGATGTCATTCAAATCAATTTGAGTGAGATACGCCTGAACGAAAATGCAATCTTTGCCAAACTCTGTTGAGACCTATGGCGATTTATCCCATATAAATTGACCCCGGAAAAGGGTTATTGTTGATTTGGCCAAAATTGATCTTTTCTAACCGCGCTCTGTGAAAGAGCTCAATGAGGTTTGACATTCGGTTTTATAAACGGGCTGAAACAACTTAAAATTGATCTACCTATATATATTTACGCAACTCTGCCATACTATTTTGTTTACTTGTTGTCTAATTGCTTAAACAGATGGATCAATCGTTTGATATGCTCAATGTGCGAGTACAATGACGAGGGTGAACTACAGCCAGATAGTGTACACCCTCTTGTTGATGGTGGAACTGAAGGTTTTAAAGGAAATGCAAGGTAAGTGCAATTCAGCACAAGCATGTTAAAAATTGTAGATACTGTTGATCAGGTTGTGTCTTTGAAAATGACAGCAGTGTATATTTGATTGTGCGGATGGTTAATGGTCATATATTATCGTTTAATATGTTCGCTATTTTAGAGTAATTGCTCCGGGTATCACCGCTTGCGTTGAGTGTACGCTCGATTACTATCCACCGCAGGATAAGTTCCCAATGTGCACGTTAGCACAGACTCCGCGCCTACCGGAACATTGCGTGGAATATGTGAAAATTGTTCAGTGGCCCAAGGATAATCCGTTTGGTGGAGGTATTATCGCTATAATGTAGCAAAACATTTTGTGAGGAAATGTTAAACGACAGATTATTAACCATAGAAATGTTGCCAATTTTCCCAACTAACGTTTGACTACTACATATATATATTTTTTTTATATTTTTTTATTTTATTTTTTTTTAATATTATATTTAGTTCCATATGAGCCATCTTTTCCATGGTAGTAAGAACTCGGTGCAGCTCGTTTTGCACGGGATGACATCTTGAACAAATCCTCCATTATGTTTTTCCTGATTTTACTTTAATCCATGTGCAAAACTTTTGAAGCAATGAGCTTCCAGCTTCTTTTCAAACAATCAATGTAGCCACCGTAGTGTGGTGGTGAACTGAGAGAGAGAAACACGTTTATTTGTATTTCCATGTGTTCTAGTTTTTATGTTTATAATAGAAGTACTTGATGTCTTCGTTTTAAATATATACATCTTTGAGAAATGATCCATGATAATAATAATAATAATCATAAAGTGCCTTTACAATTGATTCGTAACGAGATAGAATCTACAGACATTGATGGCGATAACCCGGAGCATATCGCATGGATTCACGAGCGCTCGCTCGAACGGGCTGCCCAACACGGCATCATTGGACCTACCTACCGGCTAACTCATGGCGTCATCAAGAACATCATTCCCGCAGTTGCTTCCACCAATGCAGTGATTGCTGCCATGTGCGCAAACGAAGTTTTTAAAATTGCATACTGGTACGAACTTGCTGAGCACAGATATCCGTATTCCATGGTATTTAAAATAACTTTGATTATTTTTGTACAAATATTTTTCACTTATTATCGAACCTTTGAGGTTTAATCATTTGAGTCATTACAATATGCGTTATATACGTATAAAACGTTCACGTCATGCGAGCTGGAATAAAACACACTTTAGGGCACATCACTCTATCTCACCTAATTTGGCCCAATATTGCGTGGCCTCTCTTCGTGGCTCTGTGGTTCCCTCTGGTGGTATCTGTTTGCCGTAATCACAGCTGTCTTCCTCTGATGCAAAGTTAGCTCGCATGTAAAACGTACGGAGAAGACTAAGTGTGCGGCACTGTCTGGTCAAGTATATATATATATATATATATATATATATATATTATATATATATATATATATATATATAGTTTTTATACTTGTGTGGCTCTAAACTTTGTTACTGAGGGAGTTGTACTATTTCAGTGGCAAATCTCAACGCTGAGTACATTTATTCGACGTGAGTCAATCAATCAAATATAGAAGTTGAGTTCTGCAACAATAACAACGAGGTGGTACTCCATCGTTCTGATTATGCCACATGAGTGCTCTGGAGCATTGATTGACTGAGAGTTAATTAATACATCTATTTTAATCGCAATTTTATGATTATTTTTTTACTGAATACTAGGCTTCAAACAAATTGAATGTCGCTTATTATCTTTCGTTTTTCATTTCAGCTGTTATCCGAACCTGAAGTCATACGTTAGCTTTAACGATTCGTACGGGATTTTCACAAACACCCATGAGGCAGAGAGATTGCCTGATTGCATGGCATGCTCGATAAAGCCCCGAAATCTCACCTTCAAGAAAGAGGTAGGTGCCGTAACGTATTCACCACTCAGGTCCTGTGCCAAGGAAGAAGAATATGTTTATTATGGATGTCCTTTCTAATTAATGCTTTGCTTATTTAGTGCGTGTATTCATTTTTAGCTTTCTCTTGCAAAAAAAACTAGTACTAAAGCATATAGTATGATAAGCCTATCGAGTACTTAGGGATCGGCGTTGATGAATAACCAACAGAGCGGATCATACTGGCCTTTCTCGTTTCAGACTACACTTGGTGATGTCTTGGACTTCTTGAAGGAGTCTCCACAGTACCAGATGATCAATCCTGGAGCTACAACAACAACAGAATCGGGTCACAAGACGCTTTATATGCCTGGAATCGCAGCGCTCGAAGACGCCACAAAAGAAAACCTCGACAAGACCTTAAGTGGTAAGTTATTGATGTTCAAATGTGATATGTCGAATACCTAAATGTAATGTCTATTGCTTATAAGAGCAATTTTCCAGGTAGGCTCCATACTTTGCTATTCCAGGCGTGGCTCAATAGTGTAAACCTGAGTAAAGAATAATACTCTGTGAAAAAATCCTATATATATATATATATATATACATATATATATATATATGGGAGGAAATCTTTGTATTGGTTTCAAAATGGCCTAGGTTGAGATCTAGCTGTTCGGGTAGGTGTTCTACCCAGACTGATAGCGCAGCGAAAGCTTGCAGGGAATATATACATGTATGTTTATATATATATGTATATACACTTGTACATAGATGCATGTATATGTATGTAAACATGTATATACGCTTGTACATAGATGCATGTATATGTATGTATACATGTATATACGCTTGTACATACATGCATGTATACATGTTTTCATACATATACATGTATGTACGTATGTACATGTATACACACGTACATATATATGTACGTATATAGGTACATGACCTTTTTCTGAAGGAAGGGTATATATCTGAATGTCATTGGTCGTTTTCTCATTAATTACGATGAGCTTCGGGAAAATGTACGCCATGCGAACATGTCTCCTAGAAGCTTTTGCATTTTTATGGGTTTCGGCAGAACATCAACATTTCCACCCGTAATTGTTAGACCTCAACGTCTGGGCCGTATTGCGCATAACACAAAGAGTTCCGTTAGAAGTAGAAAAGGATGACTTTCTAGAAGTTTCGGCTAAAATAACATTAGCATATTTATTTTGCCATGATAAGCCTAAATGAGGTCTTCTGTTATTGACTTTTCAGAATTGGGATTTGTAAACGGTCAGCAGATCCTTGTCAACGACAAAACTTCCCCAACAGGGTTCACCTTTAATCTGCATTTTGAATAATCTATGGAGGTCGTCCCTGCTGAAGAAAGCTTCGAATCCAATCCACATCACGGATGAACACCGAATTCTGTTGAATTTAATGGCCATCTATATATCCAGTGTCCTTATTTATATTATTCTCTACTTATTGAGTATTTATTTTTCAATCGGTAATATTATCTTTACTAACATGACTCGAAGTGCCTGGCGTTTCCCAACCGGTGGACAATATGATCAACGAATACAGTATTTTACTGCAGTTCGCCCTTTTGCTGCGCCCCAGATGATTGATGGTGCATCACCTGGTTGATGTTGCTGAGGTGTATCTTAGGATAGATGCACTAATTAATTGTAATCATACAGATGGGCTATTGCCCCGAAGCATCATTTAGATGGCTGACTATCATTATATGACACGTTAGAATCACGTGTAGCCCTTGACATACCCCTGTTTTGCAGTTACTAGACAACTAGTATCCCAGTGAGTGATGTGGCAAATCTAAACTTGATCTGTTTGTTCTGCTAGCATTGTTTGTCTATGTTCCTTGTTTCCATGTACAAAATATGAATAAAATATCACATTATTATTGTTATCATTACTACCTAAACATTGTTGTACTACGTTGTTTACATTGTTAACCCGTTGTGGATTGTGCTGTGTCTATTTCATACTATTTTCGCATTTTATGTTTATTAGTAAAAGTTAAGGCGATTTGTGATACCGGCTTTGTTAAAGGTTCCTCACAAGAAAAGCTCACCCAAAATTAATAACGTTATGCTGTCATTGTCATTCTTTAATCACAACATGACTGACTTATCAATATCCTTGTATCCCAGAGAACAGCGCACTGCATAATAATTTGGTCTTCATCACTTTAACATCAATGGTCTGAAAAGCCACATGAATGACTTAATATATGAGAATAACGTCTTCATTGCCGACTGGCGGGTTGACTGAGACTCTGAGTCCCTTTCCGACCACGCTTTTATTAGCTATTCAATAGCCCCCCCCCCATGACTGTTCCCCTCTGCCTCTCGGTGGCCCATCGCTGCGACGGATAGGTCCCGGAAGGCTTCAGAGCGAAATAGCTTGCCGGGTGGAAACTCTACCCGACTACCCCGCCGAGGCAGTCTCAACGATGCTGGAGGACGCCTGTCGGGCGGCCTCCTTGGGAGGACGCCGGGGCCCTCAAGCAAGGACACCGAAGTTCTGGTGGAACGAGCAGATCGCCCTGGCCCGGAGGAAGTGCCACCAGCTCAGGCGTTCCCTCACACGCGCACGCGCGCGCCACCCAACGGACGTCCCGGCGCTGGAGGCACAGCACCTCGCCTCCTGCAAGGTACTCAAGAGGGAGATCGAGAAGAGCAAGACGAAGCGCTGGCGTCGGCTCTACCAGGAGGTCAACTCCAAACCCTTCAGGCAGGGCTACAAGATCGTCAGGAAGAAGCTCCGGCACTCCACCGCCTAGGTCCCGCCAGATGTCGCCCAGGCTACGATCGGAGCGCTGTTCCCGTCGAGGCTCCCTCCTCGACCGGTGCGAATCGTGGAGATGTAGCCCCCCCCGTCTCGGATGAGGAGGTCAAGAGGGTACTAGACCGAACCAAGGTCAGGAAGGCGCTGGGACTGGATGCCGTCCCCTCCTCTGCCGTCAAGCTGCTCCTTCGGGAGCACCCGGCAGTCTTTAAAAGGATGGTCGATGCATCCTGAGAACGGGATCCTTCCTACAGAAATGGAAAGAGGCCAAGCTGGCCCTCATTCTGAAGCCGGGGGAACACGCCGGAGAGCCGCCGGCATACGGTCCATTCTGTGTGGTGACGTACCTTTCGAAGGCGGTGGAGCACGTCATCAATGGAAGAATGAGGATCGAAGCGGAAAGCGAAGCGACCCTGTCACCTAATCAACATGGGTTCCGACCGGGCCGCTCTACTCTCTCGGCCATCAAGAAGGTCGTTGGCAGCGCTACAGAAGAGAGGGCGAGACCTGAATGATCGCGGGGCCACTGCCTGGTGGTCATGGTGGACGTCAAGAACGCTTTTAACACTATCTCATGGGATGCTGTTAACAACGCCCTCGAGCGGGCGTCTCTTTCCCCATACCTCAGGCGGGTGTTAGCGTCCTACCTCTCAGACCGCAGCATGGTGTATGCGGGTAGGAAGTACAAGGTCTGTCCGGGAGTCCGTCAGAGCTCGGTTCTCGGACCGACGCTCTGGAACATTGCATACGACTGCGTCCTCCGGCTCAACTACCCCGCGTCTGTGACCTCCTGTGCTTATGCCGACGACCTGGCCCTCATAAACAGAGAACGTGATGACCAGCTCCTTCAGTATCCGGCGAATTCGGCAATGGCCAACGTCGTGGCATGCCTCTGCCCCTGGGACTGGAACTCGCACCGACTAAGACTGAGGCGGTGGTACCCAACAGACGGAAACGTCAGCCGAGCATCGAGCTCACCATAGCCGGCCATAGGTTAGGCTGCTGGCCAAGGTGGCGGAGGGCATTGCCCTCTATGCCTCCCTCCTTTGGGGGCACGCCTACAAGCCAGGACGGTGCGATCGATCGGTGGGCGAACAAGTGGGCCTCCATCCAGCCCGGGCAAGCGGGGCACTGGATGAGGTCACTGTTGCCGGACCTCCAGACCTGGTTAGCGACCTGCCACGGGTCCCTCTCCTACCCGCTGGCCCAACTTCTCACCGGCCACGAACTATTCTACCGTCACAAGACCGGCAAGGCGGCGTCCCCAAAGTGTACGCTAGGCACTTTGGGGGTCGATGACACCGCGCACCACACCTTCGAGGCATGCCCTCGTTTCGAAAACCATCGGCGAGACCTCGCGGTCGGAGTCGCACGGCCCCTCCCGATTTCGTGCGCCATAATGATGAAGGACAGAGAGCGATGGGCTACCATCTGAAGATACGCCGAGGCGGTGATCAAGGACAAGCAAGAACTAGAGCGGCAGAACGGAAGGGGGTGACGATCTCTAAGGGTGTCAAATGTTGGGGGTAGGGACAGGAATTTTTGGGGGCCTCTGTGAGGGTATGCCGGACTACGGCGGTTTTCCTGGGAGCTCCCTCCCACTTGGGAGGCGTGGGGAACGCGGGGTAGGTATTCCGTCTTATCCCGTAAAAAAAAACGTCTCCGTTATCGCCATATCCGAAACTAGGCTCCGAACAGTTGTGACACTCGCTTCCACTGCGGCGACCGTCCGGAGGAAGAAATCCAACTTCCTCCGGACGGTCCATCCACTTCTTTATGTCGGGTATCAGATCGCGGAGTTTTGCACCGGGGTCACCTCTGCATAGCGTGGTCCACTCATCCTGCCAAGCAGCAAACATCGCTTCTCTTTCTGCCTGATGGAGCCCTCGGAGCCTTTATCCCAGAGCCTGCGTCGCTTGTCGGCCACCAGATCCCATGGCGGGGTACCAGCCGAGAGGGGTGCAGCCGGCGTGCTCACTGTTCTGCACGCTTGAATTATCCTGAGCGCTGTCGTGCGTTGCGTTTTCCTTAGAAGACTCCTGTTTCTGGCCGTGGCGGTTGCCCGGCTGAACCAAATCGAGGCCCCGAACAGGGCAGTCGACCCTGCAACGGACATGGTAAGCTTCCTGCGATCTGTTCGCTTGGGCCTGTACGGCGCCCGTTTCCGACTGAGAGTACTCAGGATAACTTTCCATGGCAGGCTGTTAAAAGCATTTTTGACATCAAGGAAGATTGCTACCATCATGCGCCTGGTCTATCGCGTGGAATTGTGTAGAAGTTCTGCTTTTGCAACCAACTTGTGTATTGGCATATGTACGGACCTGTGCTTGCGAAAGCCATACTGACTGGCCGAAAGCAGGCCCTGTGCATCTGCAAAAACCCTCAGACTTTCTTCCGCTATTATCTCGAACCCCTTGGCAAGCGTATTAATGAGGCATATGGGCCTGTAACCTCCGCTGCCTTTTGGAATGAGGACCACCTCCGCAGTCTTCCAAGCTGGTGGAAATCTTCCACTGCGTAGCATACTTGTGGCGACACCAGCCACAATCTCGGAGAACTTCCTAAAAAGCACCTTAACTGCAGCTGGTGGAATTCCATCAGGACCAGGCACCTTACCTGCTTTTATCCTTTCCGCTGCTTTGAGCACTTCTGCTGTCGTTACTGCTTGGAAGTCTTCCTCCATGTCTCTTCCCGGGCGTTGAAATTCTTCCCATTCGAAGTTCTGGTGGCGGAAGAAGAGCTCATTCAGTATCTCCAGTCTTTCCGTTTCTAAGATACCTACTTTAGGAGCTTTCCTCATTTTTCCCGTCATTAGTCTGTACGGGCGTCCCCACGGGTCGTCGTCTAGCTCTACTAGAAATTCGTTCCAGCATTTCTTTTACCTGGTGGCGATCGCCCGCTTAAGTACCGCCGTGCAGCGTCTTAGGGAAAGTAGGAGATCGTCTACACTGTTACACCTTCTCACACTGTTGTCTTTTCTTCAGAATTATCCATGGGTTCAGCCAGAACGTTGGGGCCTTGTGGTCTCTTTGAATAACACTCGGAGAAGTACCGCAACCTATTATTATTGGCGCCTCCAGACGCAGGTCGCAATACTTTTGCAGTAGGTGGTTCTCTCCTTTGGAACTCACTCCCTGTTAGTATCCGCCCGTTAAGCACAGCCATGCCCCAATTCAAATTTGTCCTGAAAAAACATCTCCTTGAAGAGCTTATCAAGGACTCTTAACCCAGGGCACTGCTCTATCCTCTCATTCACGATACATTTTAACCCCCCCCTCGTTACCCTCGTATTTTATCTTTTTTTTTCGTTCCAATAATAATAATAATAATTAATTATAATCTCACTAATACCTCATACGTTTACTTATACAAATATTACATTTAGTATACAATTAAGTCCATCATAATGAAACGCACGGCGTGTCAAAAAAGGAAAACAACTTGTTTTTATATTTCGCAAAATACTAGTCTCTCGTGTTATAGAAATGTTCCAATCTCTATCTTATTCTTCCATACAAATGGCGTGGTCTGCATTTTTTGTAAATGACTCTTGATTACGCCACCAAACTATCGACAAAGAGCCTCTCTGGTCCGCTTTTTCCCCAGCCTCTGGTTTATGACCATACCCACTAATACACCCAAATGTTATTTACACACATTGTTCGGGTACAATTGTTGGCCCTTTGTTCCAATAAGAAACAATAATATACAAAAATGACCCTTCTCTTACTGGATACGTTGAGATACGATAAGACGGCACAGTTTATTTGACGCAACAAAGAAAATCTAAAAGAAATAATGTCTAGATATTTGCGCGGGCTAGGCGAAGAGCACGCTTCGCAAAGACGTTGTTCGCATAGGTACATAAAGACGTACTGGCCAATGTGATAAGTAACAGTTTTCTGCGGAATATTAGCGTAGTGATCAGGGTTTGTACCGGCCTAAAACTGTCGATTTCGAAAACCGCGTGTAGTAGTATTTTCGTAATAATCCTGATTAATGTGAGGAGTACACAGAGACCTTGCTACCAATTTCCAAATATATTAGTTTTATGACAGATCAGTCGCCTCATTGGAATTGGCGTCAGCCGCGGTGTGTATTTGCTTCAGCGGGCAGTGTAATCAAACAACGATTTGAGGCTTTCAACTAAGATGAACCGCATAGTCAAGGGTAAATCAACAACATTGTACTTTGTTCTTAATGCTTACACCTAGGAGATGACTCGGTCAATACAATACAAATTCGCCTTCGTTATTAAAGCTAATGTTGTCAAGGTAGTAAGCTGCTGGTGGGTATTATTAATGTTGTTTCTATTATTATACTATAATTTACTTATGAGAACGTTATTTTGTTCATTAACGTTAATAATAACGTTTAGGTGGTTATCTCCACGAAAAATGTTGTTTACACTCTCGGTTCGGGCACCTTCGATAGCGTTTATCATTTTGCCTCTGCGTATGTTATCATCCCGAGTGATTAAAAACTGAATATTAATGTTAAGCTCTTCGAGTCTTCGATACATTTTCAGATATCTATTGTCTTTAGAACAACTGCTTCTAAAGTGGAAGATGGATGGACCATGGCACCTTGTACGACCCTGCGAATATTTCCTCTGTTTTCGGCAACGACATGTTTCTTCAAGTATGGGCACCATATCTTAGAACCGTATAAAAGTCCTGGCACAACCAAACTACTATACAGCGTGAGGTAATAATTAACCCTAATGAAAGAACAGAACATCGTGTTACTACAGTTACGTATCTATACGACTCCAGTTATGTGCTTGTAAAAGTCTAAGAGAGGACTTACAGTGATCTCCAGGTGACGAAAAGTCGGTGCTCTGGATATTGGAGAGCTATTTAGTGTATACACAAAATTGCGCTGACTAGATGATAAGATAGCACAGTTAGGCAGAGCGATTAGCATTTCATTGTCTTCACACCATTTTGGTACTCCATCAATAGATGATTCCAAGAGCAGTTTGTCACAGGTTCTTACAACTTGACAGCATCTGCATACAGCATGCGTACTACGCCATTAGGAAGGATGCCTGAAATGTCAAAAACAAATACACAAAACAACAGGGGGTCTACACAAGATTTCTGCGGAACACCCGATGGGCACATCCCCAAAAGAAATCAACTTGTATTTATTTTAACCCTGCATTTCTGATCTGTGAGGTGGTCGCCAGGCTAAAGGCTTAATATCTACATAGAATTTAAGCACTTTAGAAAGTAGACGAACATGAGTAACTATATAAAAAAAAAGAAAAAAAAGGAAATGAGTAACTTTATCAAATGGTTTGGAAAATCAAAATATATAATTTCTGTATGTACTTTGCCGACCTTATTTCCACGTCGTTCCTCTCTAAGTTGATTTTATTTATTCTTGGTTAATCTCTAGAATCAATTGAGCTGTAGTACCCAACTGATTCAGTCGCATAATCAGAAAGCGACTGGAACAGGCAATTTATACTTTACGATAAGAGAAACAACGCATAAATTGTTTTCTTGTGGTATTTCTTGCAAGGGTAGAAACCTCTCAATCCCGACATCGCCACTAAAAGCCAGTTGCCCATGGCGCGGTGAGGACCGTTTTAAAATAAATCACCAAATGATTCTTACTTTATTCATATAACCTCATCGTGGCGCCCGCCCAAACGCCAATCCGGAGGAGTGAGGTGATGATGATCTCATATCTTATCGTCTGTAATTGTACTTCAAAAAAACTACAGTCGAGAGTCTCCCGGCGAGGAGACCACACGCACCAGCTTGTGTTGTCCGTTACACCAGGTACTAGATAGCAGCACCTCTCACAGGACTTGTCAGGCAGTTTGTCTCATCCACACGACTCACCAGCCGAGACAATCACGTCCGGCCTTCCCAATACGACCAGGCACCCCCATGTTTTTCACGCAATATAAGCACTTTGTAAGTATTGTGCGAGTGGCAAATCAGTGACTGCGCCATTTTATGATATTCATGGATTTTTTCTAATTCGTATACACAGATACTAATAGGGAATAAATTTGGTGCAAGTTTGTTTCGCAGTTTAGCAAGAATGAAAAAGTAATTAATGAAAATGATCACCACTTTATTTTTTCTTGGAGGTTTGAAAATTAATTGTCAACAAATTGGTCGTACACCAAACGAACCCACAATTTCTTGTTTTGATATTTTATCGAAACAAGAAAAAAACTAAAGCTTGCTCAAAAGATTTATCGAATGTATTTACCTACTCTTCACGATAGAATAATGAGTAGATTATAGTTCTCGTAGTTAATAGAGAGTAAGAGCAGGCTAAGGGCAACAGGTAAGTAACTAGTATGTTGCGGCGATACATAGCAGATTAATGGAGAAGCGTACTATAACTTTGGGAGAATACAACATGACTGCTAACGTTTTTAAATATACACGATGAGAGCTCTTCAATTTTCGTTTTTTGAACCCAGTCTGCTGGAGTGGTAAACAGTACTGTTGCGCCATTGCTGACAGCACGAACATCTTACCATTTTCAACACAATAATTAAATTACCGTGTATGATAAGCTAAGCGTTCAAAATAGTTCTGAACATGCACAGTGGTTCTGTAGCAACCTTGAACGCAATATTCCAATGGCAAAATTTTATGAAATAAATATGGACTTCTTTTTCACCCTATTTTTTATTTACCAACTTTACCAGCGTGACGAATAATCGCATGTTTCTGAAAAACAACTAAAACACAAAATAATATCGGAATTACTTAGAACTAGTAATAATGAAACTAGCATTAGCCAATTAGCAATCATTGTTGAATGTAGCAGAATGCACTAGAGGTGTTATACTCTGTTGTAAATGAAGCTTTATAGAGGTCAGAGCTGAGCATTGTATTATCGGACCTAAGTCTCCCAGTTATGTTATATAAGAACAGTGCTTTGTTCATAAAAAGGGGGGTAGCATTAAATTAAAATTGACCGCCTTCGAAATTCATCGACCCAGAACTGCTCCAAAATTGTTTGCGTGAGTCTGACAAACACACACCGACGTTTACGAATTGCAGCGAGATTATTGCTAGACAGGTCAGGAATGGCAGTAAACAGGGATACTTTTCGAACCGCTTAGTATTCATATAGCGTACAAATCACTATACATAATGAAATTTGTTTCTCTAGTTAGAGTTGCAATATAAAATAATTACGTTATCTGTTATATTCAATGAGCATCACAGAATTAAAGGTACATTATCAGGATCTAGTTCGTCTCGGCCGAACCGGATGTTTTGCTTTCGGCGGAATCACACAGCATAGGGCAACCTTTAGCTTTCTGCAGCCTTTTCGCTTCCGGCCGAGCACGCGTGTACATCGTGTGCCCGTTTTTGCACAAAATCTTGCAGAAAAATGGCCAAACGCACGAAGAAGGTCGGAGTCGTCGGAAAGTACGGCACCCGTTATGGAGCCTCACTTCGTAAGATGGTGAAGAAGGTTGAAATTACCCAGCACGCAAAATACACGTGCACGTTCTGCGGCAAGGAGGCGATGAAGCGAAGCTGTGTCGGCATCTGGAGCTGTAAATCGTGCAAGAAAACCGTCGCTGGAGGTGCCTACGTATTCGCCACCACGGCCGCCGCCACGGTCCGTTCGTCGGTTCGACGTCTTCGTGAGACCAAGGAAGTTTAAGGGAATTACAATAAACATACCGCACCCTTCGCTGATGGCTGTCCCCAATCAGAGGCGGAGTGTCGGAATTGTTTCCTCGTATATCGCAGGTGTTTTCATTGTGAATCCCAATCGATGTTATGTTACAATGTGTATGTGATCGATCCATCTACGTGGAACAACCGTGATTTGCCAGCTCTGTCAGGGAGACGAACGTACGAAAAAATTGTTGAATATAACCTCTCTAACGTGTTTAAATATAATCGTTAGTATACGTGGTTCGCCTCCCTGTTTGTCATGACGATTGCAGGAGCAAATATTCTGATGGAAATATTGTTACGTGTTGTCCTTTCTATTCGATTCGTGTGCTAATGTTTACCTGTCGCGCTGGCAAGTCCGTAGAATCGATAGAGTGATAAAAGTGAGAAGAAATTTAGTGGGTCTTCTGACGTAAAATGGACGTGTGAACCCACTAGCTTACTCAGCAGAGCAGTGATTCTATCCACGGATTCGATTTGAGCGGTAGTTCTTGTTTGCCTGTGCATGTTGGGGCAAGTCTGAAAAGTTACACGGCTCTTGGATGTGATGTATGAAAACGGCGAACTTTTAACATTATCTCACTCAAACCTTATTATGTTTACTAGTCTGCATTAGTTAAGGGGTAATGCTTCTCAACGCTTGTGTTAAAAATATCTATTGATTTGAGGCGTCTGCTATAGTAAGTTCCTTGGATATACGGAGCGAAATCTCACAGTGCCAACAATTAAATGAATAACATCAGCACGTTTGTCAAATTTTTCGGTAATGCATACACTTAAAGCGTTTCTCTCTGTTTTTGACACCTAAATTTATACTAATTAACAACTACATAATTCAACTTATGAAACTTGAACCATTACAGATATGCACTGGTTTATCGTGTCTGTGCTTTCACTGATCAGGATAGACTTTTTAGTCTTTTTACTACTACGCTTAATGAAAAGGGAACTAGTCTGATCAAAGAAGTATTTTTTATTCAATTCACAAGGGCGGGGTCTGAACCACACCCCCAACATGTGTTTGTGGGGGTGTGTGAATGGACGAGTATCTGTAATGATTAGTGATTGTACGTGGATTATGTATGTTTTGGAGAGCCTAATGGTAATTTTGTTTGAATTAAAATTATTAATATAGTATAGCCAAATCCTGTTGGGAATATGAAGGTAATTTTTCATGTATCTACATTATAATCAACAACATCTAACTATATATGACTAATTTTTATTATTACTTTTACTTGCATAGTACTTCTATAGATATTGGATTGTCTTTACTGTAATATGCTGTTCTTTGCGACTTCAGTTACGTTATATCCTACGGCTAGTTATCATTATCGCAGACGGGGACAACTCCCGTTTTCCGTTTTCGCCCAAAGAATGCGTCGGGTAAAAAAGAGCCCACTGTGAGAAGCGCCCGAAAAATGAAATAGATATAGAAAGAACAGAATAAAATTTGCCAATAGATAGATATTTTGAAATAGTCATCAACAGAGCGAAGTATAATTTTTACTACTTCTATGATTTTTGCGTACTCCGCTTTAAATATCATACTAACGGGTGAGCATACGCATTAAACCGTCGCAGTTGTTTGCGGGCTCTTTCTTTAGAGAAAATATTATGTAGAGCTTGTTTTTAATTGGAATTACAATTTCCGCAAGAGAAAGCGTTCATTTTTATATTTTGTTTATTGCCCGGTGAGGCATAGATCCCGATAGGTATGGACGCGATTTTTTCTGTAGCCCTTAAGTCAATGTTATTCCCTACTTCAACCCCCCCCCCTCCATCGATTCCGGGCTTTGCTTCGTAATCCCCATTATTACTTCTACTCTATCCTGTAGCATGCGTTTCACTTTCCTTAGAGAAAAGCGGATTGCGCCGAACGAAGTTCTTCTTTCATATAAACATAAGGTTAGCACAACCTATCGAAAACTAAACCAATATTTGATTCAAAAGATCATTTCGATACGTTCTGTAGAAACTGTGAGACTTCCGTTCAGGTGGAAACCTTCCCCAAACAATATAACAATACAGCAGCTTGGGAACAATTAAACAATTGAGCTGCGTAGCGTAGAAATCAACGTTTTTAACACCAAAGCATCAGAAAGCGGTTTAGCAGCAGAATCAGAACACAACGGTGAAAAACTCAGCTCCCCATTAACCTATGCCCTGAATTGTCAGTCCTTGACATGGTCCCAAGCAATGTTCGAAGGATCAATGCCGAGTTTGCACAGCTTGAAAAATTTAGCGAGGATGGGAATCACTAACGAACGTCTTGGAAAGTAAACATAGTCAAACTTCTACTTACGATAGAGTATAAAGCAATCCTGTGCCATGCCGACCAGCTGCGTAGATGTGGAGCAACATTTGGTAAATACAATACAAATACACCTTTATTAACCAAAAAGGGTGGTACAGAGATTATTAATAAAAATTACGTAAATTGGTAGAAGCGACGGGAATTTTTACGATTGTGGTAATGGCAAATGTCCTGAGTCTCGTATGAGACGTGCGACTCTCCAAGAAAACAAATTATTTAGCGTTTCGGTGCGCTGTCCTGATGCGGTGCGCACTGTGCGTCCACTGCGCAGAGGGTTTGGACGAAATTCGATAAAATGCTTGACAGAGCTATTTGGTCTTAGTCGCTGAAACAAGCGCAGGTCCGCAGTATTTAATATGGTCATTAGGGAGGGAAGCTTCACCACTTCCCTCGGAACATCAGACTGACTCTTCGGATGAACCTCGATTGCACCCTCTCAAGCGCTAGGATATGTTTTTTGAGATAGGGCCTCCAAACTGGAGAGCAGTAAAGAAATTTTGGAATGACAAGAGCAAGATGACGCTCTTATAGAGCGCAAGATAGAAATCGACATTTTTGATAATAAAACATCTAAAAATGGTGTTACATATTAATGAGGCAAACCGAACTACCTCCGTCACATGCAAATAAAAAACTAGGGAGGAAGTCACTATGACACCCAGATCCCGCATGGAGCTTTCACATTTGATAACACACCACTGATTGTGTAATGACTGATTCTTTCGATTTACTATCGGAGATGATAATTCCATCCCAATTCAACTTTTTTAAGATTGAAATCGCCATAAATGACAACCGGGAGAGTAGTATCACAAATGTGGTCGAATAGCCGTGCGCAATCCGAAACCCTTTGTGAGAAGAACAGGATTGTTTGTGAGGTAGCATGACGCAAAGCGGACCGAAATGTCCTCGAAATGAATATCAACAGCAACCGCTTCCATGGCGCTATCCAGATCAACACCACATCATTTTAGGTTGCTGTCAACCAGAGCCAGAGTGCCACCTTCTCTGGAATCTCTGTCTTGGCGAAACACTCTGAACCTGCCATTGGAAGACAGTTCAGTATCTTTTATTTCAGAAGTCATATATCTCTTTTTATTCACACGAGTTGTGTAATATTATAATATACCTATTTTACAAACAGTGTGGTGGTTTATAAATATGTTACAACGTGCTTTCGCCAGTGGCTGTGGCGAGAGTTCGGTCGTCGTTGTTGTTATTATCTACACTCAATTTCATCAAATGGTTCAGTGATCTTATTTGATTGCACTCGCCCGCATGATATTTACAACATTTAGATCCGCAGAATTTACATTATTTCAGAAGTCAGCCACGTCTCAGAAACGAGCAGGATCTGAACCGCATGGAGGGACTCACATGCAAATAGTGCATCTATCTCGCCTGGACTGCATAGTGAACGAACGTTGAGTGAAAGGCATTTTATGCAGGGTGTAGCATATCTTTTAGGAGGTTTCAGTAATGGAACATTACCGCAGTTCAACGGTGATGGGTGAGGAGGGAAAAACCGTGCTGAAATCATCCCGCAGCTCCTAATGTACACGGTAGAAGAAGATATGATCATTAGGAACTTCTCAAAGATGATACATACAATGGGTTTTTAAGCAACCGGTCTATTATTATCCA
Organism: Stratiolaelaps scimitus; assembly: GCA_019614645.1. NCBI lineage: Eukaryota > Metazoa > Arthropoda > Arachnida > Mesostigmata > Laelapidae > Stratiolaelaps > Stratiolaelaps scimitus. The sequence goes on from JABWDB010000074.1 coordinate 39,024, forward strand.
TACCCGTTTTTTAACTTTGTTCCTCTGTACAGGAAACACTAACCAGCGAGGAGCCCTCAGCGTAGCTAGTATTTAGAATACGACAGAGAGGCTCAGCTAAAGTATCGGCGAGTTAGCGTTTGGAGCGAAGCTGCGCCTAAGCGGAAGAGTGCCAATCGACAAACTTGTTAATAAGCGTTACCCCTAAAGTGTGTCTCAGCCGTGTCAATGACACATTACATAATCGATGGTGGTAACTTTTGCTAAAGACATAAATAAGATGAAAAGCCCATGGAATAGGCGTGTTCTGTTCCTAAAACAAAGTTGAAGCTGCGTAAAACTAGACCTTAAGTAAGTGTTATGACTAGTCTAGAAAAATATACTGGAATAAACATGAAAATTGTATCACGAGCAGTCAAGAAATCAGTAAGAGCCGTATCCGAACTCAGGTGAAGAAATGGGGAGCAAGAACTAACTGAAATTGTTTTGTGAAAATATAATAAAAAACAATTTAGACTGAAAGCCATAGTATCCTCCAATTGTCTGGCATCAGACTGTAATGTAAGTGAAGGCAAGGTATTGTGAAGATAAATACCAAATGACGACACTAAAAGAGGGGGAGGACACAATTTAATATATTGTCGCACGATATAATAATGTTTTATGGGCCCGGACTGCAGATGCAGCAGAAGCACTGGGCGTCACGGTGGTCAAACAGTGGGACTCAATAATTGAAACGAAAGAGAGGCTACAAAAATCGACTGCAGGAAGGAGCACTGTAAGTTGTTAAAAAATAAGAGCAAAAATAGCCGAAGAAGACATCGTAGTCAGTATGTTGTTTATATGCAGACCTGTAATTATTGCAAATATGTATAATACTATAAATCGTAATGAAAGTCGGCAAGCAACGTATTAAAACTATAATCAAAAGGTATATATATATATATATATATGTAGTGAGTGTTTCAAGCCTAAGCCTTATTGTAAATATATTGCTAAAATTTGGTAGATACTACCTGTAACAAATATAGATATGTTTTTAAATATATAGCAAGTAGTCGGCCGGATACCACTCATTCGTGTGGCCAGATACTAAAATAAACATTCGCAAGAAACCAAAGCTGAGGATAATGGTACGCGATTATTTCCAGTTATGTCAATACTTTAAATTTGTCCATTCTTTCGCGCCAATGGTATTCCCCCGTTTCATGATTCGAACTATATAGGACACTCAATTTTTAGTAGCAAAAAATATACACGGCTGTCGCTCTTTATTAGGCTGAGACTTATTGCATTGTTTCAAGGCAACTAATATTTTAATATAATAATGAGACAATAATACAATCATAATAATTCGTCAGTTCTATAATAATACAATAGAGTCGCCACAGTAAACAGACACTCGAACACCGTCTCTATTGGTACACTCAGCCGTCCAGTCGTTCAGTGGTAATGTAATCTTTTAATAATAATAGTAAAGATAATAATTTGTCCTGTCACAACACAAAAAGAGACCAAAAGACGAAAGGACTTTGTTTTCTTATACATTGCTGTCCATATCGTGCACGGCTCTCTCCTTCAGTCTCTCTCTCTCTGTCTCCATATATTTTTATTGTCTGTATTTTTTGTCAATATGTGATACACCTACTCATACTGGATTGACTTATATTTTTACTTCATTTTTATATCCATGCGTCTGGTGATCGCTTCTCTTTTCGGTTTCGTTTTATGTTATCTTTGCTATGGGTGGTTGACTAATGGGCGACTAATGTGTTACAACTATTAAGGCAAAGGTTTCGCTTGTGAGGCAGCTTCGTTTGCTTCCATTAAGTGTGTGCATACCCTAAGCTAACGTCTATGCTGGTGTTAATATATGCAGCGTTCTTGGTACCCAGTATTATTTTGGTAAGCAAATGTGTGGTCTTCATTTGATTCATGTAGTATTTATAATATACACTGATGTCCCATATTCCCTGTTAACATCGAGTCCGTTTGATACACGTTTACATTAAGAAACATTTAGTACTCATTTAGCATTTCCCCCCCCTCCCCATAAACAATTCAAATTAATTGCATTTTTTTTCAGTTGGCAGTTGCACTTGACTAGTAAAATACAAAACAATTCAATCGAATTCCCTGAAGGAAATGATCACTGAGCCTCATCAGAAAAGTCCGAAGCTGCAATGAACGGTGAGAAATTCAACAGAGCAATAATTGTATAATATATTGGTAGATATTGTATCAATGTAACTAAACCGAGTGAATAGTTGACACTGATACCGTATACGAGATTCCATAAAACGACCTTGTTTTTTTACCCAGGAGACTTCGACGGGAAGTTCACACAGCGTCCCCGTGTTTACATAGTATTATTATTATTATCATTATTCCATCGTTGCATTGATCACTGTGACGAAACTCACATTTTTACATTGAGACAAACTCGCGTCGCGACATGATATTGGAGTAATAATCGTCGTATATTTGATGACCATACCTTGCATATATTTGGCATATCATTGACTTGTCTGTAAAGTATAATAGTAGGCTCTACACTGATACCACGCCATTCTTATAATTATAATTCGTCGACCTATTAATCATAATAATAATTATAATAGAGGAAATTGAACGAAACCTACCTAACACAGTTACTGCACTGGTATATTATATTATAATTGAGTTAACGGTCGGTAACAACGTCATCGTTGTCACGCCTTATAATTAGGCAGCAGCGGCAATGTTATTCGAACAACTCAACATGAACAACTCGAGAGATCATAGAAAATGCATTTGACGATCATCGAAAATAGGAATTTCGTTTTCCTTTGGCGTACGTTTGTTTTAAAAATCGATAAAATCTATTGTCTATTGTATCATCAATGAAGCGGCTAATTAACAACGGATAATATACAATAGTTGTTCCACGAAGCTCGGGCAGCGAGAATCAATATCCATAGATCGATATCTATATGTTCCCATGTATTTTTGTGAATGTTAAATGTGATCGATTTTAATAAACGGCGGCATCAATCGATAAAGTAAGCGTTTCCTACTGCAAGTACAACTTCGTATGAAAACGTCAAGTACTTCTTCCCTCTTGTCGTTATCAACAGATTTTGTATGTGTAGCTTTCTCTTTAGTTACTGGCACGCATGCGTACACTAATCTTTACGCTGTTGTGTTCTTGTCCCATGAGAGAAAATACATTCGTGTGCGCGCAAGTAGTCACAAGAAGGTGTACGATCATGTCTGCAGTGTTTTAAAAATCTTTGATCTTGTTACTTGAGAACACTGACGCTCTGTACTAATAATATTCAACGAAACATTAGCAATTGTGGTTGCTGATTAATAAACGATTATTAAGCAGCTTGTGTTCTTGCTGCTGCTACTGTTGCAATAGCAGTTATTGTTGTTGAATATTTAGTGAAAGGGCGCGGCAGACTTTGATGAAAGGAAGGCATTGATACAGAAAACGAGCTGTTTGGCCTGAGCATCATTGTTGAGTCCCACGGTACGCGACAGTTCGCCTTTTCGAGGTTTGGCTAAATCTTTTACAGCGAACATAAGGCTCACGCGGGCACCGTCTTGACTGTTGCTTCGGTACTGAACGAACCCGTACTTCCAGAGGTACTCCTTGCTCGCGATATCGTAAAGCGCGAAGCCCATATTCCAATCGATGGTTAGCGACGCAGCCTTGTTTTCAAACTGTACACTGAATGTTTTACTACTCAGCGAAATTACGCTTAGATAGGTGCACAGGGCCCAGGCACGTTCCAGCACAGCAGCCGATTGGCCACCTGGCGGCAGTGAGAACCGGACACAGTGGTGCGGTGTCTCAAGAACGTAGTGTCTTGATGTCAATGCTAAATCGATGCATTCAGCGTCCGGCTGAAGGGAACACTGATACGCCTTGTAGACAATTTGACAGTCATCGAACTCCGTGAGGGACGCTGGCGCCCGATCGAATTGGTAAACGGATACGCCTTTTAAAGCAAGAAATAGAGGAAGTGTCCGCTGACGATTCCATGGGAAGTAGCATTTTTTGCTGATCCAATCCATCCAGTGAATTCTATTTGCTTCCTCTTGATTGCGGTTCATCTGCTCGATCTGTAAACATAACGCCATCGATAGAACACCAGTCGAACAGACTCAGCGGTATAATGCAGTATGAGAACCTTTCGAGACAACGTTTACAAAGATTTTACTAAGGACTGAAAAATCTGATTAAACCCCTTAAATATGCCAACCCCCCTTCCATAAGCCAACCTTGTAGTAGTAGCTATCGAGGTGGAAACGGAACTTAGAATTTACTTCACTTTAGAATAAAATAGAATACTTTTGAATTCGGATGCCACAGCTCTTGAAGCAAAGTCGGCAATACTTATACCTGCTGCTCATTCATTATGAAATTATGTCAAAATGGATACAAAAAAGATCCAATAAATTGAAAGATAAATTACAAAACATATTTTACAATGTAAGAGAAACCCTTTGCGATGAACGGTAATAATGATATACACCTTGTGATCATTGCATCGTTGTACGCCAGCGTGTATCATATGAAGCCACATTTCCCGCTCTCCACGATCGGCACATTGGACGATGGTCTCCTCCTTCGAAGCACACGCCTGCACTTTAAACGCCCTCTGCTCTTCCATTTCTTGTACGTACGCGAAGAGAAGCTCCACACATGCCGCCCTTGGACCCCCTTCATCTTCCTATAGAATGCGAATGTAAAAGAGCAAAATTCATGGTTATTAACTAAATATATATATAGAGTTGGCCTTGCCCTACGGGCAGCGGCCAACTCTAGTCCCGCTCGCGATATATTATCATTACATGTTGGAGAAATCCAAAAATTGAGATACGGGAGTTTCTGAGACGCAGTTCTATGAGTGTCGGCAGGAGCCTGCGGCTCCTGGCCGACACACGTGACTCTCTTCAGGCTTTCGCAGTTCTATGGTCGTCGGCCAGGAGCCTTCGGCTCCTGTCCGACGCGTCTTCCACAGTTGTATGGTCGTCGGCCAGGAGCCTTCGGCTCCTGTCCGACGGCGTTCCCCGCAGTTGAATGAGTCCTGCTCGCGATATGTTAGTCGTTACATGTTGGAGAAATTCAAAAATTGAGATTCGGGAGTTTCTGAGACGTAGTTGTATGAGTGTCGGCAGGAGCCTGCGGCCCCTGGCCGATACTGGGACTCACTTCTCGCTTTCGCAGTTGTATGAGCGGCGTCCAGGAGCCTTCGGCTCCTGGCCGACGCGTCTTCCACAGTTGTATGGACGTCGTCCAGTCGCCTTCGGCTCCTGTCCGACGGCGTCACTCGCAGTTGTATGAATCCCGCTCGCGATATGTTACTTTTTACATGTTGGAGAAATCCAAAAGTTGAGATTCGGGAGTTTCTGAGACGCAGTTCTATGAGTGTCGGCAGGAGCCTGCGGCTCCTGGCCGACATCGGGATTCACTTCTCGCTTTCGCAGTTGTATGAGCGGCGTCCAGGAGCCTTCGGCTCCTGGCCGGCGCGTTCTTCCACAGTTGTATGGACGTCGTCCAGTCGCCTTCGGCTCCTGTCCGACGGCGTCCCCCGCAGTTGTATGAGTGTCGGCAGGAGCCTGCGGCTCCTGGCCGACACACGTGACTCACTTCTCGCTTTCGCAGTTGTATGAGCGGCGTCCAGGAGCCTTCGGCTTCTGGCCGGCGCGTTCTTCCACAGTTCTATGGTCGTCGTCCAGTCGCCTTCGGCTCCTCTCCGACGGCGTCTCCCGCAGTTGTATGACTCCCGCTCGCGATATGTTACTTTTTACATGTTGGAGCAATTCCAAAGTTGAGATTCGGGAGTTTCTGAGACGCAGTTCTATGAGTGTCGGCAGGTTTGGCTCCTGGCCGGCGCGCTCTTCCACAGTTGCCAACGCCGTGACTCAATATGACGGACACACGGACAGACAGACAATACAGTGTTTTTGAGCATTCAAACGCATAATCGACATTATCTCGAAAACGGTCAACTTTAGGTATAGGAACACCTATTGCTGATTTGTTCAGCTTAGTCAGACGCATCAGCTAATGATATAATACGGACCCTCAGTGCTCTGTATAAGGAATAAATCGAACATTAAACTTAATAAAATGGAATTTTTAAATTAAAAGAAACCCTGAGCGAAATCGACATATAGAAAAATACGTACGCATGCCCCTTCTCAAATGTAACAACTCCCCAATTGACATTGTTAAGAGAAAGTCAAAGGAAAGTATTAAAAAACGACGAAAACAGTGCAATTTTTTGTGATAGGTTTTTGTTTTTTGCAATTAAAAAGATATTAACAAACGCGTGACATAATCGAAATTATTCAGAACATGGCCCTCCCGATGAGCTTTGACCTCAAAGCAAAACGAAACAAATTCAACAATGGGAAAGTAGTCAAATAAAATGAAAAGTGTCGAAAAAAAGACCCCCTCGGGGTTTTCCGGCCTCCAAAATGGTCAACTCGAAAACGGTCAACTTTAGGTATAGGAACACCTATTGCAAAAGTGTTCAGCTCGTCGAAATAAGTTGATTAAGCGCAAGAAATCGACCCCTTACATAGAGCACCATGTTGAGGTTTTTTGCTTTAACTCAAAAAGTATCCACTTTAGGTATATATATATACCTATTGCAAAAGTGTTCAGCTCGTCGAGACGCATCAGAAACACGCGAGAAAAGTACCCCTTACATAGATCACCATGTTAAACATTTAGAAAAAGGCAAAAAAATGGTCGAAAATGCCAATTTCACCTGATGACAATATTTCCAAAGTTGTCCAGGACTGTAAAATGCATCGATACATGCAGAGAAAACCACCCCTTACATAGACCTCATGTTAAAAAATCCCCCCCCATTTTGACCCCCACCCCCTAATTAACCCCCCACCCCCCTAAAAACATAGCCCTCGTCAATAGCTACACAATGATACCAAACATGACCATGTTGAAAAAAGTTAAACCCCAAAAGTCACCCGCCGAAACGATTTGCACCTCATTGTCAGACAGACAGACACCCTTGCTCTAATAAATACTATAGATATATATATATATATATATATATATATATATATATATTCCTTGAACTTCTTTTACCAGGCACATGAGTTATGAGCTGCGAGCAAATGGTTAAAATGTGTCAATAAAAGCTACGGTGACATCCACCGCGTATAGTTTCGCCTTCCTGGGAATAAGATCAGCCCGCCTCTAAACATCCCTATTATCTGGGCAGCGTAAACTTACGAACTCGACCGTTGAGACCGGTAAACAGTTAAATCAACGGGTTCATTCCATTTTTAAGGGAAAAGCGTAAGGTGTGCACGTTAAAGTTCCACAGTAGGAAATGTCTACTGATACTTTATCCTGTGTTGATATTCGGCCCATTTTTCTGAAGCAAAAAAACCCAAACGCTAACCTTTTTGAGAAGAGATGCCACTTCGCGATAGTGTTTCACTGTTAGGACAACACATTCCCCCGCACTTCTTAGTAGTTCTGTCGCCTGTTCCCTGCTAAGGCCCCGTGTTGGAACTTCGTCCACCTTCACGATAGCGTCGCCGACGTATAGCTTAATTGAAGAACTATCCGCACGAAGAATTTTTGATATTATGATCGGTAGGTTGTGCTCGCGGCCGCCTTTAATAGCGACTCCAAAACCTCCTTCGGGTCGACGGGGCAGCGTGATCACCCGCTCCTAGCAATGCATACAATAAGCAAACAAACAGGATGGAGAAACTTTAGCTCTGATTAGATACGATTTACGCAACATAGCTAATTATTTTATTCCATTATGGTGTAAGGTGTTCGGGTGCTGTTATCGTCGCGATGGTACAATGATCCATAAAACGCCATTCTCCACAAGTAAAAAATGAGGCACACTTATATACATGTTGTAAGTCAATACATGAGAGGTGTCATCGGATTTTCTGCAAACACTAAGAACAAGCAGACGAAACATTCACCTTAATATCCGAAATACCTAATTGCTTTTTCGTACCGACCATATATATATATATATATATAGAAAATTATGTGGTACGTGTCCCCAGCATATTATAATAATCATTATTGTTATATTAGCAATAATAATAGGTGTACCTTGTTGGGCACGGAGTATTTGTTCGAGTCCCCTCCGACGTTGGGTATGATAAGGAGAACATGATCACGCAATTCAAGCTGTACCGTCACTCGCTGTTTTCCGTTTGAAGAGCAGACAAACATCATCGTTGGCTACTCGACGAAACATAAGGACGATTAAGGTGAACTGTGGTGCTTCCTTAACCTCTGAGCCGTCCACGCTGCACGTAGTTGTATTAATTACACGTAGTCGTAGTAATAGCTTGTTGTTATCGACTCAGGGTTGCACAAGGAATCTCATCGGATGATAATGGTGATGGTGATCATACTGACGTCTCTTGAAAATCCATATGGCTATTGCTCAATGCGGTTCACTCTTTATCCGGATAGCTGAACTCCTTTAGGGCTAAGTAGGCTGCTAAGTACAACCAGCCTCGCCGTCTGCCCATATATCGTCATTCAGCCGTTCTTACAATGGCTGCTGAATTTACTGTTGGATGGTTCCCCATCGTGTACAGAATCACAGGGCCGACCACGCCCCCATTCAATGCAAGCTAGAAACAAAGAGATGACATAAATCTATTATTATTATTATCATGACAGAATTATAATCACATAATGAAGTCCGGTTTATCTTGGAGTCGCATAACCTTGAAATCACATGCGCTACAGCGAAATCATCATGGGGAGAAAACTACAGACTGCAGGAGGTTCATATTATCAAACACAAATTTCCTGTGAATTATGCGCATCATTATGCCCATGACAAATATTCCGAGCCCACTACAGAGCACATAGCCAAATATGTGTTTGTGTGTATGTGTGTCGTTGTTCGTTTCGAATTATTTTTCGAAAATTCAGTCAGGCTAGAAGACTAGTTAACGCAATGACTACCTTGCTCGAACCTCAACTGTATAACAAAGTAGGATTCGACAAAGGAATACCTAATTGTACGGGTTGGGCTTAAATGTGATGTGCATAAAATACTGATAATTTAAAACAATAAATATAATATAATGTATATAATTTTTTCACTACCGAACGTTTTTTTAATATACAAATCAAGTCCTTTGCAGATGTGATTAGTCATGACCACTCTATATTTTAGGTATATCTATACGCGGCTTCCCACGACTCAATCTGAAAAACGTCGTATCTTCTACCCAGTGCTACCACTGCTAAACTCAATACGACTTCACCCGGTGTCCGGAGGCTTTGATGTGCGCTACCGTTAATGCTTTATAGGTTTCCAATAGCAGACATGCTGTATCATTCGAATTCGTTTTAGCATATTGACAAATTCACATAGTAGATATAATACTTGTTTTAGAGAAGGTGTGCAAAATCTCAAAGTAAAACTTATCCCTGTATAATATTTACTTGTAAATAGTTTCTATCAATATTGCGCGAAGTTAAGGTTCAGAAATGGGAAATTCTTATGAACACAATCTATGTTTATACTATTGATAAGTTGGTTGGTTGGCTCTTCGAAGAGTTTTTGTGCAATTTCGTCTACGTCGCCTCCCCTTTGAGCGATATACTTCCCGAGTGCGCAGATGACCACAGACTGCGGATCGACGACCTACATGATGTTCTGTGATACGTGAGCACATTCACAGGTCCACCAATTTGGCAATAAGAAAGAGGATGATTATGATCATCAAGGTGGTACTTGATTAGATATCTACCTATAATTTAGTCAGATTGTGTTACCTTCTTCTACCAAGTTTCACCGCGAATTCTACAGGCACACACCGGTATCAGACACACATATCGAATTCAATCATAGGCATTCGAAAATCAAAAGGGTTATGTCCTTCCTACTTTGCCCGGTTCGCTTGGACATTGAATGAGCCTGTCGAATTAGCGAACCGAAGAACTCAAAAACCAAAACAACATGTTCAAGCAGGTTTAAATTTAAGGCTAATTTCGGACTCCCTTTTTAGGAGATGCAAAAATGCCTTTACGCACACCTCTCGAGCAAACTTTGACTCTCAGAATAGGACGGCACTCGCTGCGATGGTCTGCGGTTACCCACTAAAACTGCTATCTCTTCTTATATTTGGATTCTATCTAAGAGTACATTTTTTGTGGGAAAAATTCTCTTTTTATTATTCGTAATGGAATTAGGTGGTAGTAACCTGGCATACCAGCATTACAAGTGCGTCTGACGAAGCAATGCTAAAAGCAGTTGTACCGTGTACGTTAATTGTTTAAGGCTGAGAGTCAGCCTGAAAACCCCGTCTTTTTCATGTTATTCTTATTATTATTATTATTATTATTTGCCAAGGAATGTCTCAACGCCGGGGACAAAAGTTCTGTATGAGGCCCCGAGTTCATGTAATGTGATATTCTCCATAGGAATAACATTGACTCTAGCTAAACTTCATCTCACTTAGTTGATAGTATTATGTAAGTCTTGCAATTTCACTTTATTTTTCAATTTTTTTTCGGATTTGACACAATGAACAGAAATATAAATTAACTAAATAAATTATCATGGATCTGCAGGGGTGAATTTGCCGTAAGTCAAACGATACAGCGCGATTTAATCTCATTAATCAATTGATCACATAAAGTAAGACATTTTTACTCCTTTGAGCTCTTTTCATACAAGTGTTTACATTTCGCTCAAAGTTTGGGTCGTATGGCCAGTCGTGATGTTCAATTTAGAGTTACGATTTTAATTAAAACCACAGAAAACAGAACGATATCTGTAAAGTAAATTTTCCGGGCCAACGCTCAGCCAACATTTAACGTCCATGGTACTGCTCTCGGCATTGCTTCATAAGACGGACCCCTTGAAAGCAATTGCGCCATGTGCACTAACAATGTCGTTGTATGGAGGTATCTTCAAAAAGTCACTACTATTGTTTCCCCAGACTTACCCCAGCGGTTAAATGTAATTGACTAAGCCCATTCTTCATTTGTCGAAAATGCATAGGAGAATATTGAAGAAAATTATAGGTGAGTATTACTCACTGTGGGAGACACTGAAGCGCTCAAATGACAAATCAAACTAGTGACATTTCCTAAGTGATTCTTATTCGAACTTATCGCTATGATCACTCTAATTCCAATCAAGTGCCAAACCAAGTGCCTCTTGAATAAAGATATTTTATACACAGCCATGGGTAATGAATAAAGCCATTGAGCCTCTCTGGTTGAATTAAATTTTAGTAGGTTGGGGGATTTTTTTATCATTTAATGAAAATTAAAAATTACAGCAAGTTTTTCTCGAGTTTACTAATGTTGAACTTAAGGCGGAGTGTTAATTCAGAACTTAAGGTGTTATTTACATGTACTGAATATATGGGTGCAATAGGACAATAAATGCCACTCAAACAAACGTCAAGTCTACCTTAATTATAAGCGTAGTTATAATTTACCAGCGGCGCCATTTCGCGCGCACCTGTAAACAAAGACTTACCTTTTTCAACAACAGACTATTCTGGATACAGCTCACAGATGAAAATAATCTCGCGTTATTGTCCTGCATTGCAAACAGCCACCCACAGGCGGAAAGCGAATGTTAACGGTACTCGGGACAGGACCCCGAATTTGCTTCTATTTCGCTACGGCTAATTTCATGCCTCGGGAAGGAAACACGGGTTCCACGCTTATCGGGCCTGCGCTCCATGCTTGGTCACAAACAGCCTTGCTCTGATGTTATGATTATTTCACCAATCCTGCTACTATTTTCCACCAGTCTAATTGGAACACTTTACGCCCGCTGAAACCGAACGTCTCGTCCAACGGAAGGGGCGATAGCCTGTCTCTTCTTGGGACCAAAGGGAGGAACTGCGTATTATTGGTTCAAGCAGGAAGAAGGTGAGTGCTGCCGAGAGGTAGAGAGACAGTGATCTTGACGTCGCTGCGGCTCTGTTGGGAGTCGTTCTACTGCTAACAGCAAATAGCCCAACACTCAAAGACACTCTATACAGCCTATGCTAAGCGCATCTTGTGGCAGTGTGCAGAGCTTCTTATACTTCATGGCTTTCGAAATTCCGCCTAAGCTCTAACAGCTAGTCTACCAGAGAGTTGACCATAATTTCGAACTCTCTCTTAATAATCGATGCTACCCTATCATTATGTAGGCCCCTTTAATAGAACTCAATAATTAAACTCACTCTATCAATATGTTATTTTAATAGCTAGCAAAAAACCAATGCTTGAAATCAAAATTCAAACAAAAGAAATTTAGTGGTGTTGTCCTAACTGTGACATCTCAATCATCGTAGGTATGAGTTATAAAACTGGCAGAAGTAGAAGTTCCAATATTGCCAATAAACTTACAATGAAATTCGTTTAAATAATATGAACAACATGTCTCCAATTTATGTAGGGGGTCTCTTCATTGTTGCGGTCTGTCTATCCGTTCAAATTTGGATACCCAAGTTGATAACTTAGTCATTTTAATCAATCCCTCAGTTCAGAAGTGGAAACAAATCATAAGATTACCCTAGATTTTATAAGGTGGCTCCATCATGTCTGCTCAACTGACACCTAACAGCTGGCGGGGCTATTAATATATATATATATGTAGAAAGTGAGAGGGAGGCGCAGACTGGAGTCACAACAAGCTGGCGAAACACTGACTAATTATATATTTACAAAAAGAGGAAAATAAAATCTTTTAAATTTTTGTTGACAGATCACTAACTGATGTCTATGATATAAAATATAACTGATGATATAACAGTAAACAATATATATGTCCTAACTCCGCAAGTTATAGCAAACAGACGTAATTGCTATTTGAAATCATCTTTATGAAGATATCGGGATTCCTTTCATATATATGAAATCACTTTAGAGAATGATCCAAATTCAAGTGTTTTCTTAACTGAGCCAGATGCCCTGCAAATTTGTTACTTTCTTTTACTGTTACATTATGCATTAATCGTTGCTAGTGAGGACTGACGGTCTGGTTAAATAAACATACATACATACTTTATTAAATCTTCATACAGCATTGTCAATTTTATAGCATACTACAACATTTTGAAGTGAAAATTTGTCTACCTATTGAGAGACGGAGAGATTGAAGAAGACACATCCGATTTCGATTTTATCTCGATAACAATATTCGACTAATTTGTATGTAGCCTCATTTCCTATATCGAGTGGGTGTCATTTAATTCCATTTCAAATGGAGTCGGTGTTAAACTGGTTGGCTGTGACTTCTATATAAATGTGTGCGCTGAGCAATAAATTATAGCACGGTGCGAACATTCAAAAATGTTTATTTTGCTGAGATCTTAAAGTATTGACTGTGTATTTTCACACCATCTGTGGTTGGCTCTTTAGGTCTACCTACCACTACTATAGGTGGCGCAAAATCGGACATGGAATTCGGTTTATATTTAATGTCCGCGTTCCTTCTAATCTCCTCATCATGCAATATTGAGAATCACTATATAATATATATATATATATATATATATATATATATATCTGAGAACCTATATAATATGTATATTGAGAATTTATTTTGAGAATCTCTATATAACATATATAACCTTTATACGATATTGAAAATCTCGTACAGAATACAATAAAGTTTGTTCATTCGCTTTCGGTCTTATTGCGCGGCTTTCGAGTAGTACGTACACTATGGTGGCATAAATACGGTTTGCATGTTATGCTTGAAATCAGTCGGAAGTGATACCGCATAAAAAGAGTTGGGGAGTTCCGAGTCGTATCTGAAACTACCCAAAGTTTGATTGTTTCAATGCTAAAAGATCTTTCCTATTGATACATACTTGTATAGTTACATGTATATAAAGCAAAATAGAAACATGATGAAATACTCTCTTAAATGACACCGAATCTGCTTAAAAAATATGTCTCAAGTTTCTTGGGATTCAAGCTTGATGTTCTCTGAAATAGATCTTTGTGGTTTTTATTTCCTTCATCGTTTCTTTTATTATTTTCAACACCCCGTATACAGAGCTACTTAAAGCTATACTACAGATCATTGAATTTTACCTAGCAATTCATATAGTCTGCTTCAGAAATATAAATTGTTGAAGTGGCATAACAACTAAATAGAAATAAATCATTTGTCCGAGCAGATGGAAACCGGTTACATAAATATAAGAAAATAAGGCGAATTTGTATCGTGTTGCATTGTGACATAGGCACCACCCCGACCCGCCAGCCGCTAGTTCTAATCTCGTGTGTGGCTTAGTCGTGCCATTGTAACCCTAAATAAAAGCGTTAATTAAAAAGGCAGGAAAATTGAAATGAATTCGTTTAGTTACCGATCTCTACGCGGAACTCGACAGGGATATTTTGTAACTGCTGTTTTCGTTGCATTTAGTTATGACTTGACTTTTCAATGAGATCTTAAAACAATTAAAAAAAAAACGAAGACGTTGCGTACGGCAACATACCAATATTCAAAAAGATACCTGAGCACAGAACAGACAGCTATTGGATGAATGACAGACACCTACACACACACATTGGATGAATCGTTCGCGGGCTTTTCTATTTGAATTCCCCTCACTCATTCGCTACTCTTCGATTGCTTGTTCCTTCTCTCCCAGTCGTGCTCACACCTCTCACTCTCTATGTCTATGTCTGATAGATAGCTGGATAGATTGATCAGACAACAACAGCAGCAGCAGCAGCAGCAGCATCTCTCTTACCCTCTCTTCGCGTGTTTCTCGGCTGCCGCAACCGTCGCAGCAGCAGCAGCAGCCGCTGCAGGAGTCGTAGGGCGGCCACCCATTCGGAGGCTATATTCGATCGTTCGTTCGTTCGGCTTTCAGATCAGTGGCTGCGGTGAGGGGGACAGGGGAGGGGACGAGATCGAGAAGAAGGAGCAGCAGCGGCGGCGGCAGCAGCCTCTGTGTTCACGGGCGGCATCACCGCAACCGCTGCTGCTGCTGCTGCTGCTGCTGCTGCAGCTGCTGTTATCTGGATACCACCATAATGATGATCGCTGCTAACAGTAGAAGTAGCAGTTAGTTCTCTGAACAGTGACGCTGTCGTCTGCTGTCGTTGGCCTGTTCGTGCTACGATGACTACAACAACAACAGCGGGAACAGCACAACTGTGGTGGTGGCCGTGGTGGCCGTGGTGGAGTTGAGGAGCTCAGCAGCAGCAGCGGAGCTTCAGCGGAGAGTCAGTTCTCAGATCGTCTTCTTTTTTCCCCTCCTTCTTTTTCTGCTTGTATTTATTTCTATTGCTGCTGCGGCTGCTGCTGCTGTTGTCGAGGCGGTGATTGTTGTGTTGACGCTGATTCTCTTATTAGCTCGTCTTCAGCCGCCGGACGAGCACCACGCACAGGCTGTGTTGTGTTTTTTTCTAGCACCACCACTCGCAGCCAGCGGCAGTAGCAGCTGCACCCGCGACGAAAAAAAGAGGTGGACCAATACACCAGCATGACCATCAACCAACCATCAGACATAGTTAGATATAGAGAGATAGATCGAGGGTGAGAGAAATATATTCATTCATCCACCTATCTACCTATATATGTATATACTATGTATCTATTGTCTGATCGTTGTTCTATCTGTGTAGCCCGCTGCCGTATCTATATGTGTCCGTCCACTTCCCTCTGTCTCTCCTAATTCGAAAGAAATTACAACCTGCACCCGTCTGTAGGCAGTACATACAATTCACACAGCCGAAAGTAAACACATGTAACAAATTTGAGATTTAGTCTCCGAGTGTCCTTCCCGACCGTCGGTTTATTTGCGGCTGCGTCGGCTCTATATAAATGTACGCGTACACTTCGCGATCCATTCCGTGGATACGTATAATATATGTGAATGGGTGATTGTGCTATTAGCCTCTGTGTTGTTGTTGTTATTATGTAAATGTTGAGGGTGAGATGGTCATCAGTTCTCCACACATTTGTTCAACAACAGAGCGCTGTCTGATGCGGCAGTCAGAAGACGGAACTGATCATGGCCATCAAGGAAACTGTTTCGTTGTCGTTATGTCCGTGTTTTGAAGTGACTAATTGTGTGTGATCGGGAATGATTTAAGGCTGACGACGTGACTATGGGCTCGTCGCTGAGTAGTAGTGGTGCTTGGTCGTTATTTAGTTAGCATTATTATTATTATTAGTTGGATTTGTTGGCGTTAGGTGTGTGGTGGTGACGCGCAGTACACAGTTGTGGCCGTCATATTATTCGTGGCGATTGCTTGTTATTAGTCTCCATCTTCGAGAACAGCTGCCCCTACTGCTGACACCGCTGCTCTCTGTGTGTGTGAGATCTCTATACTTGAGATGGTGGAGATTTGATCGGCATCCTTGCCGCGTCCATCATTGAATCAAAAATTGCTCCTGATTCTGGTATCGCTACGACGATTGCTACTACTGTTAGTGCTGTTGCTACCGATTGGATGATTTCGATGCGTCCGTCCGTCCGTCCGTTTCTCTGTGGATGAGAAGAAGAGGCGCGGTGTGATCTGAGGAAAAAAATCTGAGAAGATCTGCGCTAGACGACCGTTCTTACGACGCCTTTGAATTGGATTGAAAAATCTCGAAACGGAGAAAGAGAGAGAGGGAAAGCGAGACGGGAAGAGTATGTGTGATACGATCGAATCTCCTGTGATCATGGGTAGAACTCGTTGGCGTCGAGGACCCTCACTCTACTTAGGATGATGTTCGCGTAATGAACCTGACGGTTGCAGTCAACACTGCTATGTATATATACATCTCGAAGTGTTAATGTTGATATTGTGTCTGATCTCCCGGTGCTCATGAACTGTTTGTATTGGTTAGTACACGACGGCCGTGATAACTGCATCGATCGCCAACATCTTTAGTTGCTGAGCTAGCTGAAGTTACTGCCGCAACATCTGCAAAATAATCTGATTCTGCGATGTATTCCTAACACAGCAAGACACTTGCTGTTAGCATCATCGTCGCCATCAGAATCATCGATTTGAACTTATGTACGGATTTATCTATTGGATGTGCACAAACAATCTGCCTTTTACTGCCCTCGACGAGCTACACGAACGTCTCCAGCCAAGATGAGTGTGTGTGTTATGAGAGTTCATGTGACATCCAGCGTCGCAATGTGAAACAAAGCAGCGACTGGCGTTCTACGATTCGTGACAGCGTTGACAATGACAGTCTCCCGCGTCAACTCCAATTAACAACCTTTTTAGTGTCTTACATGCCTCATATGCGCGCGCTACTAGTAGCTGAAATTAAAGATTATGCGGATACAGACGGAACTATCGATATCGGTGTCACACTACTCGCCAATGTGTTTGTAACGGCAGCGCTAATTATGTTGATTGATGTCGATATTATAGCCACTTGCTCGTTGTGCTATGAAGAGACAAGAGAACGACAAGGCGATCTGAAGGCTGCTAGGCCATCGTTGTTCTTGTTGCTATCAATGAGCATACGATAAAATTGTGTGCTTTTTAACAACCTGCGATGCCTGCTACCCCGACCGATAGTTATCCGATGGAGATTATCCAAATCAACATGAATGAGAGTGTTTAATCACATGAGGTACATGTAAGTGTGTGCGCGTGCGGGTGTGTGATCAGAGCGATAAAAACGAAACCGATAACAACACTGGTGACAGTAACAATGGCAACACCGACAGTAAATGACCCGTACCACCACGCGCGGTGTGGCTGTAAGTTGTTCACGCTACATAATGTGATCCGGCCCGGCCCGATCCAATCCAATGGATGGATGAAATTGTTGCTTGGTCGGCTTATTCGTCGAATTCGATAGTGTGCATTTCATCTTGGCGGCAGTAATTCTTTGTTTTGTTAAGTTTTATCCAGCGTCTGTTCTGCGCTGTTCGCTGGGACATTCGTGCTCGACGTTTATCGTGTTGGTCGGTCCTCACTTGATGTACTCACTCTGCCCGGCGAAGTTTATGCGTCGAGTTCTGTACCAGTGGTGCATTTATCATACAGTCGTTCGCGTATCTGCATAATATCAGGGTGCTGTTAGTTTGACACAGTTTATTGTCATGCTAATGCACACATAAATATATATATATATATATATGATATCGCGAGGACTGTGTATGCTCGTGTTGGGCCAGCGACACACTTTGGATACCATGACCATGAAGATCACAAAAAAGCCCCTACCCAACCTGCGTAAGTGAAGCCAATGGATTATTAGAATAATGTGCTATTGTACGCCTACTGCAGTGTGCTCGGTGTGTTGTGTGATGATTTTGGGGGTCCTACTCAAGAAAAGGACGAAGCTGGGGGTGCCTCCGACCCTCCAAGCGCTCGGACCAACGAACGAACCAGCGTCAACCGTCGAACGATCCCTTCGTGTGTCTTTCTGTCTGTCTGACGCCCAACTGGCGATCAACGTCGACTACCTTAGTCAGTATCAGCAGCAGCAGCAGCAGCAACATCTCTGAGTGGTGGTACCTGTTGTTGTTGTTGTTGTTGTCGTCGTCGTTGAGCCCATGTCGACGCGAAATTGCCTCCTCTGAAGAAGACGGTAAATTCCATCGATTGCTTTGAGCTACATTTTTTTGCCATGGTCACTGTATCGTGTACCCGTCGGTGTTCAACAAGACTCTAGGATGTGCGTTACCAAATATTTGATATATTAACCACAGTGTCAACGGTTTTGCCGACCCCGTAAGGTGATGTAATATAATGGCTAGTTATTACTTAGCTGTCCATTATCTGGCTCCACTGCGAGATACCGCTTACATCCTCATGTTAAAAGTTTAGGAAGAAACCAAAGAAGCTCCTGCCATACTCCTCTGTGGGACTAATCTGTGCTTCCCGCTTCTTCTATGGATAACTCTGTGATCGTGTGTGATTCTCGAGCGAAAATAAGTGTTGTCCATAATCAGCCGACAAAATGGAACGTGAGGATATCGTGTAAAGCCCTGTTCTCTGTATCAACAGAGAGGTTCATCTCATCAGTTGTCATCGACGTCAGTTGCATTTTTTATGGATTGTGTGATTGACACTCATAGAATTTCCCCTCAGCTGGACACCTCTTTATACCGCGTCCGTCGACTGACTGGCTATTCACGAAATTGTAAGAATCTCACACGGTTATCTCAATATAGACATTAAAACAGGGACATCATCACAGATGATTTACATATTTTGAAGTTGAATGTGGTAATCTTAAAGACTTATCTTAAATTCGGAAAATCAATATGAGCTGGATCTGGATAGTCATAATATGTTTTGTAACAATGACAGAAGTTCGGTGAATAACCTATTTTAAAGAAATATGAGAACCTATATAGGCTACTTCCAAGGTGGATATCGTTTCTAAGCTGACGATGTAACTGACTCACCCACTTCTCTCTAAATATAATATATAGGGGCATAATAGAAAATATTATATATTATTTTATATTATCGAATTACCCTCTGAAAGCTGTATCCCTCACCACCTCGAACGTGGAGGTGTTCCGGACAATTTGTACACGTGGCAATAGCGGCTCCAAGGTTAAAATCAATGTCCTTTGATTGAAACCCAAACAAGGAAAGTTACCAAGGAGAATGAGGAATAATAATAACAATACTATTAATAATTGTTACTAACATTCTATTTAGTATTTATCAGATGATAATTATTTCGGGTGGTTTAGTGAGATGAAATGGTGATTGAGAATCGAATGCAGGCAAATGAATGGCAGGATGGTCCGAGAAAGCAAGTAGAGCAAAGTAGATCGGAGAGATCAGTTATGCCAGTAACTAAGCGAAATCCTATAATTATGATATATGCGTTATGCTACCTCCCATATGAGTAGGCATCAGTGTAGTCATTATATCACGGTAAAATGACTGCAGACGGGTTATCTTATAATTGTATGCATTACAATGTATAATGGTTGATAAGAGTTCATTATTATTATTATTATTATTATCTTTATTATTATTATTACGCCTTGTAGCTAGCTATGGGGCGACCGACTGTTAGTGCTATTGCAGTCTGCCAGAGCTATAATTAGTCGATACCACGACCACCATTATGACGAATATAATTATGAGAGTAACAACGTCGACGGTCGGTCGCTACCGTTACAAGATGATCTAGTCCGACCTGTACGTATTCAATTCAGATGCTTATGCGTGTCAAATAATTATACAAATAGCCTTAGTTGCACGGTGCCGTAGTACTAGAGCTCAAAAATAATTTTGTCGTGTTTTTTCTTTTCTGAGGAGGAAATTTCGGGGTTTTCAAAAACGTTATATGTATGAGAAGGCAAGGGATTCAGCACGCCGGCTCAGTTTCAGTGGCAAATCTGACCTTAATCGAATTACACGTCTGGGGTTGCCTATCCCATATGCTCGAGACGTGTTAACAAATCAATGGAGGGTAGAGGCAGTTTTGGCTTAATGAGAGATTAAATTAAGCAATATTTCATCGAATGTATAGACATTATTCGTACTCACATAACGATGATGATGATAATGAAAATTTTGAGCAATTTGAGCATCAGCTAAATCTGTGTACAATCCCCACGTTGAGGAGTGTCACATGACAGCGTATTTTCGTTGAAGTAAACCTAATTGAACAACTGCAGAGCAATGTGTATGGGGCGTTATCCTATTTATTATTGGCGTTAAATGAACTCGGAAGATGTCTTTTGTTCAAGTGTAGGGGGCCACTTTTGTCGCCTCTGTATTGTATTGTATATTGTTAATGCTAATACCATTTGCATCGCTACGGCGTGATGTCATAGTCTAGTAGCGCTATATAGAATACTACTCGATATGGGTGAGTGTCATATCGGTTAAACGCAATTCGAGGAATCGTGTTCGCAAACTCTACCATCATCATTCTGGTTGTGTCAATGTGTCATATTGGAATACTAGTGCGTAGCTATACATATCAGCCTATCTATCTGACTAGCACTCAGACACACATAGGCGCACCTTGTATAGGCATATAGCCACTTGTAGAAAACCGTGGCTCAGATAGGCGGGTGCCTGGATGTATGTTATGTGTGGACAGCAGAACATTGAAGTGACCATAGTTAAATGTAGCTGTCGAGTGATCGTGTTCCATTGGCCGCAGTCTAGACCAATATCGCTATGAACCTGTTCAAAAGGTCCTCTCAGAGTGGATTTATGTTGCATCTACTACAACATTAACATTGCCAGACCGATCTGTTACGCAGTTAAAACTTTCGTGAAGTCAAGGTTCCCTATTCGCCCTCAACAGAACGAGAATTTACGGCAGCCTCGTTTTTTTTTGTATATACCAGTATATGACCGCTGAAATAAATCACTATCATGACAATAGTTTATGTGTAGTGCCCAAGAAAAATATTCGAGCATTTAGATGAGTTAATCTTGCAGATATTGCCCTAGTCTAAAGTCCTCGTCTACACACACACATATATATATATATATATTATATATATATAATTAAAACTGGGTAATTATAAGATGCAAGGGTTTCGAGAGGATATAGATTATAAATTGCTGTTTCATTTTACTGTGACCTATCTCGGCGCCGGTAGCGGGTTCTATCTGATTTTATGATGATTGGCGTTTGGTACAGGCTTCGACAATCAAGTACCATCTACCTATTGACTATAATAGTTGGCCTCATAGAAAATGTTGGTTAGAACAAAACCTTGTCTAGGCAAAGGTGTTGTTGACGGGGTGTTTTTTTGCTTCTAGCACTATGAAAATGTGTGATCGCGTCCATTCGGTGTCGTCTGCCGTATCGTAGCTTAATCCAGTGGATAGTCCTTCGTACGTATCATACATGCATGATGACCCGCATGTATAATAGCTCGTCAAACGTCATTTCTACTTGCAATACACCAGCAGCCACCACATGTACTTCTGCAATCTCACGATTGCCAATGCGGAAAGACCATCAGCGTCTGGAGTATCTTCTGTCTATGCCATTCGCTATGTCGAATCGTGGCTGCTGCTGGTTGCGGTTTGTCGCATGATACGCGGATGGCCACTTGACGATCAGTTGGCGAAACTGATGACGAATAAAACGGCAATTAGGACGATAGTAGGGTCTCGTTTTATGTCGAGACGCGACAGAAGATCATCAAGACCCCATACGACTGTCTTTTGGCAATGCTGTGTATTTCTAGCCGGTTAGTTTTCCTTTGATACGTTACCGCTTGAAGTGGTTGCTGTTTGAGCATAGAACAGAAACAGAGCGTTAGTAGCCGCAGTCGAAAATACTTTATTAGAGCAATGGTATCGAATCATCGTGCAAGAGCTGGCAGCACACGACCAGATAGATTTATGGTCCATCTTGGGGATCTGAAAACAGCGCGAAGATTCCGTTAGGTGTTTGCTATTTCATTTTGAAATTGCTGGGTGATTTAGTGACGTTATGCATGCAATCGAGAAATGCAGATTTGGGTCAGTGAATGCATACGTTTGACTGTCCTTTAAATGACTCGAGAACATTTAGAATGATACTGTCGTTGTCCGCTAGCGGGCTTTATATTTCTATTTAATGTGCTTTTTTTCCGCCTTGACATGACGCTCGCGTTTGTTACACTGTTATTGAATGATCAACGA
Source organism: Stratiolaelaps scimitus (assembly GCA_019614645.1). Taxonomy (NCBI): domain Eukaryota; kingdom Metazoa; phylum Arthropoda; class Arachnida; order Mesostigmata; family Laelapidae; genus Stratiolaelaps; species Stratiolaelaps scimitus. The sequence goes on from JABWDB010000074.1 coordinate 61,591, forward strand.
ATTTATTTCTATACTTGATACAGCGGAGCAAGGCTGCTGAAATCTTCACCGTTTTAGTTCATTCCCACAGGATGTGGGTTTTTCTAACACCTTTTCAATCTATATCCTTTCTCGCATTCATTTTGGATCTTGTGTTAGGTAATTTAATCAATTCGTGCCATTTATCACCCCGTTTTACCATTCAGAACTGGTTGGTTCCGTCTGCTCTGTTGGAACTGTCGACTTGATAGTTGAAAACCCTGTCAACGCTTTCTTTTTCGTTTCAAAATACAAGTTACGATGTAAATATGCATTTAGAGGAATAAGATAATAAACTAACCTCACGGAAGATTAACTTCGATAGCAACAAACTTGGCTTAGAGTACCACATGTTGTGTAACTTTCTGAACGTCCTGTACATGTATAACTACATACGTGTACCGATATCTATCCATCTATCAATAGAGTAGATGAATGAGAAAAAGATATAACAAGATCCAAATTATTCGTCTTTGTCACTTCAGATAGTGACCCGCGTTCTCCCCTTTCGTCAGTTAGTTTCGATGTTGTCTTCTCGGTTACAGCTGATGCTGCTGCTGCTGTACGATTGTTGTCTCTGTTTTTCTTCTTTCTCGCACTGAGTAGCACTGACCACTTTGAAACGAATTTGACATCCTTCGGAAATTCACGACCGCACGACCAGACCGGCGATGGCAATAACAACGGCGACAACGTAACTCGCAGTGAAATGCCATCCTAGTGCCGATAGTGACCTCGGGGTTCTGCCATGAGCACCGGCAGTGGCTGGCGTCGGTGGTCCGTGGAGGCACTTGGCCAATCCATTTCATTCAATGTTTGGTGTAGGTAACAGCAGCAGCGGAGAATCGTCAGAGGAGGGAAGATAATTTTGCAATTTCTACAGGTGATACGACTCGTGCTGAAGTCGTCGCTGCTGTTACAGCGGGATTAACGAGAGAATCAGTATAAGCGACCAATACAGTTGCAAATAGTTACGATTGTTTGCATTCGCCTGAGGGACTTTCTGGACGATATCTGAAACCCCATTATAAAGTACGCTATATAAGGCTCAGCCGACATTCCCGGCTGAGTTGGTGCTTATATCATATCAGCATGTATACAGCGGTTACTTTCGCAAACCGTGTAAATTATCGAACGCTTCAAACAACCGGTAAACCATGAACAACGACGGCCTAAAAAATCTACCCCAACTTGACAAGAGACCGGATAGAGTCTTCACTATGTACCTGCCCGTGTCTCTGTGGTTGAGTGCCTATAATTGTGTGGCTCTGTACGGCTGCCTTTTCACGTACGTCGCTAATGCTCAGAAACCACCTTGCGAGAAATTGCCACCCGGTTGGTTCATTGTAGTGTACTAAAAACCTGCATCGTATTAGGCGGTTGCTAGGATACGCCAGTCAACAATGAATTGCACCGATTGCGAATTTGTCTATTTAAAGGATTGCACATCATCAATGTTAATAAGTTCAACAGACTCTTGTCATATGTAGATGCCCAATAGCATAGCGTCTTATGGGCACGGTGCTGTGATAGCTGCTTAGAAGAAATGGGCCCATTGGTGTCTGAAATACGCGGTCTTACGACTGTTGTACTCGTAACGAAAGCAAATATTGAAATGGTTTCATTTGGTCTGCTTTGTGGCACCCCATATAGATTATCGGTAATGCTGCTAACTATATATCGTAGGTTCTACAGCGTCTGTAATTTTACATACTATAGAATTGGAGCATAAATAAGCAACAGAGATGACTGAAGTTATGCATCGTCTTTCCTGTTATACGGGTCACATGAATGAAAGTGTAATGGGTCAATATATTTTTTCAAATCCAGACTATCAAAAATCGAAATTTTGATAATATCAAAAATGGCCCTGAGCGTGAGCTAACACCAGTCAAGGTTCGGATTATCTGAACGCAGTTTAAATTATGACTTGTATACTAGTGGCGATTGACGAGGTTTGAATGACCTCAGAAAACGGGATTGAAGTGTACAGGGCTAACCCACTCTGTGAACGAATAAAAAGTTAACAATAAATGACCTTGTCATCGAAGGCAAATCAGAAATTTCGATCTTTTTGTTCAAGTCGCCAAAACGGATCAACAACAGAAATTGAGTGAGTGGTATTCACTCACACACACACAGACACATTTCCCAGAAGATGTGTCCAGTGTCTGTAACAATGATCGTACTTCATCATGCCGAAAGTATCATACGTCAAATTGCCTTTTGAAAAATTCGATTTCAACCTCTGCTACCATACAATATTGATTATTATAATAACTGTTGCTATCGAATAATTCAATCTAGTTCTTATAGTGAAATTAATCGATTCGTGACATTATGCTGCTTTTGAAGGTAACATCCATAGTCATTATTATTATTATTATATATTATTTCAACTAATAATTCAACTCGATCGAGTGTGGGTGCATCGTTGGTTAGAAGGCGACTAAAGAAAGCTAGTCCAGAACAATGATCTGTAGTCGAATTTTTGTTTCTATTTAACCTTCTGGAATGCATAAGGCGGCTACGAGCCGTGTGGTGCCTTACCTCCGATTGTCACGAAGCGAGCTACGTGGTCCATTTGTAAAAGGCCCGACGAGATTTGTGATACCGTACAAGGAGTAAGATCTGATCCAGGTCTTGTGCTGTTTATCATGCCAGACAATGGACGGAATACCGTTTAGGTTCACTTGGAATTTCTGTGTCGCAGGTAGACGATGACAAGGCCTCAGGTCGTGACAGAGTAGACCAGCGCATACTGAAACACTTTGGCCGAAAATGAGAAGACGAGGATACTTTTGAGCAGGTTAATTAATGTCCGGTTGTGCAAATATTAGAAAAGAGGATTGACGTGGAGGACTGGTGAAACAGCTTACTGGCCATCTATCCATCTATTCATGATGAATGAATCCATGACACATTGGGGACAGGATCGCCCTCAGTGTTTGGGCGTTACCCAAAACCTGTGAAAAATTACATTTTTGGTAAATATATTGTAAGGTACTAGGAGCGAACATTGATTATAATATAATTGAGACGGTTGTTTCTTCTTAAATATACAGTCGTTGTTGCAATATCATATTCAAAAGCGCAGCTATTAAATAAAGTACTGTCTGGCTATTCGGCATAAATATATATATATATATATATATCAATATATATACGAATTATAGGGATGCTTTCGGCTGGGATCAGAAGAAAAAGCCCATGCTTGTAGCCACTGCCGCCGTGCCATCTAGTGGTCGCTTGAAGCAACTTCCCCATCCCACGCACGATATGGGCAGCTGATTGTTGTGCCTGTTGCGAAATGCGCTTCATTATGCAGTCTCGCGTGACCACACGATACAGCCGAGGTTCAGCCGATCCGAACAATTCGATAATCCGTCTAGAACAATAGCGCTTTTTTGTTCATTCAACAATTAGAACGAGTTGAGATTTCAGTATCTGGTTTGTGGTCGTATTTTTATAGTCGTTTATATTCGCCTCACAAGCTCGTAGACCCTTCATCACTCGTCAGTTTCATAGTTCTTTATTTTTACGTAGCCCTGCACCCCCGAACAACGGCTTACGTGCAACGAGTCAAGGCAAAACCTATGTTCGAACACTACACTGTACACTCAATCTCTCCAGCGAATCGTAGTGGTTATTGGTCGGAACGACAGCAGTCTGTGAAAGCTATCTATCATAGAATGAAATACGAGTTTGACCTTGATCTATGGGAAAATTATTGCGGCAATTGTCGTGTAACAGATTTGCATTCAGCGCACCCCGGATAGAGAGGAAATCGGCAGGAGTGAACACTTTAATTGTGCTTCACCGAGCACGTTTTCAGATTATTATTTCTTTTTGTCATGCAATGATTGTTTCAACCATTAGTGTCAAAACGGGAAGTACATCATCAGGCTGTGATAATCGTGTTCGTTGTACTAGCGATAGTTTGATTGCAGAATTGAGTATGCTCGCTGGAGGAAAATTATCATTACAGAACATGCACGTTTCTTGCTGGTGCCTAAGATAAAGAAAAAATACAGTCTCACAACTCTTCTATATGACACTTTTCTTCAAGTTACCACACATGGCGGGGAAAATGATAGCCAAATGATTCCAATTGAACTATGTTCCATTTTATCGGTTAAATTAAGTAGTAGTTGAAATGCAGAGAAAAAAGTAAAATAGTTGTTCCCGGCTTTGATCCCTGATGTAATATCCGCAGTGGTGACATCTTCCTGTCGGAGGACACGTAACATAGGGGAATTCGTTTTTAGTCCCTACCAGGACGGATACCGAAAGTGAAGTTCGGGGCAGATGAATCATTTTGAGCTGATCCGCGAAGGAAGGTGTGCATCTGAAGATCCTGAATCAGACTTGTTTCGTTTTCAATAATTTTCCAGCGTGTCCTCTTTCGGGATTGCTGTCGGAGTGTCTCTCAGTGATTGGCGATACAAGCTACTTGTTGAAAGCGAGTATGGTCGTTTTCATCGGTAGCTACCGTATCTGCAGACGAACCTTCGATGTCCGATTTTGTGAAGGGGTGTGGACCAGTGACGGCCGAGGGGAGGTCTCTGGCCGACTGACATGTCTGCGCGTGATGTGAGTACTTCATGGGGACGACCTGCTTGTCTAGCTTGCTGTCGGTCTGTTTGCCGGATTTGTCGGTTTAGTATAAAACGTTGTTGCCTCATTTGAGCTCTTCATTCAGCGAAGTCGAGGCGAAACCCGCCATCATTAAGTCTGTTCGAGTGATTCAACTCACTGTGACCCCGTGGCGTCACCTTCATCAGCACTATAGGCTGCTTATACACACATACACACATACACACACACACACACACAAACCACCAGACACCCACACAGACACTCATGTTGCAGGGGCTGTGTGTTGCGAACAAGTGGCGTCCCTGCTATCGTTCGCATTTTCCACCTACTGCCTTTGAGGTCTTTTTCCTTTGGGCCTCGTCTGTGATACAGAGCTGGGCGGGAAGGAAGCGCGGAAGATGAAATGTCACGGGCGGACGACTTTAGAGAGGAGCGCAACATTATCGAGCTGGCCACCGCCGCCGCCACCGCCGCACGAAGCCGACGAAGAAGAAATCCATGCTAAAAATGCACAAGAAATGGGCTAATGTGATTCTGGCCGCCCTGACCGTTGTCGTTGTCGCTGTCCCTGCGGCGGCGGCCGCCGCCACTGCTGCTGCTGCTAATATCGTGTCGCTGGTGCCGACTTCAGAAGTCGCAGCCCAAAACTCGCTCCATTGCCGCATCATTCGTCGTCTCAACTATTGTTGACATACCCCCCCCCCCCGTCTATCCGTCTGTGTCTGTGTGTGTCTGTGTGTACAGCTGGCTCTGTCGGTGTATTTGTGTAGCACTGTATGTAATGTATGTATAATGTGCGTTCGGTGTTAGTGTCGGTAAGTCAGTCAGTCAGTGACCGATTCCATTTGTGTCTGTGCCTACGTTTTTCCTCTCGTCTCATCTATGTATCTATTATATTATGCGTGTGTGTACGTTGTTTGTGACTGTACCCGAGAACGCTGACGGGGTCGGGAGGGTTATTCGACGCACGGTTGTTCCGCCATAGAGAGATGAGGGCGTGGTGCATTTTCTGCTTTTACATTTTTTTGCTGTGGCTTCGATATGAAACATTCGTCAACAGTCGCGTCACTGCAACCACCGGCACCACCACCACGACCGGCGGCACCACCACCGATTTTGCGCGGTTTTTTTGTTCACTGTTTCCTCGACGTCTGTCGTTGTTTGCCGTCCGAGGTTCGCTACCATGGATGGCCTGTTTCTACTTCGTACGGAACGACGTTTGATCGCTCGCTCGCTCGCTCGTTCGTTTGTTTGTTGAAATATTTACCATGCGTTTTCGTCATCGTGTCGATTTTGAATTTCTCACCAATGCGATATCGTTCTACAGTCACTGGGTGGAGAGCCTTAACATCAAAACATTAGCAGCTGCATTCGAGTAGCATCAAGCAGAGCTATAGGCTGAAGAAAATGATACTAACAGAAACGAGATGAAATCGAGTGAGAGACGACAAATCGACGGACAGAGATAGAAAGGTGGGAAAGAGAAAAATACCAAACGAAAGAGCTATCTATATAAACGATTCGGGAGGCGCGGCGTCTTTGCTTAAGACACGCGCGTCTCTTGCTCGATGGGTCTTAGCTGTTGCTGCTGCTGCTGTTGCTGTTGTTGTTGTTGCTGCTGTTGCTGTTGTTGTTGTGGTTGCTGTTGTTCCTGCGATTGGCAGCCGATTCGCTGCCCCAGACGAAAACGTCTTGTTCAGTTTTCGTTGATTTCGGGAGCGCTCGGTATCTGGCTGCGATAGTTCGTCCGCTGCTGCGATTTGTGTAGCTGCTGCTGCTGCCACTCGAGCGGCAGTACCATGCCTCGTTTGTTGTTTTCTGTTGTGGTCGTTTCTGTTTGCCTGTGTCAGGTTGTTGTTGTTGCTGCTGCTGCTGATGATCTGGCCCCTGCGCAGATTCGTTTGGCGACCCGCCCTGTAACCAGCCAACCAACAGCTCCGTACTGATTCCACATACGGACACGCACACATACACGTGTATCTATACACACACACACACACTAATACACATTGGAGTCGTTGCGATCGTCACGGATCATGATGGTGCAGCGGTAGCATTCACTTCTTTGGAACTGACTTGCGCCGTCTGGACAAATCCATAACGTTGCAGCCAGCCGATCAGAAGAGTCCCTTCGTGGCGTCTCTTCGACCGCCGCCGCCGCCGCCGTCGTCACCGTTGGCCCCAAACGTTTCTCGTTGTTGTCTGCATCAACAGCAGCAGCAGCAGCAGCAGCAGCATTATCGTTTGACGGCATCGACAGACAGATAGACAAACAGGCGGGCATCACCAGCCCAACCACCATCGTTATCATTGGCGGCTGTTGTTCTTCTCTCCCACGCACATTATACACATACAGACACACACACACACACGCACACGCATATATATATATATATATATATATATATATATATATATATATATATATATATATATATATATGTATATATATATATATATGCATATACATAGCATCTCGTCATTTCTCTATTTCTCCCTTCAGAAGAAGACCAGCAGCAAACAATCCGCTCCACATTGAGTTTCCGTCCGCTGCGTCCACTCATTCTCATGTGCGGCGAATATCGAAGAAGAAGCTGATGTAAAAAGAAAGAGAAAAACAACAACGAAGAACGCGGTGCTTGCGCGGAAAACCTTTAGAGAGAAATGGCATCGTAATGTTTAATTCATAACAAAACAACCGAATCTACCAAGTTGTCTACAGCACAAACATAACAGCAGCAGCAGCAGCAGAAGCAGAAACAGCGGCAACAACAACAACAACTATGATGAGGAGATGAAGAACGAAAATGAACGACAACACAGTGACCACCGCCACCAGGGGTGACTCTCGGTGGCGGTCGTCGACAAGGGCTCGATTTACAGCAAGTGCCATCGTTCGCAGATGATCTGCTGCTATTCAGCAACGTGTGCGGAGAATAAACAATGAAATCATTAAATAAACGAAGAAACGACATAGCGAGCCATGCACCCGCTCGTCCGGTCGCTCCAGAAAACAGCGGATAGATAGATATTATAGATATATGAATGATTACGGGATATGGTTCAAGAGAGGCGTCTGTTTATACTGTCCCTATGAACAACTCCCTTCATGGTAACTCTTGGTGTTCACTCTTCAAAGGTGGCCTTTCATAAAATCTCATTTTGCGATATGAATTTTGCCATCTATCTTTCTCCATGCTTTCGTACGAGTTTCGTACGAGTTTAGATGTATATCTACTTATAGAAAATTAGGAATAATTTAATTTTCGTTTTCGCAACGCTATTTGTGATATATTTCTCTAGGGCAGCCATTCTTCTATGTAAAACATTCACACACACACACACACAAATGACATTCGAATGTTGACTGAAACAGCAAGTTTATATCATTGCTCTCACGCTTTAACACATACACACACGCCACGTTTACCAACGTAACGTTTTACGGGACATATACACTCTAAGAAGCGGTACAGCTAACAGTAGCCGTATTGTGTGGAGTACTGCGAATGACATAGCGACTTAGTTTAATCTCTATAATCGTTTCCATTATTTTATCTTTTCGGATAAGAATAATAATCGTAATAATAATAATAATAATAAAAAAAAAATATATATATATTATAACAGGTTCTAGAAGTATTTAGCTTCACTTGGGTAGTTGATATCACGCTCACTTCTGTCTCGACGATTTCATGCAGCAACGGGCGATTACTGTTAGCGCAGCACAGTAGAGAAAAAAATGCCTGATATGAGAAATAGCAACAGTTACTGATTGACGGTGCGCAGAGGAGCCAGTTACATTCTGCCGCTATCAATCAATTCAACTTTTATATTATTATATTTCGGGCCAATCTTGCACTCCTTTCTAGCTGACTGCCTCACTGCTGTGTTGTGCCGAGTCCGGTCGCACAGTTTTATCTCGACAGATTTTGCTGAACAGTACCAAGGTCCACGATTGGTCAGTCGGCGATTGTAGCTCAATGGTAGAGGTAGACCCTTGCCTCGAACTGCATTGGAGGTGCTAGCAGCACTAGTAGCGATAACAACAGCAATGATTGCTACTATAATAGTTATGTTATAATACAACAGTTAGCAGACGCTATTGCTTAACTAGCGGTTACTGTAGAGCAATAGTTTGTCGTGCTGCTGCTGCTCTCTGCTGACCTGAACAGTTCTTCAATTGTATTATGAATTATTATTTTTTTCATTAGATCATCTACAGTTGGAACTTATCAAATAATTTTTCCCCCCCGCTCTATTGAAGGGACAGACTCTTAGTAGAGCATGGTCTTAGCAGGCAGAGGCGTTTTGTCATCCACGTCAACCTCCTGCATTGGATCGGGCCCACTCTCTATGGAGACTGGAATATCTCTGGTGGTGTTCGTGCGTTTGAAGAAAATTTCCCCCTCCTCTAAAAAAAAAAGAGGAATTTTTCTCCCGCTCGAACACTTTGGTGGCGTGGTAAGTGCATTCGTGTATGCGTCTTGCAATCGGAGGAGACGGACGTAGGTGTGCGGGTTCGATCCCCACCGTTGCACATTTACATTTAGGGGGGGGGGGTCCGTCTTATGAAACAATACCGAAAGCAGTACCGTAGACGTTGAATGTTGGCTGTGAGGCAATCCGGAAAATTTATTATTAGGGAATGATTTTCCTGCCAAATAAAAGGTATCAAGCCTCGATCTGAAGTAATACAAAGTCAGTTCCGGATCAAGGTCCAAGTAAAAGAGGTCACGGGTTTTAGTGGCACGAGTCCCACAGTACCAGATGAATACCGTAGTCGTGAAGCCTGCTCTGCATAATGCTCTTTGAATATAACCTCGTTAAAAAAGGTATCAAGCCTGACACAAACGTAGCGTAAGAGAACGAACGAAGTCTACTGAGATTTCGCCGAAAGCTGCTGAAGTTCGCGCTGATGAGATCATTCGATTATGACGTTGTCTGCTCACTCGAAGGGCGACAGAACTCCTTGTGATCACTAACATATCGGCAAACATACTCAGCCGAATGTTATTATAAATATTTGGCGTTCGGCAATTGCTATTCGTTTGCAGTGGCGACGTTTCCGCTCTCGTACAGGTAAATAGGTTACTGCAATCATGGAACGCTAGCAGGAGCGAATCTTCAGGTGTCACTTGAGAAAGAGAAAAAAATTGGTCATCCACATAAAATGCCGAGAGCCACGTGGTGACGAAGCTTGGCTTGTCGAAGGATTCGTTGACACTAAATACAGTGTGTTCGAAAAGTGTTCACAGAATCGTACAAAACATTTTTGAGCTGCATGAACACCCCATGTAAGGTGCTTGAAAAGGACCGCAACGCTACGCATGAGGTTGGCTATCTCATTTTTAAATCAAATAGTTACGCAACCCGACAGAGGTCTATGTTTCTTTTGGAAAACTGTACATATTGTTTCGATGAAGAGTTGAAACTGATTAAAATATCACGCATTCATTTTTGAACGGCATGAGAATGCGTGACTTTCTGAGCATATCTTTCTGGCAGTGGTCAAGTTTTACTCACGAACATTGTTGGTAGATACGCTTTTAAGTTAACCTGATTGTAAATGTTCTCTCATTTATGTTGATCTGCTACGATTGTCTAAGATACAATTAAATTCGGCCATCTAGCTTGGGCTGAGCGCTATATCTAGTACATAGTCATCATTGTCGGTACAGACAAGCTTCTCGAGCGGCTTCGTAAAGTGTCCGAATACTCAGCATAGATATTTCCCCAAAAACTAGGCAGCGCCGACTACATCATCATTGACATGTTATCATTGGACAACGTCAACAGTTTGGGTTGGTTTTGCTGGAAATTGCACACGTGCAGTGGCTAGTCAGCTCAGCTACCCGTCTATTGCTGAGCGTGAATAGAGGAACACGAATGGATAGATTATATATATATATATATATATATATATAGAGAGAGAGAGAGAGAGACAAGGACAAACAGTCAGTTGACGGAGGACGAGTAAAAAAGAAGAGGTGGATTCAAAGAAGCGATCGCGTGTCCGTCCATCCGTCTCTCTCTCTCTCGGTCTCTGTTCTCTGTTGTGTGCTTAGACCGGTGTGTGTATGTGTGTATCATCAGCCGCGCACACAAGGGAGATAGCACTGATGGGGATGACTCTAGCTCTGGACAATTTCAGCATTGCGTGATAACACTTAAACGAGGAATCATCGGCTGTTCTGAAATGCGGTGCGGACATTGTCCTGAGTTTCAACAGTTCTACGTCAGCCGCACATTATACTGGAGGGCTTAGTTAACCCTATAATAATAGTGAATTTCATCATGAAATAACAATAATGACTATGCTCTGCACTCTACTCGGAAGGCAGATAAGACATAATTTTGGGCTTGGTGGCTTATCAAATGCGAACGCATTATCAGAGAAAATTTGAATTCCATGTTATGATATAACACTATATAGGTCTCATGGGTTGAGCGACGTCATATCAGCACCGTCTCGCTTCACAGTCCGGCGCACACCCTATGCGGTGGATGTATAAAAAGAAAGTGTATGCCTGTAAGCTGTAATACAACATCCACTTGGTTCAGCAGCCTTGTAGCCTAACGCGTAAGACAACAACACAGATTCGAGTGAATGATAAAACACCGCTTTCAAATTTGGGCCAGAATACGATATTCGTCGAAGTCAATATAGTATCGGGATGGCTATCTTACACAGATGAGGTAACCGCCCTGTAGTTTAGATCACCTAGGCTTGCTATCTCTAATATGTTGTTGTTGAAAGATCACCATAGGCTTCATGCAAGAGTCGAGTCCGGTGGCCTGGTGGTGCATTCGTGTGCGCCTCGCAATCGGAGGAGACGGACATAGGTGCAAGGGTTTGATCCTCAGCTTTGCACATTTGCATTTAGGGGCTCACGTTACGAAGCAATGCTAAAAAGCAGTCCGGTGGACGTTAAATGTTGGCTGGGAGTCAGGCTTCCAGGCAACAGTTACGTATGCCAGTGGTTGTCATAGATTCTGAAGACTACGTCCCCATACACTAATAAGTTTATGCCTCGTTATAAATTAGTTGTAGTATTTTTTTAGTATCAAGAGGCTACATCATGAAACATTATTATTAATTTTTTTTTGCCAACGTTAAATATAATCAACGATTTTTGTCGCATCATTCAATTACCAAACACGCTTATTAATAGTCGTAAGACAGTTTAATAGCTTACTCCAATCGTTTGTGTCATTTATAATATTCGAATTGAAACCAAGTCTCGAGCAATAAACAAATAGATAAATCAAGTTGCAATCAGTTCAGTAGTTTTCGAGCATGCCTAGGATAAATTAATACCAACGCGTGGCTGCTCACACACACGCACACATACACATTGATTAGTACGTGATAAATGCCGTAAATTAATTTCAGAATTCAACACGAACGTATCTCTCTCTCTCTCTGTTGCGAGCGAGAAGAGAAAAGTGATTTTTGTCGCCGACAGACAACGTCCATCCCACTGAATGGGATGGTCGCGTGGACTCGGTCCTCGGTCCATAAATGTTGTTGAAAGAATTGTGCTCAACGGAATAATTGGATCGATTCACGGAGACTGATAGAATAAATCTTCATTCGTTGTTCCGAACTTGGATATGCCGGTTTGCGGAACCACTACACGGTCTCTCGTAGACGGTTGAAATCGTTTTTAGTCTCGTGCGACAACAGTACGGTGAGACGATGAGATTCTTGTACTAGCCTTTAATTCTCTATATCTGAGTATCAGATCGTTATCTTTTATTGTTATCTATCTTTATTCGGTTACAGAGACGAGCGTGTTTTGTCTGCCGCTCGCTATTTTTTTTCTAGACTTTACTCCGGCTGAACTACTTTGGGTGCGACACTCGATTGATCACCCCTGCATTAGCCCTCAAAAGCATCAGACGTTTTTGTGAGGTTTCGGCCCCCACAAAACATTTGGTGTGTTCCTATTATTTGACAAAGACATATTCTCAAATAACGTCTCATTGGCTATCTCTTCCCTTCTGTATCATCGAACACCAGTCAGAAAAAGTGATCTCGCCTATGGGTAATCGACAATGTAGAGAGAGACAGAGAGAGATGGCGATGGAGAGAGAGATATGGTTTTCGGGCGGTGATCGAAATGCACGAATCGGCCACGGGGTTTGCAAGGGTAGACAAAATAATTGTGTCATTAATATTTGGGGAAATTGTTGAAGACGATTAAAGCGTTATTACATAAGGCGAATCATGTTGCTGGCCAAGACACTGTCCCTTCTTTCAACTACTACGAGCGCTGCCGCTTGGCGTTCGGGTCCGCGATGCCACCGAGACACCCGACAGACCCATAAAGTGTTATGATAAAGCACTTCGTTGGGCTCTCCGGTCCGCTTCGTCCGCTCGTTGTGAGCCGATCTACCGATGGCGGTTCCGTTACTGCGGCGCGTCTGTTTCTAAGTTGCTCGTCCACTACTACGAAATTTCATGATGTAGAGATATTATTATTATCATTTCTGTAGCATATATTTGTGTGACTGTGTGTGTGTGTGTCTGCACACACGGACAGCGCTACGAATTTGTAGTTGCTGGTATAATATTACGCGAAATACATACTGCTGAGAAGTGCTAGGCTGACTTTATATACGAACTAGTAGCAAAAAGTTAGCTTATGTCATATCGACATTGAAACATGAAACGAACGGAAGACAAGTGGATCTGCCTCGTGGAACCGATACAGACAGACACACACACACACTGAACTCTGCTATGAAATCGTTGGCGTACGTTGTTCATTCCTATTGTCGTTATTTCTTTGTGCAAGTGTATAATATATATGTATGTTCCCTTGTCTACGATTATCCTGTGCAGAGCCCGAAGCAGAGGTGTCAAGATTCATAATAATGATAATATGACATAATAATGCTATTAGATGAGATATCTCGACATAACGTGTAATTGTCCCGCAGTCGGAGCAGCATAATTGTCGATGAAAATAATTATCCCTGTAAGCGGGGTCTTGGGTCTCTTGCTCTATTTTATAAGACCTCTCTATTTAGCGTTGTTACAGAGGCAATCCGTGAGCACAAAATAGCTGAAAGACTTTACGCGTGCACACTTTTGTTTTAAATAATTTCTGTAAAAGCGGATATGAAAAACGAAGAAAGGTTATGAGGCATGAAGTAAATAAGTGGGTTTCTTTTTATGAAATCAAATGGGGTAGAATTTTCAATGACTTTCTTTTTATGGCGAGCACGGGGTGTTGATAATACAACTCCATAATAATTATCTTACTAACTGTAACTATGTTTTTGCCTTAATCGGCAAGCTGGCTTTAGCACTGACTGACTTGTATAACTGGCATGCTATTATATTTATAATATAATTTCTTTCTATATTTTCTAATTTTCAAGTTTAGTGAGCGAGTACTTGCAAGAATTGCTCACATACTATTGTGTACAAGTGTTTTTGGCCTGATCGCACGTGGCTTTATGGCGATCTCGATAACATCTCGCTGTGTGATGAATACTGGCTCAAAAGCAGACCTAGTTTCAGAAAGGCGAACAATATTCAGAGTAGTTCGATCAGTTTCATATCTGCTTCGTGATCGAGAGATCCACTAAATACAAAAACAATAGTCCTGCACTCATTTTAGCCAGTTCATAGTGATTGTCTGCGTTTGTCCCCCAAACGAATAACCAACGCCACCCATTTGTGCTTGTATGGATTTTGTTTCTGTGTTTTTTTTCAAATTTAGAATTAGATTACCTTCGCTAATTGGTAGTGAGTATCACTTTTCGGGGATTATTCATTTCCGTTTCAGGGTACATGTTTGTATGCTGACCCATTGGATGTCTATAATTGGGGAAGCATTTGCAGCTTGCTGACATCTACAACTAACATTGATCACGAAAATTTCGAGTAAGGCTGTTAGAAGACATAGGACAATCTGATTCATGTTATGACCTGTTTCTTGCAGCAATTGTTACAATGTCCACCGTAAGCTTTATTATTATTATTATTATATATTGGAGAGATCAATGTTTTGAGCACATATTAAATTCGTGTTGGGCACATATATCGTTCCATATATTAAGTTGAACGTTTTTTAATTGTGTCTTTGGCACATTTTGGTAATTGTCTTACCTGAGCGTTGCCTGTTTGATAATTTGGACTAGATATTTTTGTAGCATGGGATTCAAATCTAGTTAACCTTGTTATCTAGTTAAATTTAAGATTGTCCATTGGATGAAAATATTAGGCAGCTTTCCTTCATGGGTAATTGTTTGTTAATCAAAAGCTACGCAAATGACACAAGTCGAAAAGCAATCTTTCATAAATCGAGAAATTAATCCGGGTAAAAAGTGTGGCTCTGCCATTACTAGAGTCATAAGCGTCGGTTGAATATATCAACGACAATAAATATATAGTTAGAAAAATAGATACATAGAGGGTGGCTGTACATTCATAAATATGAACGATTATCATGATAATTATGATGCGGTGTATCGTTATTATCCCTCTGCGTGATTTGCCTCTTGTAAGAAGCCATATGCACCGTATTGGTTAAGTGTCTTTGTGTTTAATTTCCCTTCTCACTTATTGTGGTTGTTATTATTATTATTATGATTGTTCTTGACGCCGGAATTGAGCGGGAACCCGTCGGGGGCGACGGCCCCTCTCTCTCTATCTCCTTCTAACCCTCCCTCAGTCTCCCCGTCACGTTCGTCTTCCGCTGCGACTGTGGCGTGGGATGACCACTTGAACGACGACGACAACAACAGCAACGGTACAAGTAGCATGAGCATTTTAACCAGCGGCGCATCAACAGCAGGCAGGCAGGCAGACAGACAGAGAGACAGATGGGGATATACAGTTGCGTGGGATGCAAACGCCGGTTAGTAGTTGTGTCGCTATTGTTGCCGGTCGCCGATACAACGAAAGATAAAACTCTCGCCGGCGAAGATGAACTTGAAGAAGAAAGACGAATACAGACGACGAGGGCTCAGTGAACAAAAAATGATAGAAGCGAGCTGAGAGAGAGAGAGAGAGCGAGAGAGAGAGAAGACAAAGGCACTCTGCAAACTCCAACTGTCCGACGAAGTGTTACTTATCATGAAGCGTGGCTAGTTCGAGAAAATATTCTGTCATTTCCCTTGGCGCATCACCATTGTGTTGCCCGGTCACTGCTGCTTCTGCTGCTGCTGCTGTTGCTGTTGTTGCTGTTGCCCCTGTAACTGACGGAAGAGCCGAAGGACGTGCTATCTGATGGAGGTGCATAAGAATGATGCTCAAGGAAAATATGTGAGTTAGGTCATTATAAATGACTGCGCACTAAGACAAGACAATAATCTGATAAATAAATTCAAACGAAATGTTTTGCGCATTTCGATGTTGCACTGCATAGTGTTCGTTCGAACAATGATTTTTTTTTCCTTTTGAAAAACCTACGAAGTGCAATTACAGATATCGCGTGGGCTCTGCAGAGTTGTTTCACATCACAAGGCAAGCTTCTTTCTGGGATTTACGATAAGCTCTTTTTAATGGCTACATCGCTACTGAACCAAACTTATCGAAATTGTTATCGGCATTAAATAATAGATAGCACCACAACTAGTCATAGTAGTCAGTTGAAGGGAATATCTCCAGCACATCGGTGCAGCCTTTGTCATTCGCAGTGTGCTGTAAAGATTCGATTTGAGACTACAATCGCCTGAGCTCTCCAAAGGAGAAAAATTGATCAAAGCGTCGAGATGCTCCATGTTTTTCGTTGTGTTCTATTTCGATTTGACTTCTATGTAAAACGAGCACAGATCAATCGCTGCTGCTTAACTAAGCGTCGCTCTCGTTTGACGATTCATCATCGTCGGCAGGGGACAAATGAAATGCAACACTGCATACGAAAGCACACGGCCCCACAAGCCGAGGAAGGATGTCCACCGATGTCAGGATCTTAAAACACCGCGGTTGTAAATTTATGAATTTCATCGATATTTCACTATTCATTGCAAGTAATTCGAATAACCGCCCGCAAGAGAGAAACTAGAGAGAGAGAGAGAGACCGTTGATGTTATTTATAGTGCGTTTGCACGTCAACTCATACAAACATACAATATTAACCCATATTGCAATATAGCAGAAACTGAATGGAATGCCGTGACCTATTCTAAGGATTGCACATTATTATACAAGACGTTTTTGCGACCCACCAGACACGGTGACTATATAAGCCTCATCAATCGACTTGGAGGCTCGAACATCTATCTCATCATTTCGGATTTTTTGTCTTTACAAAATCTGCTGTCACGACAGCCACCGGCTGGGTGACGATTCGAATCGTTAACTCGAGCCTGCCGTGCCCATACACGCAACTTGTCTTTATAAAGATGGCATCTGCTAAGAGGCTTATAGCTCTTATTCTGTAGTAAAATACTGCCACGTTTCATTTGCTCAACAGGTTATTTCCTCGTCGGGTTATGAAGCATTTCGGATTCATGAGTCAAATTTGAAATAGATTGAACAGCAAGAAACGCAGCTTGCTTATTAGTTGGTCGACCACCCAAATTACTGTGGCAAGAAAATCTAGAGCGCGTCAAATATTCGCCAGTTGTGCCTTGACAAATTCGAAAGTCTCTACAAAACGCATGTCTTCTTTTTCACTGGAGTAAAAACCTCTTAACGTCACCAGTAACCCGGCGATAGGTCTACTCCCGATGGTTTGCGTAAGTACTGCGTAAGTGTCAAGATGTTAGTTTCCATTACGGCTCAATTTGAATCTACACACAGTCTACATGTGTCGTCCGTTGGGATGATTATCCCTATCATGATTTGTCGCCGTGTAGCAAAAAGATAAAGCCAGAAATATAAAGTGTGTTCCAGTGTTCCAACGCCTCGACTATGCTTCGTTCCTGGTTTTTTGCTTCTCTCGAGGGCTAAATAGTAGCAGCATCGTCCGCGTCATTGACAATGCGAATTACACCTTCACGTATCCAGAGCATTCGATCCTGCCGTTATCAGCGTAGTAGTTGTAGCAGCACCATCCTGTCGTGATGTCTCTTAAGCCGTAGAAGGAGACGAACGTGAATGAAATGCCTTGAGATGAAGATTTGTCTTCTCTACTTTTTGTGTTTCTTCTTTACCACCACCATCACCACCGAACGCAGTTCTGCCACCGGTTGCTTCTCGTACGACTTCCCCATAAAACAAAGAACGACAGAAGTGAACGGAAGCGGGACCGATGAGAAAGACAGAGAAAGATATCCTCCATTTTCAGAGAATTATATTCTACATCGAACAGGGCAGAGCTCAGACGAAAATTTCATTCTCGTACAACTAGCTACCGAGTCGTCATCATCAAGGCAGAAGAAGAACAGCTCGTCGTGCGGCGTCGTGTGCGCTCCATTAATTGTATCTCATTTTGTTGCTTCAATCAGCACTTGAAATCTGCCGTCGCCGGGACGACGACGATGACGGCTTTTACGACGGGCAAATTCTTCTGATCCGTTCGATTATTATTAACTTTCCGTTGCTTCGTCACTACGTCGCTGCTACTGCTGCCGCTATCTATCTGGTGTCGACAACGACGACGTGTCCATTTCGCTGGATTCAATCGCCTAATACGCGAGATCGCCACCACCAGATAACGCTGCCGCCACACCATAAACAGACGAGCAGTCGTCAGTCACTCAGTCAATCGGACAGAGAGGGCGAGAGAGAGGGAGGGAGCGAGAGATACTGATGTAGTGTGTCATTTGCCGGCGCACTGCTATGTTTAATCGAATGTGCTTCTTTTAACTGTTATTACGTTATGATTATGATGAAGTCTATCGCGAGGCAATAATAATAATAAGAAGATTAATGCTAACAGATGACAAATATCTGGGAATTAATGACACACCGAACCACATATTGTAGTAAATTGTTTTGGTTCAGTTATTGAGCAAACAATATTTGTTTTATTGCTCTCGTAAATTAATGACCGATAGCTATTATGGATGAGTCTTAAATCTATTAAGGACTGTTTACTTCGACCGCAGCTGCTTTAATCATACTGATAGTCTCTACGCGGACGGACGGGAGGGTGGGGTAAACGTACAGATTTATGAATTTTTTTACCATTTCGGGTGAACAATCAATATATTGTGTGAATGCATAATACTCCGCTGGTTCCAAACGGATTCCCACTGCGTTTTGTTTGATTTTCTCAAATTGCAGTAAATATCAGCTGAAGTACTGATACTCCTGTACTCCTGGCCAAAATATGGCTGGCTTCTAGTGGATGCCTGTGTCCTCCTGTCTAAACCAATGCCTCGACGTGAAGTCTGGTGTGAAAAACGCACTTTTTCGTTAGTCAGTGAACAAATTATAGCAAATCCTTAACATGGATTGAGATTGGATACTGAATGTTCCTGAATGGTAAAGCCGCATTTGGCAGTGTGCTCCAATTTTCCGCAAGCTTTTGATAGCGTCTGCCATAAATTACTAATCTTTAAACTTCAAAATTTGCATATGAGAAGCATGAATAAAATTAGAAGTTGTCTAAAGCATAGGACCTTCTGTGTTAAGCTTACCAACACGTTTAGCTCTTCTGAAGATTATCCGTATCCGCGAGTTCCCCAACGCCCCTGTGTGCGTTCCTTTGCTGTTCTGCACTTTAGTGCTTGACTCCAATAACGATCTCCCCGCGGGGTCACCCATAACTTCCATGTGGACGATTTCAAATTGTACAACACAAGCTCAGCCGCTTCTCGGATGGCCGTTTGTTATTGCGATCGGCAACAGACATTGTGGCTACGTGGTGCCGTCGCTATGACGTCCTAATCCAGTGAAAATGTAGAAGCGAAAAAGTGCACACTCTCGTGTTCTAGATCATACAAGATTCATTAGCCCATGTGAAGTGCAACAGCTCCATGAGAGTCCTGGATGTGCTTGTCACGCTTTCCCTCAGCTTTGATCTCCACACTATGAAAGTTGTGCGCCAAGCCTTGGTGATTTGTAACACAGTTTTCAGACGCTTTATTTTCAACAAAGTTGGCTTTTATGTTGCTTTTATAAGAGTCGTTTTGCTCATTGCTCATTTGTATGGAGACCTCTTTGGAAAAATTATCTTGGAAAGCGTATGGAAACGTTGGATAAATTCATTAAAGCCAGATTCATTCGTAAAGCAACAAAGCGTTGCGTTTACAGAAGGGGTGTGGAATTGACAAATGTTAGGCTGACCCAAAATAAACCGCACTTTTATCGTTTTGAACCGTATTCTTATTATTAGCCGGTTTGAATTCAAGTTTTGCTGGTAGTGAGACACAATAATTAGCAAGCAGGCGGCACGAAAGCCGCTAGCATTCGGCTTTCGAACTGGCCACCGGCGGACCAAGTCCCTCAGACTTGTATTTTCAGAAGAAAAGTGTCAGGCTTATGTTTCAAGAGAAGAAATGTCCAGCTGAAATCCATCGAAGGTGGATCCATCGAACCCCTTCCCGAATCTCGATTCGACAAACGGATCGAGATAATCGAAAAAGCTTTTGAGCAAACTAGAGCTTGCTCATTGGCGATTTTGTCGGCTGAAATTGGCGTGAAACATGTCGTCGAATTATTAAAAATAATCTGAGGATACAAAAAAAAGTGCAAAATCGGTCCCTCATAAACTGGTCCTGGCCAACTGACAATGCGTGAGGAGTGTTCGCGAGACAATTTGAAGATATATGGGCAGCAAAGGAGTCGCTTAAAGCATACGGTTGCAGTGGACGAGACATAGGGTCAGCCTGTATAGGGGACCGGAAAAAGATCAAGTAAAACATTGGCTACCACCAGGTGAACAGGCAATGGCGGTAGTAGTACCAAATAGAATCGAGCCTAAATGGTAGCTCTTGGATGGTAGCTACGGATTTAAACGGAATTTGCTACTATGAGATTTTGGGCCCGAAAGAAAAAATTAACTCGGCTCGACATCTCGAGTTCTTGAGAGGGCTCATGAATAATTGACATGGCAATGGGATGCACCGAGTGTGGCTGCTCGATGACAATACTTGGGTACATCGTAGCGATGAAATTACGTCCTGGCTTAAGGTTAACAAGATTGAGCGGTGGTGTCACCCCCCTACTCTTCCGGTTTAAGAACATGTGACTATGGTTGCTTCCATCAATTAAAGAGGACTATAGGTGGCCAAAGGTATGCAAACATCGATTTGCTCTGAGAGCCCTTAAATAACGAAGTTATAAATGGCAATACAAATAGTGCAAACCTAGCCATCAGAAGCCATTTTTTGGGGCCAACCTAATACATGATCTTCCTGATGTGTGAAGTTCGTCCGTACTATGTCTTTTGCTCTTACAGAGTAGCATGAAAATGTCTTCAGGCAGAAGGTATCTCGTCTGATACGGTGGACTATCGAATGACCGAGCGAGGCTCCATATACTAACAGTGACGTTAGCGTGAAAACGATATATTATATTGTTACTAAATAATGTGCCACTCGCTCTTAGTTAATAACGGAGTATTTGGATGAACTAAATGAAGCTCAAGTTTAGTGTTACTCACAAAAGACATTCAGGAGTAATCATGGGTAAAAGACTCTTCAAATAGGTATAGCTTTTTTTTTAAAGGTAAAGGTTTTGAGCTCTCTTATATGTTTATCAGCCGCCACATAGAACGAATAACTATGTTAGGAAAACCATTGAGAACTATCGTTATCAACACTTTACAAGAGGCTCCGTACGGAGCTTCGACTATTCGATTGGCGCTCTAACTGCTGTCCATGGCTCTGGCTGTGGTTTTTAATTAGTTGTTAGGACAACTATTGCGTGCTGACAGGATTGGCGTACTTCATCCACAATGGAGGAAAGTAAAAAAATACACCTCAATTAGTAAAACGTTTCAAAAGTACACCGATAGTCTAAACCATATCTCGAAGCCATCTTCGCAAAGGCTCCTCTCGTATCTTATTTTAATTAAGACCTTTTTTTACCTTTTTTAATTTCCAAATGCTGCACTTTTGTGTTACTCTGTAGTAGTTGTATTTTATCAGTTTAACTGTGAAGACAGGGGCGTCACATGGCCCCCACTCGTTATTTGAATTCGTATATCTAGATAACGACCCCAGTTCACATCCACTTGAGTATACGTCTTAACGTCCACGGTACTGCTTTCGGCATTGCTTCATAAGACGGACAACCCCTTTAAGTGCAGATGTGCAACGGTGGGGATCGAACCCGTGCACCTACGTATCTCGTCCGATTGCAAGGCGCACACGGATGCACCAAAGCCGCCGGGCTCGACGTGTTTGATATAATAGCGTGATCTGAAAGGTATATTCTACCGAAATTCATTTAAAAAAACGGTCAGTAAATTACTTCGGTTTGCATAGCGATAAAGGAAGCTGGACGGGTACTTGACACTTGTTTGCATTTGTGGCTGCTGATTGTACACATCTACCTTTGAATAAAGTGCGTTCAATATTATTATTCAACTATCATGCTAACAGTCCAACAACTATCATGCACATAATAATAAAAGGTAATGTAATAATTACACCTCATTATGTGTAACACAATAAGATTATGGAGACGAATTAACTGTAAGAGCGAAGAACTGTATAACGAAGCAGGACACAAGAGGCAGCGAATTCAGTCGAGCTTAAGCGAGCAGCTCTATTTGATTTTTCTGGATAGAGGAACGCCTGTTCTCGCCTACCTGAAGTATAGTCAGTTGAAATCACTGCGAACAATTATTACAACGTCGGTGTTCTGGGCGAACTCCAGAGTGCAATCAGATCAGATCTGGAGATGTGAACCTGTAATGATCTTTGTTTTGAGACAGTGTTTGGATCGCATTAAACAGTGAATTTAAGTGACGAGTCTATTTATAGTCCAGTGGTGATTGTGGGTGACTCGATTCTTCAGACTGTGCTGATATTAGATAAAATATGAGGTGCTTCGTCCTCATATTTGAGGTGCAAAAATTTCAATACGTAGCAATCTTACGTTGTTCTTATCTATGACATTTCAGGCGAGTTCGTACTAGGACAGATCGGAGATTTCAAATGACCTCAACGCGCTAGCCTGGTAAGAACAAATGGTAACTTATTGATAGACACAACACTACGATCGTCTGATCTTTTGCCTGTACGCTTTTTCATTTTTGCCGAAGACATTTCTGGTGAATGCAACTTCCAGTAGATGCTCATATATCGATTCTCGTCATATGAGAAATATATTACAAGCATACAAAAATATTACGGCTACATCGAAGACCTTAGCAACAATAGAAAAAAATGACAATGACAACGACCAATGATAATAATATAATTAATAATAATATGTTTATTATAGTATTATGCCATAATGTAATACCTAGTACGCTCATATCGCAAACGGTGACCGTGGACCGTCGCCGTTGAAGACATTTACACCATTGGAGCCGTAATCTTCCTCAGATAGATCGCGTTGACGCACATAAGTGCGCGAACAGACAAACCTATACAGCCACACACACACACGCAGACACGACCAGTGCGATTACTACAGGAATAGCAATCGATCAATCAGAAGAGGTTGGATAGAAAATGGCTGAATTTATCCTGTGTATTACCGGTACCCGTATATACCGCGGATTTGTGTCTCCTATCGCCCGCGTTGCCGATGTATCATATGTTATATTTCATTATATGATGTTTTATATATATATATATATATGTGTTTTTATTGGACAAAGCGACCCGACCATCAGGTGGTGTACCTGCCCACATACTCCATAGAGTTCATTAATTGAAATTTTATGTAAATGAGCGCATCTCCAACCGACTGTCTGTCTTCCTGTGTGTATCAGTTTGTGTTCGTGTGTCTAGGGCATAGATGGGTGTATATGAATCTCTCTCTCGCTCATCTGTTTCGTTCAGTCGTTTTGTGCTGGCTCTACTTTGATATTATTCGCTTCTGCTGTTGTTGTTGCTGCTGCTGATGGTCCGTTCAGTGTCTCTGGGTGAGCATGCTTCCGTCTGTCCGTCAGTGTGTCAGACTTGTGTTGACTAAATCGGTGTTTGATCGAATGTTTCTAAGCTTTCCGATGCCGACGTACTTCTAATGTTTCATCGTTCGTTTGCCGGCGTCGTCGTTGTTGTTGTTGTCGTTGTTGTTGTTATCGTCATCATCTCTGCTGTAGGTTTGTACCTTCATCTGCATATGCATATCCGAGATAGCATAGATAGCATTATAATATAGTAACATAATAGAATCGAGTAACGCGTCTGTCTGCGCGTATCATTCGGGTCGTGGCGCTTTTGTGATCGCTGTTGGATGTTGTTATCAGCTTCATGTTATCTCCAGCCAATGAGTGGTCGTCGTCGTCGGCCACAACTGCAGTCCTCGTAGCAACAGTAGTCCGGTAAGAGCAGAGTCCAACAGCAGCTCCAACGCTGCTCTGTAAGGGAAGGATTATATTATAAATGAGCAAATGAATGAGGATTGGTTGAGTGAGTCCACCAGTTTGGCCATCATCATCATTACTCCACCAACCGCACCACCACGAGTACTAGTATCATTATTTATTACTATTATCACGATTACAACCCTCAGAAACGTCACCATATCATTCATTCCCTCGTACGCCGCCGTACGAGTAGTGTCTCGACAAGAGGACCTGCCTGACGCATGAACTCGTTGGAATCGCAGGAAAAATTAGCAGTACAATAATACATACATACAATAATACTGTGATGAATAATGAATCTGTGAAGCATTCACTCATCATTGGTGTCCACGGCGTGACATGAAAGTCCTACTCGAACTGAGCACGCCGGACGTGAAGGAGGCACGATTAGTTATTTTTAAATTGTACTTCCCAGCCCTTATCCCTAGCTGCTCTTCGTTCTCGATTCCATACACGAATTTCCTGCGCACGGCGTATTAGCATGGACACGAACGCGAAGAGACTAGCCGTTATCGGTACAGGATGTCGATTACCGGTGGTCGGAAACGGACCGAGAGAGAGAGAGAGATTGCACGTACATTCGAGTGGTGATATCAAAGATATCGGGGCGTTTAGCTACTTCAACAAGAGGTAAAACGCTAATCTTATGAAATGTGGTACTACATATATTCTGCTTATTAGTAGTAACATACAAATATGGCATCTATTCAGAAAATGGCAGCAGGTCAAACGAAATACAGACAGAAATCCACCCATCGACCGGCGGTGTTATACTAACGTAACGTAAAACTTCGGCAATCTCGGAAGTAAAATTGAGGTTCGAACAAATCGGCATAATTATCACCATCACTAGCGCGAAACAACAACAACAACAACAACAAGAATAATAATGACCGATATCTTTTTTGGCCTTTGTGATGGTCGCTCTTTCAAACATTGGCTACGGGTTGCTGTTACTGCTGCTCTTCCGGACGCCTACCTACCAACCTAGCAAGCAGCCAGTCATACAGATAGACAGACTCGATGTTATTTCGCCTCATGCCATCACCGTCGTCGCCGGCGCTACCTGTAGCAGTCGATTGAGTATCCACCTATTCGACATCTGCTTCTCTCGATGTCCCTGTTGTTATTGTTGTTGTTATCGTCGTCGTCGTCGTTGTTGTTATTGTTGTCGTCGTCGTCGTCATCCGTTGTGCGTCCTTCCGCTCTTATCGTTCGCTCTATCAGCTGCTGCTGCTGCTGCTGTTGGTGGCGACCCTGGACGATTGCTACTTCTGCAGCGATGACAACAACGGCGACAGCTGATAGCGAGATGCAATAGATAGATAAATAGATTGTTGCCTGGAGACCAGCGACGGGGTCTCCTACCGCCTCTACTGCTGCAGCAGCTCTTGCTTCTGCTGGCGACTACAATGACCTACTATTTTGTTGGCGTTGTTTTTGTTATTCTTACTACTGCATTGTTGCACTTATTACTACAAGTACTAACACGATTTATGCTACTTCTTCTACTGCTGATGCTGCTGCTAGTGCCGTGAATTCCGCTGTTGCTAAGGTGTGTCAGCATAGCACTTTCATCAGCACAACAACTAGTTTTCCTAATATCATTAATTATTACCATTATTACTAGTTTTGTTTCACTTCGATGGAGTTGTTCACCGCACTGGCACCACGTATGGCGCTTCAGAGGAAGCTGTTGCAGCCCTCGTGGCATAGCAATATTTCGACAACAATGAAAGCAACAACAACACACACCCACTACTACTACTGCTGATGCTTCTGTCGTTATTGTTGTTGTTATTTTGAATTTATTGTCTGTAGTCTCTCTCTCCCTCTCTCTCGGCCAGACTCTATCCGTCAGAGTCCTTCACTTGGGCTGACGCCCTAGTGCTTTGGTCTGTCCATTCACCTCGTCTATTCTGTTCCAAGCAAGCAAGCAGCTTGAAAATGAACAAACGAGTTCACTAGTACGCCTACTTCTGTGTGGCCTCTGCTATTGCTTCTGTTGCTGTTGTTGTTGTTGCTGCTGGCGTTCATAGTAGTAATGGCAGCATCAGCAGCACTATCAGTGGCTATGACGCTGACAACGGCGACGAGGGCGAGAACGGGCGACATGATTCGAGTTTAGCCAGAGGTTAGCTCTCTTTGGCGCAGGCCGCCTATGCTATCGGCTATCGACTGGATTCATTACATCGCGTCCATAGGACAACAACATTCGTCCGGTCGTCGTCGTTGTTGTCCGTCACGCACTCACTTACTGACCCACTGAATGATCCGAGCTGATTCTCTTGCTGCCTGCCTGCCTATGAGCCACCCGGTACACCCTGTTGATCTCTGAATGCAGAGAGCCAGAGAAAGCGTGTCTCGATACCTTCCATATGATCATTCCCTTATCCATAAACACCATCGTCGGTTATGTATGAAACACAATGGCCTAACCATTTAAAACAACATTCGTAGTCATTTCATCACCTCTCGTTGGTCCAGTCGAATAAATTGAGCTGTTCAAGCTCTTCGTTCTTGAGAGGTTAGGATGGGCAACATAGCCGCCAAAAAGTGAAATTACTAGGCCACATAGGTCAACATTGTAGGACGCCTTCGTTCGTCCACGGCTACTGCCGTTGATGAAACAATTATACAGGAAAAAGCGGAAGAAGTAATGTGCTTCAAGTGCGCACGTGGCAAGCGTCGAACGCGCTTCAATTTGTGCCTTATTGGATAGATACCTGCCCACGCTTTATTCACACGGATGTGTGAAACACGGGTATGTGATATTATGCTGTCACCTGACAGAATCTAAAAGCAGTAGGAGTCTAGTTAAAGGGATCAATAGCCAACGGTTTAGCTGCTAAAATAGTGTCGCTCAGTTTAGACGTAAATATAAGGTATGTGAAACAGAAATTAAATCATTTGTGACGCTGTGCACGCATACGTAACAACAGACTGAGTACTTTTTATTGTGTCGTCCTTTTCGAAGCTGGGTAGAAATTTACGAAAAGTGCTCCGTCGGCTCTTTTACTCGCAGATTGACGTTTCAGTTAAGTGATCGCACCGATTCTGGGTATATGTGCGGCGTATTCGAAAACGTCGATTAAACCCATCCTTTTTAAGAGTATAATGTGTCGAGCCCGGTGGCCTGGTGATGCATTCGTGTGCGCCTGGTGATGCATTCGTGTGCGCCTGGTGCATTCGTGTGCGCCTCGCAATCGGAGGAGACGGACGTATGTGCGGGTTCGATCCCCACCGTTGCACATTTGGATTTAGGGGTCCGTCTTACGAAGCAATGCTAAAAAGCAGTTGTACCATTGACGTTAAATGTTGGCTGACAGTCAGCCCGAGAACCTTAAGAGTAGAAGGTGGATACTAATTAGTTGAGCTGTGTCTTATTGAGAATAGTTTGAACTTCAATTTCTAGTTAATTACGAATGGAAATGCAATTGCACAGTCATGGATGCTATGCGCGGTCATCATATATAAATCTATAGTCTATAAGACGGACACATAATTGCTGACTAGTCCAGCTGTGCTTTTATATGTCCTTCCATAATACTTCCACGATCCAATTCACGTTGTGCTCTGTTTTATTTACCAGATGT
The DNA here is from genome assembly GCA_019614645.1 of Stratiolaelaps scimitus. Lineage (NCBI taxonomy): Eukaryota > Metazoa > Arthropoda > Arachnida > Mesostigmata > Laelapidae > Stratiolaelaps > Stratiolaelaps scimitus. Next base: position 89,207 of record JABWDB010000074.1, read on the forward strand.
TACTTTTGTATATGTTACACTGGCATGGGATTAGTGTCTGATTAACAGGGCAAAGCGATCCCCCTCGTTCTAGATAATACTTTCATAGTTAGTGTCAATGATGCGACACTGCTTTTTGGACGGACAATACGCATCGTTGTCACACCAACTGTAGATCCATCCACCTGGACAACGCCAACGGATAGAACAACAACAACAACTTTCACTGGAAATACACGAAATGCGTGGGTCTCTCTCTCTCTCCCTCTGTTTTCTCTGATGATGATGATATATTAGATCGGATACGACTCTGCAAGGTAGAGTACAAACGCGAGTTGGAGCAGAGTCCCTTTTGCCTTCATCTAACTTCATCGTTATTGTACATTGAACTTTAAAAGGTAACGTACTTATTTTGAAGTGATGAAATTTTTATGTACAGCCAGAAAGCGATAGGCCAGTATCCCCGATATATGGACTTTCTACATGCTTCCCACCACAACTTCTACATGTATGTACCTTTACCTCGTATACAATATAGTTAACATTTGTGTGCTGAATCGATAACAGATAATCTTTCTGTTGATTGAATGCAACACACATTTCCTGGTTGTATACTGAATTTGTTCGAGAAGTTGCACTTCACTTCGTAACTCCAAATTGAACATCATCGAGTATGTTCTGACGTCTGCATCGAGTCGTTCCAATTTAAACATTCAACAACAAGGACAACACGAAAAGTACACTATGGAAAGCCGGCAGTCTCTCCCCCATTCTGCTAATGTGGTCCGCTCCACATTCATCCAATGAATAGAGTACCACTCTGTTGTTCACGTACTATATTGTACATACGATAGATAGAATTGATATTACCTGTGAACAGAATAGATAACGAGAATAGCATGTAACGGTGGTCGTGACTAATTTTGGGTTTGTACAGTTCCAAAAAACCCTGAGCACTATTTGTTGTGCTGGCGCGTTTAACGATAAGAGCGCAAGCAGAACATGATAACATTAGTCACTTTATAATAATGATTACTCTATGAGTACCTTTGATAACGCTCATCAGGTTGAGGAGAGTCGAGTCCTTTGGCGGATCTGTGAGCGTGGCTTTCTGAACACCATAGATAATACAATACGTTGTATATTTAGACACCATATATGGGCGGTAGAAAATTAAAAGCAATGTGCCTCGATTTAAAAGACAAAAAAAACTACCACCTAAGCTCTGTACTTTATGCCTGGCAGCCAATTCTGCACAATATACTTCACGACGGATATACTTCAATATACTTCACGACGCTTGTGCTTAGTCAATATGTATTGATTAAGCACAAGCGCCTAGTAAATTAACGTCCACGGTACTGTTTTCGGCATTACCTCGTAACACACAACCACCTGATGGGAACTTCACTATATACATGGTGGATTTGTTTGTACTTCGTTTTTTGTTTTAAATCGATTTGATTTTGCATTTGCTCCAAAGGGTTAGGAATGTTATTGACCTTGCTGATGGCTAAATAAGGGTTAAGTAATATGTAAGGTGCAAGATTGTGTTAACCAGCTATGTATTGCTGTTTTCAATTGGCGCTGTTTTCGGCCGAAATATCACCGTAGCGTTTGGAATGCTGCTGATACTTGATGTGAACAAACAACAGTAACAACAACAACATCCTGTGGCGATAGATGACAACAATGCTAAGCTAAATGAAACAGCTACTTACTACTATTATTATTATTATAATAAATACAAGTAGTGGCAAACGATGACAGTTCACCTACTACACCAAATGTATATATATATATATACATATATATATATATATATATATATATGGTAAATGCCGAACACGGCAGGAATCAGCAGCGGTACCGAGCAGTCTGTGATCATGATGATGATGATGAAATACTCAATCTGTTGCCTGTCCTAGTATGCTGATACCATCATAGATACAATAATAATGATGATAATTATTGTTATGGTGACTATGATGATGGTGATGTAAACAACTAAGTTCATGTCACTGTAAGCAGCCACTAGGAAGGGAGGGAGCACACTGAGACTTCGACAACAGCGCAAAGGTAGCCCACATCATTTGGGCGCAGAGATACAGCAACGGAAAGTCTAGAATATAATACACTTCTATTATATATATATATATATATATAGTGTCTGACCAAAACGAGGTCGACGGTTCCTCTCATGTTCCCGAACAGACTGAAAACTGTACCTCGACGAGAATGGCGTTGTCTCAGCAAATGCTGACCACGGCTATTTAATAATGTATAAGCGAGTCTGCTCATTAGATGAATCAGCCAATAACTCACCATTATCCACACTATATATATATATATGTATATTTCACTTCATAATCAAGTTATTTAATTAACATATACAATTTAAGCTAGGCAAGGGACGTATCACGTAGCATCTGCCGAGCTCATATTAAGTAATCAAGTAATTAGTTGGATGGTGCGTAACCCATGTTCAAATATAATTTCAGGAGGCAACCGTTTTCCGACTTGCTATATGTTGCAAGTCCCAGAGCCCTGCAGAAATCTGTGATAACCCAGCCCAGGTGATTTCTCGAGGTCGATTGAGCTATATACTGGCTGAACGAAACTATGATAGAATATATCGTGTCGGTAAGATAGCAGCTAGCAGCAGCAATAGGCCAGCCATCTAATGATATTTCGTCTGCCACGAATCAACTGACCACGACTTATATTTGCGATTTTCGCCTCATCTCGTAACCGAGACGCAGTTGTTGATCGAGTCAGAGATAAGCCAGCAGCGCTCAGCAGCGAGAAGTTCACCAGTGGCAGCGCAAAACATCACTGGGTCGTCCGCACAAAAAAAAGGAGGCCGTCACCCAAACGGGCCAATGAGCAAATGAGCAGAGAAATAAATAAATAGGAAACGATATCCATAATCATTTTCTGTTCTTTGCGATTCGAACTGTGTTGCTCTGCGATGGTGTCGATGATGGTTCGATTATTCTATCTCATTTGGCTCCTCGTTGCGATACTCGACTTATGGTGGCTCAAATAGCCGGTGTACTTGTTATCGCCGTGATTGTACATATAGGCGACTGAATTGAATTAGCATGTATTATAGATGGTGTTTTGGATATTGGCCCTTATCGATTGCTCTGTATATTCTTCCGAATGTTAATGTAGCCGATGTTATTAAGAGAAATATGAGCGCAGTGGCATTCAGAAGAGGGGTATCAGAAGCGAAGTCGTGCCGAAGCAAAGGCGCCACCTGCCGACAAAGTAGCAAAAGAAAGAGTTTTTGACACAAATAGTGAATGGCCAAAAACCGATAAGATTCTCAGGTTGGACTGAAGTTAGACGGTGTTTCTTGATTTGATCTCCGATTTCGATGTTGCCTAGGATTTGGTTTATAAATACTGTGTCCTGACGGTCCTGTATTTGATCACAGTTGATTTGTTTGTAAACTCTCACAGTACAGTCGAGTGTAATCGTATAGCAAATAATCACGAATCATCAGGTGATCACAACTATGTAGATGATTATTATCAGATTACTATGATAACTTCTGGCTGGCATATCATTCATTAAATAAAGCAAATAATTAGATCCTGGCACGAGGTTGCATTAGTTGCAATTTTCATTTTTTCTATTTATAGCTTGGAAATTGAATACTCAGTGTTGCTAATCAATGCCGTTTGCTAGCGATCGCTTTCGTCTGTATAGAATACATACGGTGCGTTAAGCAGACAAAGTGTCAATCGCTGAACTCAATTGCTGTGAACTTTCGTATTTATCGAATAGACAGGTGTTCTGTGCGATTCAGTTTTTGCCTTATGTTTGTTCTTCAAAGGATAGTTCGTACTGGTATTACAGATTATACCATCTTAATCATGGTTATTGCTTCACCGAATAATTCGTTTAGCAAATAAATGATTTAGAGAGTCACCAAAACATTGGCGCCTTCCTACTCATTTACCTGACCGGGCACCATTTGTCATACGAGTTTGGCTGTCGGCCAATGGATAACTGTGCATCCAAGGTGGAGTATTGGCCGATTCCTATAATAAGCATAATCGCTTGCACATCATAGAATCGACGTGGTCAGCATTTGCTGAGACAACGCTGTTCTCGTCATGGTACAGCTTTTCAGAGTGTTCTGGACTGTGAGAGGAACCGTCGAGCCCGTTTTGGTCCAATCCTTCGGCCTGAACCTCGTAGTCGACCTCCTATATCTCTCGGAATGCGCTCGTAGAGCTTTGGCATGGCGGCCGCGTGTGTAGTATAATATTATAGTAATCGTGAAACGCTGGAGCAGCTGGGTCACCATCACCAGCGACTGTTCTCTCTTCTGGCCAACGGGCGGAGTTAGCCGCGTCATACACCCCGTAACTAAGGCTAGCAAGCGAGGGAGTCTGGCTGACTCACGAAGTGATTAGCTTGTGCTCGACCGACAAGCGTTACATAGGCCGTTACCCAGCCACAACCGCTTACATCATTCTCAACTGCGTCAGAATTGCGCAGTCCGAAACCCTACTTATCAGAAGCATATATATACACACACACATACACACACACAGACACATATGCACAGACTCGCTCAGTGAGGCGCACACATGACAAATACTTTTGATAGCATCATCATATGTAGATGTGTCCCTTTTACGAGGTCAGACTTTCGTGCAAGATACCCTTGACGTATATTTCGAATTGCAGTGATATTTTGTGTTTATTCTATATTAGCGACGATACCGCCAGGGTTAAAGGGTACTTGAGGAAACAGAAAAAGTGTCGTCCTGTTGCAGTAACTATGACACACGAATCTAGTTCCCCGACACAATTCGCAAACTGTGTTTCGCAAAGAATGAATATTAGCTCTACGACAATTTAAAGGTGGTTTGCCGGTAATCTAAGAGGGACATGAATACTGGAAAATTTGAACGTGTGCCTTTCAGATTCAAATTTCAAACATAAAAAAATTCTATTTCGAAATTCGCTTCTTTGGAAATAAATGTTTGGAGGGACGATTTTGCCGAGGTGCCATTGAGCATAGATCTCGTGTGCGACCTTACGGAACATTCAACATAAACTGTTAACTGGCTTTATCTTTTTATGTGGAGGGAAATTTGTTCGATAGAAACCAGTATTGGACGAGACTAGCCTACTGTGTGTGGCTTCGTATGTATCATCACAAAAAAAATATCTATTTCGGGTAATTATAAATTTGCATCCACCGTCGTTCCATAACGCCTCTATCTGTGCGCCGATGGTGTGTGGCATCCGAGTACCTGAGGTGTTAGAGGAACATGCGTCGTGTTCAGATGTGCTACAACAAAATGGAGTTCACCTCTCTTGAATGATCTCACCAGTCGGCCCAATGGTCAGCATAGGTAGGGTACATCACTATTATTGCTATTGTCCGCTGTCGTTTCTGGCGGATGATGGTGATGTTATCACCGGTGTATGGGCTCATTTTGGCAACTCCGTCCATTTCAATCGACTCGAGCTGCAGGTCTCAATGATGTTGGGAAAGGCAGTGGGGTAAGTCGTTCCGTATCTCTTGTCGGGCCTTCCACACCACTACCGTCAAGGGTCTCTCCCAGCAGATCTTGAAAATGACGACGGCCCAGAAAAGAGAAAGAAGTGGAAAGACTTAACCCTGCGCCGTCAAGATTCGCTATCTATCAGCCTCTCTCGCTCAGTATACCGCTCATGGTGGTACAACCACTGGCATCGTCATCATCATTATCATCACCCAAACGAAAATCACTAGCGCCGTATCTGGAAGTTAGGAGGCCCCAAGAGCAGATCTAGTAGAGATCGGGATCGCGCGCAGACGAAGGAAAGACCTGATCAGACAGACCATGTCGTCCCATCCCCAGCCAAAGCAAGGAGGCAGGCAGACAGACATACGGACAAACAGTGGCACATCTCGAAGCTGTACCACGCGGATAGGTAGATCGTGGGTTCGAATCTTGGAGATGGAGACGCCATAGTCTATATTTAGATGAGTGGTTTCTATCGCTGCGTTGCTATCGATCGAGAGAAAGACAGAGAGACAGTGAGAGAGAGAGAGAGAGAGATGTCTCGACTGCAGATGATGATGCTGTGCCCGCGATTGCTGCTGCGGTTGCAAAACCCGATTGTAATGTTGCTCAGAGTGAATATCGGGTGTAGGCATTCAATGAGTGAAGAAGGATACTGAAAGTAGGAATTAATGGAGGCAGGTTCGTTGTTGAATGAAGGACGTCACTGCTGTAAGATTAAGGCTGGAGTCTAGAGGGAGCCGATAATAACAGAAACTCTTTCTCTGGTTTGCCCTGACGCTGAGTCAAGGGAGCAACACACCCATATAAAGATGAGAATCAGATATCCAGAAGTAATATCGCTATTTCATAGGCTGACTTTCCGAAATGATCATATGTATGTAGATCTGATAAGATGTGTTACCTCGCAGATTGCTAAATATGTGTCGAGTCTCCTGAATAGCAGACACAATGCTTTGGCAAATTAACAAGAGTCAAACGATCCACTCGAGACTTAGTGAATATGTAATATATATAGATATATTCGCTATTCTGGTCACCATCGACAGTACATATATATATATATATATATATATATATATATATACATACATATATAAGACGAGTCATAGATAACCTTGCTCATTAAACGCTTTTGGAAATCTAAAAAACACCAACCGAAATATCGAAATTATGAAACGGGCATGTATACGTCATAGAGCCATGAACAACTTTTAAGTTCATTTCCAAAGTATCATGAAGTTTTCTAGTGAATTCGTAGTTAGAACAAATGGGGATTTTCACACAGCAGCACAAAGTATTGAGTATCTTACCCTCAAAGGGAACGGAAAGGGGAAACTGCAGTATTGTCGGTAATCAGCATGAGTAGAGTGTGATGTGGGTAACATCTGCCAGGACATACGGTTGCGTTTAAGCAGAATGCGACCAAGAACCATTTCAAGGAAACAGCCAAGACAAGAGGTGAGCAGATAAGCACAACAACAACTGACTAAGGGACGTAGTGGGTCGTACGTAGTGCAGCCTAATCGGTCCTTGAGGAGATGAATGCGCCCTGCTGCCATGTGCGGCAGCGGCGGCTACTGCCGCAGCATCAAACTCACAAACGGGAAATGTAGTTGAAGAAGACGCAACGCTCTGGCGAACGCTGCCTGTCTGTCTATCTGTCGACGATAAGACAAATCGTCGCGACAAATGAACGAGAATGACAACTTTTAGACAAATTTGTTCCATTTGTCCAATCGCTGGTGGAACAGAATGAACTGATGAGATATCACTGTAAACCTATATATATATAGAGAGAGAGGGAGAGAGAGAGAGATTCGTTCTGTACGAAAGCAATCACGTGCTTATTATAATAATTATGATAATCATTACAAAGAAGGTATCTTTATTTCATACGAAACACTTATGTATGTGTTGCTTTGCTGGGCCTGAACCAGCGACCGTTGGGTTTTCCAGCGAGAGACTTAAACATACCAACAATTACACCTAAAATTGATTAATCCTACCAAGGTAAACATGCGGCTGAATTGATAAGAGCAATAATGATAAATGAGTTCAAGTCCTCGGTATGGCCCCTGCACCATCCCGGCGGTCTGATAATACCAGTGCAGTATTTGCTGCACAACAAATGCCCATCTAGATGTGGACTCAAGCGTGCGTGTCAACTCTGTAATCTTCGAGGAGTTCACGTATAGATATTATAACGAAATTGCCGAATATCAGGGAAATATTTATTGTATTAAAGAGAAATAACTGCTATGATCATTATACAGTGATGCACAAAATAGTATAAACGGTGAGAAAGGTCCTGCAACAAAGATGTCCTTGTGCTAGAAGAATAGATCACACTGTGATAGGGATACAGCTGATGCTGAGGATCACTGGAGAGAAATAGGGTTGAGTGAGGTGGAACATGTACGGTAGTGACATGCGAACGGCTGGTGGACTCTGTCAATAGAGTGAGGCAAGCTGAAGTAGGCTAACAGGGTCCTCCTAAATGGAGATCTCTCTCTCTCTCTCTCTCTCTCTCTCTATATATATATATATATACATATATCGATCTATCTGTTCAACTTTTCGAGCTTTAAGAAGGCAGGACCACGCCCGTTCATATCTCTGCATTATTCCCCTATATTTGTCTCCTTTAGTACTCATCAAAGCTAAGCAACGGGTGGCAACGACGATAGCACTAGTCGGATTCTATATTTCTCGATGCTGTTGTGGTTGTTGATGCTGCTGCTGCTGTCCTAAGTAGGTGACGGGCCCAGTGGTGATGAATTAGGGGCGAACGGCGAACGCAAGATTTTTTTACCCTCGCAGCTGAATGTGTGATCTATAATACACATAGATGATAAGAACACGAATCTCTGTCTCGATACAAATCGATGTCGAGGTGGTCCAAATCGAGAAAAGGAAGGTGTTGTAAATTCGCTTAGATTAGCTGGCCTAGTTTCTTGACGCTTGCCCGTCGAAATATAAATAGTCAGGCATGTATTTATTACACAGATAGTTCGATGTTAAATAATGAGGTTTCTTGCTGTTCGATCAGATGATGCGGGAGCCAGTATGTGATATGTAATGGCACTCGTCCACACACCCGTAGGCACGAAGAAGCATTATCAACAGCATGTAACAACAACCCCGTCAGCTGTTGACTGCTAAAACTTCGGAGACACGTTTCGTCACTTGCCGTTGGGTTAGCCTGAATCGAATACAAGCGACTATTAAATTTATCGAGTATAATAATAATAATAATTCAGATCTACTAGAATCTAATAGGAGAACGAAAGGGACAGATAGAGAGATAAAACAGATCAGAGTCTGAAAGTGGCCAGCACCGACCATATGTATAACTGGCGTCCCCTTATGACTTAATGACCCAGTTATTTACGATCGACATTCAAATAGTGCAGATTTGCATAAGGTTGCAGCTAGAATGGTATCGATGTTCTGTAGCATACTAAGATAGATACGTACTTGGCCCAAGTATGAGTTGTTATTTTATTGAGATTCCACTACTCTTTGCTTTAATCAATGAGATGATCATTTTTTAAGCTGTGTTGTTTTTTTTAAATCTACCACGTGGTCATCGCCGAACGAGACACACTTTCCTGCTCGATTGAGTGGAGTGGGGCGACCTTCTTGCAACTCACATGATCGTTACATCTCGTGTGATGTGCCCAGAGATGTGATCACATTGTTTGTTTTGTATTTACGATACAGCTCTTCGTTAGCGACAAAAGCGATTCGTGATTCACTTTCTAAATAATCGATGATGATGTCGAGTGGTCATACCTAAGTCTCTGGTTATCGGAAGCCAGAGACCGCAGGTTCGAGCCCCGCTGCGTGACATATAAGAGAGCTTAAGCATTGTAAAATTGCAGCTCCTTTAATAAACCAATAAAAACCTTCCTTTACCTTTTACCCGCTGTTGAATATGAGGGAAAGCTGGTGGGGGGTTTGTTGTATTCCGGAGGAGATAATTTAGTATCGGTTTGCTTTGTCAATCGAACCAGAACGTCGACGACCGGAAACAGCTTCCCTCGAAGATAGCAGCACCATCATCACCAGCACATTCGAAAACACGCACTCCCATTGTTATCGCTGGATGTCGTTAACACTGTGTGCGTAATCGCGTTAACGTTAGTGTAATATTTTGGAACAATGTCAGCTGATTGTAAATGTAATCGTATTTAGGTCAGGACAATCTAAAAAAAAAAAAAAAGGTCAGGACAATCTAATAATCAAATCAGCTAAACAACAACGAAGAAGATTAAGGGACGTTCTAGCCCATACACAATATGAACGTTTTTCTCCACTCCACGCTATGCTATTCAACTATATTATGATCTGGTTCGTAATTAAATTCTATGTCTTATATATTGTATACAAGCTAACGCTATAACGATATTAACAACGTCATAAGTGTGAGGACTGCCTTAGCTCATGCGGGTCCTCGACGAACATAACTGTACCATAGGTTATACAGTCTCAAGCTTCTATAGACATCCTTGCGCCATTCCCCTGCTGATTATTAGAATTTCCGTTATAATTTTTATCACGATGTTACTTCGCTGTTGTGATATTAATGACATTTACGATGAACTCTTGCTCGGGGACACGGACGCCACAGAATGTGATATGTTCGTCTATGGTACGAGACACTGGAGCTTATTAGAAGTCACACCGAAGGACGCTATGGTAACACTGATCAAAACGCATACGTTAAGAGAACCAATTAGTGCCTCGCACCCTCGATGAGAGATGGTTAATCTTGGTGATTTTTCTGATATAATTAGAATCAACTGCGGTTATCATACCTTCTAGACCTATTTAACGAAACTCGAATATTCAATTCAAGGCGGTATTTGTCTTTACTTTAACGAACCTGATCCAGATCCTATTCATTTCCCGGAAGTTAGACGAATTTATATATAGTCCCTTTTGTATCAGAAGTGTGTCCCGTTTTTGCATATGTATTTTACGCGTTCCACTGTCATGTATTATCATTATTATTATTATTATTGTATAGGATTTGGTTGTATTTTCTTATGCTTCCATTGGGATGGCCTAGGCCATTTACACCTCTAGGCTCTCCTGCTCTAATCTCGCAGGTCACACAATGAATCGTTGCGGTGTTGTCCTTGCAAAATTTGTTAAAATAATTATTCTTATTGTCATTAATTATGACCGCAGAATTGCTATACAGAGTCAAGTAACGTACGCTTTGAAGATCAGACTGATTAATTTCGGCATCGACGTGTGGGATTCTTTTCAAATAAACATACCCACATGCTGATTGATCTACGCATAGGAGGGGAGAAGACCATCGATTCAGGACTATAATAGCCTACACCTTATAGAAATAGGCCGCATCGCTGCAGTTTAAAGCCATACTAAGTTCGAAGTATACGACGAATGCACTCTTTGACCATGTTTAATATGTGTAATATCTTATATGCAAATATTTCGTGTAACGAAATTTTACAGTGGTGTGTTTTTCGAGCGTACATAGTGAGAATATCGTCAGAAAATCGTGAGAATAGATAGACATTCTACCCAGCGAACAAAAAATGATTATTTGTCCTATGCTTCTCTATCAAGATTTGCTACGTCCATCATAACATGCGATAAGACATGGGTTGATTTAAAAGACAATTTTGACAGGCAGCAAGGCCGCAAAACACGACCAACGCAATTATGATTCTTTCTCGCCGCTTCTATCTATTCTTTGTGATGTATGTTATGTCTTTCATAGAACATTATTTCAGGCACTATTTATTGTGTGCTGTTTTTTTTACAAATAATTAGTACACACTGCAACACATTGCAAGACCAAAAGTCAGTCATGTCGTACATCGCTCAGATTGACCGAAAAATACTTCGATCACCACTATAATTTGGTAGGTAGTTACATTGGCCCTATCGTAAACTTATATATATATATATATATATATATATATATAAGTTTACGATAGGGCCAATGTAACTACCTACCTAATATATATATATAATATATATATATAAACATTGTGTTGTATGTAAGTTCATCCTCGGGCCTTGCGAAAGCAGCGCCGCAGCCCATTTGCAGATGTCTGCATAGAGGTCCAAAAGAAAAGGCCAATGTCTGATTTAACCAGTGCTTTCCGTTGTAAACAAATAAATAAATAACTGCCCAATTCGAGATTAATATGAATATTCTGCATACATCGATCGTGTCTATTTTATTTTTAATCAAATCGACAGGGTGATGTCTGACTTGTACATTACTCAATGTATACGTACACATTAGTATCTCTTCGGTAGAACGACACGGCGCAGATGAAGTGGCGGTGTTCTAGAATATTTAAGGGCGGTCCGATCCGATCCGTCCGGATGCGAACGTACGACGATGAAACGCGCGGAGGGAAAGATGGGCTGAAAGAAAGAAGACTTCAGAGGCACCAACGGCAGTCGTGAAAGCCGTTGCCGCCGTTGCCGCCACCGCCGCCGCCGTCATCGTACGAAGATCTGAATATCCATCCTGGCCTGGCCTGGCCAAACTGGCGACCCACCCAATAGCTATCTATGCGTGGCAGTGGCAGCGGCGGCGGATGTATATCTGTCTGCATGTCCCTCTGACTGTGTATACGCGATGTGCACGCTTAGTCATTCCTGTTTGACTCGAATGTCGTCGTCGTCGTCGTCGTTAGAAGGCGGGGTTCCTTGGCTGGCTGTGTTTGCTTGACTGGCCGCTCGTTTGGCTGGTGGCTGGTATACTCGGCTCCTGTCTGCTCTGGGCTGGGTGGCCGGGCTGAAGGGAGCGGCAGATGAACAGCAGGGGCAGGTCCTGAATATGAGACAACGACGAATTGAACAAGCTGAAGCGGCAACAGGACATGATGAAGTTCGTGAAGATCTTCGTATGCCACATTGAGTCAGAAATGGCCAGTGCAACTGGAGACGCTATATCATCACTACTACAACAGCCACCATAGGCATAGTGTTAGTACTGCGTAGACAGTAGGATATGGAAGAGCGACTTGAGACGATCTGGAGTCAACACTCGGATGAAAATCAGGATAAAGATGATATAGTAACGGTCGATGGAAGAGGTTGAGATGTACAGTTGATGGTGTTACTTGACGTCCGCGTCTCTGGAAGCTCTAGCGAGATGAATCGTTGTTCAAAGAATAGGGCCCAGCGAAAAGAAGCGAATAATCAAATTTCGCAAAGTCTCTATGAGGAATAAATACGCATCGAATGTTTGCATCACCACGATGTTTGTTTATTCTCTCGATCTTTGAGTGGTTTTGTAAAGAGATAGTTGTGGTCACGCGGACTTCAATTCTTCACAGTCACATCAAATATTGGACGTTTATCACGGTGTCTTTAAATAGGCTAAGGAGGAACGCCTCCATTCACAAATATGGTCGCAACATAAAGACGAATGTTCGTTTCGTGTACGTTTTTATTGTCGCATTACGTCAGGTACTGTCAAATATGAAGAAGTTTTCAATGTTAACGTGAGCCTATTCTATGAGGTAACAGTTCGCCACTAATTGGCCTAGTGGGATGCAATGTGGGTCTCAAAGATAACCTATGTGCTCAGTAGTTTATTCGGCTGAGGTTAACTTCAAATATCCTTCCCATAATCAAGAAGTGTTCAAGTGGACTCAAAATTCAATTGGTCGCCAAGGAAGTATTAATGCCATTATCTCTTATTTTCCCCACGACCTACAACTTAAATGTAATATGAATGAAACGTACATGGTCTCAACTTCACGGTATTGAATTCATTCGGCATCTCTGTCTATTTGCATTTCGTTGTGGACCGAAGGTAACAGAATTGTGACGTATCAACAGCTTAGGTAATGGTGATTGTACACCTATGTGTATGCAGCAATCGATTAGCAAGATTGCCACATGCATGTTGCTGACAACAGGGTACACATGATTTCAATTCAGGTGAGGTCTTCCTGAAAGCTGAATTGTTTTTTCGAGCTGACCCTCTGCTGTTCCCCTATCTGACAGGCCTCAGCTCTTAACCGTTTAGGTATTACTATGAGGACCTGTCGGGGCCACCTTCTCTTCCTTACTCGTACCTGACAAGAATCTTCAGATAAAGAAAGATGATAAAGAACTCCAAAGATTCTCCGCGTCTGACAGGATTTGAACCCAACACACACGTGTCCCTCTGGTCTAGTAGTCTAAGACGCTCACCACCAGACTATCCAGGGGACTCCTAAAAGCTGAATTGAAGAAGTTACTGTCACCCCAAGCAGTGTAGAATTTAATAGCGTACCGTTACGAGGTGTGTAAGAAATGTTTTACAATATTCTTCGCCTCAATCTTATAGTAAAGCAAATCGCCAGCACTGGGCATCTTCTTAAGCCAATCACGGCAAACTACCTCGCCATCAGATACACTCAGCGACCACGTAGTGACTAAGTCTCTTGCTGGCATGCCTCAAGAGATCTTGTGTGTGCCCCGTGTCAGTCAATCTCCCGAATCGATGAATGGCTCACTCAATTTATTATTAGGCACCACATAATTAAATCTACACAATTTAGTGTCAACTACATATTTCTTGTTTAGTGAAGCAGACGTATGGTTGCGATGCAGACACGATGCTTGGAGCTGAGTCAGTGTATAAGGCTTTTGCCTGCCTATGACCTCTTAGAATTAATTGTATTTTAACTATTGGATTTACTAAATCGATACATATCTCGTCTAGTGTTCGGTATAACCACTCAAATAACAAGAAAATACACAGCTCGCATATATATATATATATATATATATATATATATATATATATATATATATATATATATATATATATATATATATATATATATATATATATATATATATATATATTATATTATCATATTCATTTATTGTAAGCTCCGCTGATGCAATCAGTGATTCGTTCGATGACGCTGGAATTCGACGGAAGCTGAAGTCAGCCACTCATATCATATCATTCAGTTTTAGCTGATTATGCGAATAAATAGACAGAGACATGTTTGACAGCCGCAGCAGGAACTTATCTGATTTTTATGTGTGACATGCTACTTAGGGATGACGTATGACGAGAAGCTGTCAGAAACTATTACTGGATGGAAGGTCCCCAACTCGACGAAATTGAGTTAAAATGCTCCTGTACGGTAACGGGCTTATGTTTTCGATAGAGCATTCAACTAAGCCTCGAAGTTCGGTACGACACGCTGACGGTAGTAATTAAAATGTGTCAAAATTCTTCACTCGCTTACGCGAAGTTTCGCCACTCGGAACATTGATAAGCGGTCAGTTTTTCAGATAAAAACGCGCACGATCGGCCTCGTATCTGTTTAGTTCCAGAAAAGCAAAATCGCATACGAGAATTACTGTGTTTATCGAATAATCATATCCGACAAGCATTAAGTCCCTGTGACGTACGTAATTATGTGTGATCATGATTGTTTTTTTTTAATGTTATTTCTAAGTTACACGAGTAGAGCTCATTAATAATTGTTGTTGTAGGAGCAGTAGAAATGTTAGGGACGAGTTATTAGTGATTATTAAATATCCCCGTACCGACTTTGATATGTCCCTCCTCTCATGCCTGTCTATGAGTGTGGTTGGCTGGTTGATAGATATCTATCTACTTGAACCATTATTATTTTTATTATAGGATAGTGCATGCTATGCTCTGGGCGTTAGCGGCTTTGGAGCACCGACTTTGGATGCGTTCTCATTGGTCGAATGGAGTGGAATGAACGTGGTGGTAGCGGCCGCCATCGCTATAGCGGTGGTGATGATTATGACGAAGATGACGTGATATCACCATCACAATCATTATCATGACAATCATGATCATATCAGCCGTGCTGGCTTTGCTAACTCTGGATAGCTGTTGTTGTTGTTGTTGTTGTTGCAGTAGTGGTAGTGCTGCTGATGATGGTAGAAGTATGTAGGATGTCGTCAGCTGCGGCATTAACCGAAGCAGGCCTTCACTGTTGATCGCAGCCCGAACAAAGCCAGAATAGATTACAGTCGAATATGACCGCGTTGAGTTTGTGGAGTTGAGGAGTTGTTGAGTGCGTGAGAGCGGACCGCAACAACTCGGACAGATGATTTCGTAAAATGTTCTACACACCCTCGTGCACAACCATCCTCCTCAGCCAGGAGTGAATCTGTCTGTTGACTGGTCTGACCTGATGATGTATCAAATTTTGTAGGAGTCTCGGTGTATATGTCGCTGTGTGATTGTAACACCTAGAAATGTCTTGTGGGGTCGTTCCTGCGAATATTTGAGGGTACATATGCGATACTTTTATCATAAGTGCGACACTGGAGAAGCACATCATGTAGAGGTAGTCCAATAACAAGCGTCACTGCAGGAGAGATTATTGAAATTATACTGTATATACTAATTAACCTTTCGTGTTTTTTTTTGTTACTGTTGATGTCGCTTGTAGACAACCTGATTGAGAACAGCGCTCGCCGCATTAGGAACCATCGCTGCCGGGGTCCTGGAAGACACAGTCACTTGAAGCATTCGCGCCGCGGTGTCTATGGTCGAACTACAAAAGGGTTAAAACACCACATAATAAACCTGCATAGGTTTCCACTCATAGCTACTAATTGATTGTTATGATATCTAGAGCAGTCAGGGTTTATGTTCTATATTACTAGGATTAATTATAAAAGTGAGCGACAATTGCACCCATTGAATGTAAAATGTATAGCCTCAATGGAATATTTAAAACAAAGAGGGCCAGCTTCCCCAGTCCCTAAGCGTGCCCAAAAGGGAAACTGTGTGGCCCCTTTAGATATAATATCTAAACAAAATGTTTGCATTAAAAATTCCCTGACATGTGGTTATCCTGTAACGGACGATGACATTTATCTAAATACCTGTAGAATGTTTAGTGATTGTATCCCTGGTCCTCCCAATATTTCGAAGGCCACAGGCCTAAAGTAATGATACTCATTCATTAATGAGACGTATTTTTTTCTTTTATGAAATCCATTGATCAAACAAATGAATGAGGTCCATTAAATTCGATCGGAAACATCTACATGAAATGGAATAACTGAGACGGAAAGAATTAAGCAAAGAGTACAGTATTTTATTTTTTTTTCATATACATAGGAACTTGTATGTAAGTTTTATATATATATATATATATATATATAACGTAAGTGTCTCGTTATGGCAACTAATTAATAATGACCACACAATGTATTCCAGGCTGACATTGCGGACTCGGTCAAACATCGTCGTTACGTAATGTTGAGCACCAATGACCACAGTATCCCGTCAGCTTATTATTCAACGGAAACGGCGGTGCGTCAAGCGGAGTCCGCTTGTTCAATTGACGAACAAGTGAAGCCCCTCTACTAAAGCTTTACGTTTTAACATACTTGTGATTTTCGTCATATTCTGCTAGGGTGAACATCAATTGACGATTCCCGCCAACTGGTTCGTCAAATTTTGCAGAAGACAGATATACGCATCACTTCTACCATTTCTCGTTCTCGCCTACGAAAGTGACGACCTTCGCTCGGATCAACCGCTCCACGCCTCCCCATCCTCCCACCTCACGCTACACCGCCGGGCGGTATACGACGACGAAGAACAACATCTTCTTCAAGTAGCTCTTTCTTCAATTTCAAATCTTGCAAGCCCTTCTCAAAAATGTTTGACAAGCAACGCTCAGTGTATTCGCGTACGGAAGATGACAGCGAGTTGCTGACGATTTTCATCGCTATTTTCAATTCTCGCGTAAATAGTGTCTTCGTTACAGGGCAGTACAGGCCCTGTAGCGTGGTGGTGCTGGTGGTGGTGGTGTGAGCCAATGTCGTCGTTGCGTTGATATTCGACGCGGCAACTGCTGCTTGTAATTCACTCACTTCTCCACTACCCCCTATGGCTGATGGCAGTGGCTAGGCCTCATCAGATGAGGAAGCAGTAAGTAGAAGAGGCGATTATGAACGAGACGGTGGCGTCGTCGCTGGATCGCTCCCGCCAGCACCGTGGGGTGTGCTGTTGTTGACGGTGTAATGACGGCTACGACAAAAATGATGATACTGACGGTGAAAATAGTCTAAGAGGTATTTTTCTTACAGACGAAACCGTTCGAACGCAGCGGCGCTTCGTTCTCGAGCAGACGGACGCGAAAACGAAGCTACCCAACCTTCGGCCGGGAGGCCAAACGTTTCTAACCCTAACGGACAGATCGATGGAGGGCAGGCAGCTCCCTCGGCATTTTCTGCTTCTGTTGCTGCTGCTGCTCCTGCTACGGCCGCTTCAGCGGTTTCTGCCTTCTCAGCAGCAGCCGAAGTTGTCGCCGCGCATCGCCACCGTCATTTACTTCGTTATTGTTGCTGTTGCTGCATTTTCTCTCGTATCTTTTTTTTTTTGTTGCACGGAGCTGTTAATGCCAAAAAACCGAAAATCAAATAGCGAGAAAATATCGAAGGCAAAATCGCTGCTGTCAAAATGCGAATCGCAAAGCCTACCAAACAACTACTGCTACTATTAGAAGACGATGAGAAAGCTACAAATGTCGTGATGAATAGTCACCGATGCCCTAGTCGGGCTCATCTTGGCAGCGTTTCCGTTCGATTACTATGAGCTACTACTCTCATCTAGCGCTCACCTGATGATCACACCGTAGATGCAACAACCATCTATTTATACTATAATATAGTAATACTAGTTTACATTTACCCTTGCTAATCAGTCAAAGAAATTTT
The DNA here is from genome assembly GCA_019614645.1 of Stratiolaelaps scimitus. Lineage (NCBI taxonomy): Eukaryota > Metazoa > Arthropoda > Arachnida > Mesostigmata > Laelapidae > Stratiolaelaps > Stratiolaelaps scimitus. The sequence goes on from JABWDB010000074.1 coordinate 107,455, forward strand.
GGATGTGAGGAGAGAGGTCTCATCGTCTTCTACAGCAGTAGCCTTTGGAAAATTCGCAATATTCCATTTTATCTTAAAATACTTGACTATTGATGTCATATATTATAGCTCTTAAATTAGATATAGTGTAGTTCGGATCTCGTATTGCTGTACAGCCCGAAATCAGCATGCTATGTCCTTCCATAATGACGCATTGTTATTATTATTATTATTATTATTGAAATCCTAACTGCACTACATCGATTTTCAAATAGAGTTGCTTCCGTTTGCCTTCTCAATGCCATATATATATATATATATATATAACTGCGAGCTAGTTTTCGAGATTTTAACTTTAATTTCCGCATGCTCACGGTGTCACATAGAGGTTTGTTTCGCATGAAGTGGGTACGCTTTAATTAAGAATTGGTCACCAGGCTCATACGGCTTCCTCCTTTATCAGAGCACATATAAACAGTACTAGTGTTTTCATATTTTAATGACGTGCTCATCACTTCCTTTATTCATTGAGCTACTAATTAATCGATTGATTATTTTTTGCCGTTTCTATGATTGTCAACGTACGCCATGAGCAGGTATGAGCTTAGTCAAGATCAAGTCCGAAGTCCCAGACTCCGACGGTATCCTAGGTGGTGGTGGTGGTGGTTCTGGCTCCGCCGGAGTGTTGACAACAAACGTTGACGTCGAGTGTGTGGTCTGTGGGGCGGTCGAATCGCCCCACTGGGCCGTCGATGAAGCTGGTCACGCCGTGTGTAAAATGTGCGCCCAGCCGGGGGATATCGGTCTCGGAGGCGGGGTCGGTGGCGTTGTCGGCCTCAAGAAGGGTATGGTCTGCCATAATTGTAACACCACAACAACGACATTATGGCGGCGGAACAATGAAGGCTATCCTGTCTGCAACGCCTGCGGACTCTACTACAAGTTACACAATGTACGTATACGAAACTGGCGGACGTCGGGTCAAGTAGAATGCGCAAATTTGCATTCTGGCCATCACCAGATGAACTATCGATGTTTAGATGTTTAGATTCATACGACGAATATTGAAATGATTTTCCTTCGTCTGCGATGTGTCAATTTAGTAGAAAAAAAAGCAACTCACGGTGTTGGTAAAATGATATCAATGGGTCGGCACCAAGACATTTGCGTTTGCAATATGCAATTTCGAAACACACACTTCTCTAATTGCCTGTTCTATCTTGTGTAGTTTATTTATTCATTAAGAGGCAAGCTTAATCGCTGCTCCAAATGTACACTCCACCGAAATAGTGATTTGGGAATGAGGTTCATCACCACCGGGAGCTGATAATCCACAGTTGTACAGCGATTCGATTCTTCTCGATATTTCAGCCTTACCGAAACATATCATATACGGTTACGCGGTACACTTGTGTGAAAAATGAGGCTGGAGATGATAATAACAACAACAATTATTGAGGCTTCCTTTCCTTCCTAGCTGTCTGTTTATACTGTATAATAACCAGTAATTAATAAGTAAATAATAGGAAAGGTCCTCTGACTTTCTTTTAGTCGCCAATATATCCCCGTCGATAACAAACAGCGTGTGTGTGTGTGTGTGTTTATTATGCGGATAAATTTGACAGAAAGTCTGCATTAGAAAGGTTACAATTAGTGGTCCAGCGTGTAGTACTATAAATTATAGATATTAATAGTATATGATAGACTCCCAGATTTTATTACTTACGGAAACAAAAACACCGGACCATTGATTGATTGATTGATTGATGGGTTAATTGACTGGCTAAGAACCCCAGAATTCAGCGAACAGATCATAAACATCTACGTCAATCATCCTTTCCTCGCATTTAGGCCTACTGCAGCTATACACGAATGAGTGTTAACATCTATAATTTATAAACGTCAAATACAGTCACATACACACATACACGCGTGCAGAAGTAAGCGATAACCTTGTGCTAATAATGAGAAGAATGTCGATAAATCCATGCAGTGATTATTCCTCCCTAGCAATATGTGACGGGCACAGCCCAAAACGCCTCATCAAGACGCTAAAATGTCATGGGCCCTGCTGCTTCGAGTGCCTTTCAATTTTACTGATAATTATTCGACACTTCCTATGTTTTTCGCGTCGAAAGATATTTACTTTTGCATCAATAAATGTAGCTTATACATTAACCTCATCTCGATCGATCGGTCCAAGACATTGCTCGAAGATAATTGATCTTCCATTTTTCATTCCTCGTACGTGTTCGCCGGCTGAAAGTGTTCGAATTTTTCTATATACTAATATAATATTGTGTGTTCTGTGTTCTTGCCTGTGTTGTCAATAACATTATGGGTATGCCTTTACGACATCAGCAGCGAGTTGAGCGTAACCATGTAATTTGTGTTACGTACATATGTTACACTCATTATTTCGTTTATGATCTATGCATTTATTTATTTATTCATTCATTCATTGATGTCGAGGAGTAATTGCAGCGAGAAAAATTCCCAAATGCATCTTTCGGTATCCGTTCATCCAATATTATCTATCTATTTATTATATATTTGAGATACGCCATCGGGCGTAAGCGCGTGATGTCTATGAATGCTGCTCCTCTAATACATTCGTACGGCTGTGAACAGAGCGAGGAGAATATGGTATAATGATAGTATCGAATAAAACGGCTAGTTTTTTCTTCTACTTTTCTTATAGATCACCTTTGTAGATAGCCGTGCTATCATCATTTATTATTGTTACTATTTTTCAATGAGGACAGTTAGCCCATCGAACGGTAAAGTCAACCTAAAGATGAAACTGAACCACGTCGGAACCATCAGTTCCTGGCTGATTGTTGAGGAGAAGTTTCTATATGTTTGTGTTGGCTATATCCTTTCGTTGTACGCCCATTCACTGAGTGGGGTCATAGATGGAATCATCTCATTTCGGTCAGCGTGCAGTAGTCGTTACCCTCGTTGAACTTCGGGTTGTATTTATTGCATTTATATCGTGAATAGTGTTATACGGTTTATCGCTGACGCTTTCAAACTATGTTCCAAGGAGTGTATCTATCTTGAGTCTATAAGTTACAGATAGTATATGGCTTAGAAGAGGTAGGACAATCTCAAAGGCAGAATGCGACTATGAAAGCATCGGAGCTTGGGACGAAAATATATTTGCGCACCTAATCTATTTTCCGGACGAGATACATCAGGCTTATATATATATGTATATACGGTGATACTATGCCCACCAGATAGTATGGGTTAGATCAAGGTGCAGAAATTACTCGCCGCGATCTGAAACGATCCGAGTCTGAGTAGGTCGGTCGAGCGTTGCCGGCGTTCGAGAAGCTACCGATGTGCGTTCCATACATTACGAAATGTGCCCAGTCGCGATATATATCGCCTGCAAAACCGCTGATATATATATATATATATATATATATAATTTTTATTTAATAGCAGAAACCTTTGGTAAACATGTTTCGTGTTTTCTAATTTATTCAACCTCGATCCTTCTTGAACAGACGAATCGGCCTCTGGCGCTGAAGAAGAAGGATATTCAAACCCGACGGCGTAAAAGTGGAGGCGGTCAACTAAAAGTGAAGGGAACCGGTGGTGCTAGTGGAAGCAGCTCCCAGAGTGGTGGGGGTAGTCCAAAGGAACAATCACAGCCTTTGACACAATCTACCGTGGGTACGGCTGTCGGCACGACCTTGTCGACGTCGAGTGCTAACAGCGCTGCTGCTGCTGGAAGTAGTTGTTCTTCTACTGATCTTCGAGTACCTCCCATTTTACCCGCCGGACTCTCGTCCACCGGTTTACCGTCAACCTTGATAGGCTCCTCCCAGAGCGGAGTTTGGCCTCCTGCACAGGCAGCCGCTGCAATGGTAGTCCTTGGTCAGAATCTCACGCTGCAGCAATTGACCGCTCTACATACAGGCCGAAGTACAGCAGCAGCCTCACAACCAACAGCGTCAGCGAGCACACCCAGCCAGGTATAGTCAGTCTGTCTCACGAGCGGGGATAGAGATAGTTCTATATTCAATTCGTTGGTAATGAGCCATGTGCTACGGTCTGATTAAAGGTATCCTAATTTATTCCACTTAATTCGTTAGCTGATTACAATTTGTACCAAGAAATAGGCAGTTAACTGTTTTTTCGACCTGACCCTCAGCTGTTCCCCTATCTGACAGGCCTCAGCTCTTTACCTTTTAGGTATTACTATGAGGAGGAGGAGGAGAAATAAGCAGTTATAGAGAGCACAGTGGATCTCATTAAAATTACAGCGATATAATCATAATCAGCGAGAATAATACCACTACGATGTATATACTAAATATACAGCTAATTGCATGAACTCTCGTCACTGGAGTCACTAGCCGAGCCAAAGAGAAATACGTGTCCTATTTTTCTCTCATCATCAACAATATGTTTCGACTCGTACAATTTCACTCAAACAAATGTACGAAGCATTTTGTTGAGCATTGTAGATTGCAATGCATCTGAGTAATTTCAAAAGGCACACCTCTTTACAGGTGGCTGCTGCAAGACAACTCTTTGTTCAGGTGGCGCACGCAGGACAGCAACTAGCGAACAGGGGTTTGTCGACTACGCCAGGAGGTGGTGGGCAGCAAAATAGTAGCTTAAACAGCCTGAGTTCAATCATCTCGGCTGGTAAGCATCTGAATAAACAGAACAGACAGCGAAGTCGGTTAGAATCCACCCAAGATCCATCGGATGAGCAGGACACGAACACAAACACCAGCCGAAGTCGGAGCCGAAGTAGAAGTCAGTCGCCGTCCGATCGGTGAGTGTGTTGCCTAATCGATTGTATACGAACTAACCCGTTGTGATTCAATAACTGTTGTGATTAAATTCTAACTTTGCTGAGTCGACGCGAGCGTTACTTGCATCATCTGGTGCCCTAACTCGTAGCTCTTAATCAATGTACGGTTACTACATTACGTACTTTCATTGTGTGAATAACTGAAGTATGTCTGATAAAATCCGTTGAAGAGAACGTATATACTAAACTCAATATGTACCAAAACATTTAAGAGGCTTCCCGATCCAGCATAAAAGTAATGGTTTGTTGATGTTAGTCGATAGACGAGTCATTTGGACCACAGTACAATAACGTAACCATGAGATCACATATAAATTAGGTGCCCTCACCTTGGCTGATAAACAAACACAGAGCGAGAGAGAGAGAGAGCTGTTTGAAATCAACATGTGTGTTTTACCTTACAAATTATATGATAATCAGTATTTCTGTTGTTCAGATACTCTTATCATACATACCCAGGGTGCAGGCAAAATTGTATTGACAAATCTGGAAGAATGCTCAAAAAGGGATACCCAATGCCATGCGGGCTGCGCATTCTTACTACGAACCATAACATATAATATTTGAAATGCATATTCCAAAAGCACATATACAAACTATTACATGCATACATATACGGCTTGATACAAAATAAACAATTCACAAGACTATTATTATTATTAATTATTCATCAAGAAGTCACTGGTAGGCGTCAGTTTTCTAATACGATTAACGTCACAGATATCAATTTTTTAACGATCGCAATTAATGGTGTCTTTATCATTATTACTTACCTGAATGTTGACGGCATATTAAATTCGGTTCGATTTGGTTAGTATGAATATTTCGCCAGGAAATTTCAGTGAACATGCCCAGTGTTGTGCTCCATCGTAAAGTACCTATAGAATAATTAACAGGGCACGCCTTTCATTCAATATAGGCCACAAACAGTACGCTTGTCTTGAAGTTTGTCCGCCTGTACATCTCTGTATGAACCATAATCATTACAGGAATAACAAGAGGACTAACAGGTAACTCCAAACGTTTATATATTTAGAGATCGAATGCACATTAAATATTACATACTGAAAACAGTAGAATACCGATGCCCCAACTCTCAAACTGTAGTTGACTAGCTAACTCGTAGCGAATAATGAGTGAATAATGTCGAGTACGTTTCAAATGCTTCGACAGTATATCACTTACAGCTAATAATAATAATAATAATAACAATAAGCAGCTCACCTATGCCGACAAACTCATTGATGTTTGCTGGAATATTATTAAAACTAGAAATCGTATCTTTCGAATGAGTTGCGCCTGTCCACAAGTTTCAGTACTATCCAATATACGATAGTCATTTTGAATCTGATTTGATATTGGCATTTCAATAGTCTCACTTTTTATTGTCACTAGCCTACTTTGTTGCATATCGCGCGATCGGTTTTTATATTAATTGCAGTTTATTAATTCCATTAAGCATCACTACGCCCGTCTACAACAATAACAAAATGTAGCCGACAAAGCCAATATCGATGAAACATCGCCCATCGGCATCTATCAGCTCTTCCCGATCCGATCTGTATCAGCCTTTCCCCGGTCGTATATAATGGCGTACCACCCAATGTCGGTTGTCGAATCAGCTATTATACATTTCAGTAATACGTCCGTCTGTCTGGATTGCTGGTAGGTGAGCCTCAATGGGATCGGTCAGTCTTCGACAACTGACATTATTATTATTACTATTATTATTATTATTATTATTATTATTATTATTATTATTATTATTATTATTATTATTATTATTATATTATTATTATTATTATTATATTATTAAAAGCGTCTACCAGCAGATCACATGGGGGCAACCTCATCAAGTAGCGTTCGATGACGCGCCATGAATGTAAATTTGAATTTTTTCCAAGATGATTGCGCATAGTAAAGCTATCGCTTAATATTACAACAGCGAAAATTAGCAGCAGAAAACTAATCAGTCGGTACCCTTTGATTCTATGGGCACACTGGGTATACGCTCGTGTAGAAGCTCATTCCAAAGCAACTTATCACCATTTAATAAATCACTCTTTACTATTATTTGGACGATGTTCTCACATTTGAGATCTACTACAGGGCATTTTTGCTATGTATTCATCCTAATTTATATTTTCCAAAAGAATGCTCGTTTGGTGTGGTTACTAGCGGCTGAAATCGTAAAAATCGTGGAAGTCTATGTAGATATGCCCTGTAGTAGACAAGTAGGCACGAATTAACATTGAACCACGATTGATTCTGGGCATACTATGCCAACTTAGGGAGACGAAGATTGTTTGCTGAGAATCATCTAGCTCATGGTGATGCCAGTTAGTGCTGCTCTAGTTAACTATAGTAACGGTACTGTAGTAAATGTCTCTGGTCGCAGGTTCAAGTCCTGCCGTGGCCTCAAGGAGGTGTGAATATTTTCTCCCAACATTTTCCGTAGTAAGGCCATTCGGATAAGTATTGAGAAGTGTCTGATCGGAGAAGGGCTTGGGGCCAGCCAGCAGTGATGGTCTATTTTTTTTTGGTCCTAGCTAACTAAACAACAGACTCTTTCGCCCGGTCAAGGCAGCCAACTAAGGACGAAGCAAGAAAGTATTTCTTACTCGTGGTTTGCATCAGCAGGGTCATCATCTTTAGTCTTCAACCACATATTGAGTCTACGACTGGTGAATTTACCTGCGGCATCCAGGGATATAAATTGTTCAAATGTGTGAACGTTGAATAAATGTCTCTCATATCGCAACCATAGGTTAACCAACAGAATCAACCTATTCGAAAATAAACTGTCGAATTTGGGCAGATTTGCGAATCGAGTTCAAATTGATGAACGCGCGGGAGTAAACTTATTTCTTTACCTGTGACTTACTCACTGAGGGTCTCTATTTAAGTATCCTTGTTCTTTATGGCTCTCAGGGTATAGGCTATTCTTAGGCTCATACCTAAATAAATTTATGATCAGATCATACTGTGAACCTTATGAACGTTGAGTGTTCCCGGCACCAATTTCTGCCTGGCTGCTGGTTCGTGGGGGTCTTCACAAGATAGTAGCGCCTACTGCTACATATCAGTTGATTCGGGAGCCCTGGTAAAGACCGAGGAAGCCGAATGATTCAGCAGCATTTTCGTAACTAATCGAAAACATTCACTCTCTTCAAAACGAGGGCTTCATTGACTTGGGACAGAACGCCATCGATTTGAAGACAGTCCGAAATTCGGCTGCTGCTTCGAAAACGACCCAAAATAAACGAAAACTTAATAAACTCCCTTCGTATCATATTTAAGGATATTGTTATACTTTTCAATGGTACAGGATTGAACAAACATAGTAATTTTGCTAATCGAAATTCACGAAAACAGCCCCATAAATACGTTTTGATAGATTAATATAACCATAAACTAAAGGTCGGGCTCCGTGGATCAATGAATAATAGATATTAATAATGCGCACAATATCAGCTGTTCGTTCTTGAAGCGTGTGAATGATTGCCATTGCGCTCCACAAGAAGGGTTATTTTCTCAGGGTTACAGCTTGCTGTTCCCTGAAAAACTGTGCATGCTTGACACCTGGGGATTTCTGAACTATTTGGCTACTTGCACCTGTTCCTAAACTTGTGTCTCCTCATTTGTGCAACATCACTTTCGGAACCTGCTTCAGGTTTGTCGCCGGGCCAGTGTAGGATGGTTCGTGTACAAGGTCGCATAACTTCCTTCGCTGAAGTTGCGCGAGTTCGAAGACCGACCCGTCTTTGGTCGTTTAAGAGCCACCTGCTGAACTCTGTGTTTTCAAACTAGCATTCCGTGCCTATATGGTTCCATTGTGGGACTTTTGTTGGCCGTGCTACCAACTTAGCCAACAGCTTGTCTGCATCCTCAGCTGCTGACGTCGCCCCACAACATCTTTTCTCACCTAGGCATCGCATCCGTACGCTCCCCTGTAGCACCTCGAACATTCTCACCGGCCTATGTTTACCCATCAACAACGTGGATACCATCCTATCCCGCTATGTGGGAAGTGTGCCCGTCCCTCATATTGTGACCCTCGTTCCCAGCGCGATGACTATTAAGACCGATGAATATCATACGGTGTTCGTTATCTCATAAATGAGATCACCCGTACTGGTCCCTTCGATTCTATAATAGATCCTGTCTCGACCATATGTAAACCAACTTACCTAATACTAATCTCTTTGACCACATTTCCACCTTCGTAAAAATCAGCCATCGCCAGCACAGTGCCACTCCAAGTTACTCCAGTAATATAACTTCCTATAATTGGCCTAAGATCCACAATCATTTCAGAAATCTCGATTGATCCTTCCTCTTCGGATCTGTTAACGTTCAAACCGGTGTGAACAGGTTTTCTGACTCCGTGATGTCTACAATTAGCAAATACACTAGGTCTATTTCCGGACGCAGGCATTCCCATAGCAATCAGCCTTGGGCTTTCCCTGAGTTTCTAATACTAATTGCTCGAAGGGGTAGTAGTCACGAGAGATGGGTAAGGTCTTAGACCGCGCTCCGTCTATATCCGTGTCAGAAATGAGGTTGTACCCACGAGCTTAAACGCCAATTAAAACGGGTGGCTAGTGTGTGCTAACGTATCTAGAGGAAATGCCCATGGCCTGTCATAAATAAAGTTCTCGAGAGGAAGGGACCCACCACTTCCTTCATCTCCTCTCTCAGATTTAATAGCCCAATAATAATTAATACCTCTGCTGCCTCTGAAGCCCTCAACGAGCACTCCTGGTCTTTTATCGATATTGATCTGCATCGCGAGACTTCGTATACTGTCTTCTCGACCTCCCCTCCTGCACCATTATCTCGTTTCACCTTTACATATTGCCAACTCGACAGTGTTGAGTACACACTTTCGAATCGCACGTCTTTCTCCGTTATTGTCAACCAGATTACTGCTATCGGTTTACGCAAATGTGTCACACAACTTGCCATCCTGCAGCGACATTGATCAATCTCTGTATAGGACGGGGCGAATTCCCTGACTCTCTCAAACATTACTGTACCAATCCAATCTTCGAAGGAAGGGATAAACAGGAAGGTTTGCGGCAACTTGAGACCAATCGCGGTACCCTCTCCATTGGGGAAAACAGTCCTTGATCATTCGAAAGAGTTATTCTTGATCATTTGAATTAATTTCAGGCCGAACAAAGCATCCTCACCCCCAAAATAGGCCTGCTTCGCAAGCTTGTAACACCACTGTCCCGGTAGTACGGTTCTCCGAATCTCTGCGCAGAGCAAAGATCTATTGTCAGCATTTGCTTGCTGTCTTGCTTGACTTGCCAAAATCTTTTGACTCTGTCAGCCCTATTATTCTCTTCAAACAAGTCAGTGTCTATAATCTCTCTGAAGAAGCTGCCAACTTTGTACAGTTTTTTATGTCAAATAATAGTCAGCCGGTTGACATATCAAGCGTGCTCCCTTTGAGTAAACGAATTAGCTAAGCTGACCCCCGGGGATGTCTTCTATACCTCACACTCTTCTCTATATTCATCAACGATATAGCCAATATCTGTCAGCATTGCAACGTACTCTTCCACTCAGACGATTTCGCTCTATGCATAAGCGGAGATGGTCCTCAAAAATTGATTCGTAAAGTCAACGAGGTATCTTCTTGCCCTTCCTACTTGTCTTGAGATTAACTGCTTCGCCCTCATCGTTCCCAAGTCCACATTCGTCCCACTTGTAGTCTGTTTCTTCACTGAGGGTGCGATAAATCTCCGAAGCACACCTATGATACGTTACAAGGCGGCCCCTTTCCTAGGAATTCTTCTCGATGATCAAGTCACAGGAGCAGCGCATCTCTCTGTTCTCAGGTCAAAATTGGCAGGCGCCATAGCTGGTATTAATCGGGTTCCTGGAGCCTATAATACCTGCTACCCACTCATGTATTATGTCTTTTTGAACTCTAGAACCTCTTATGGTATTGAATATTTGGTCCCCAACTCTGCCAGTCGCACCACGCCAATTCTCGTTCTGTATAAATGCGCTCCCAGAACCATTTTTCGCATTCTTCCTCTCGATCCAGTTCTAATTTCTAACAACATTTTACCTTTCCCTATTCACGTCACTTCTACCTACTGCTGTCTTATCTTCAGAATTATCCAGAACGTTGGGAGATGGTGGTCTCTTCCAATAATACCCGGGGCAGTGTCATTAACCTATTACTTTTTTTGGCGCCTTGTAAACAAAAAAGCGCAGGTCGCAATACTTTTACAGTGCGTGGTTCTCTCCTTTAGAGCCCACTCCTTGATCGTATCCGTTCGATAAATCCCTCCGTGCCCCAATCTAAACTCGTTCAGAAAAAACAATCCTTTGAAGAGCTAATCACTTATAATTAGACTAGAGCATTGCACTGTTCTCTCATTCACAATCCATTCCAAAGGTCCCCACTGCTCTCGTAATTTTATCATTTCCATTCGTATAGTCTCACCCATACCTTGTATTTGTACCTATATTAGTTCTATAGTCAATATCCAATTAATTCTTTAATAATGGCACGCAAACGCTATCCTGCCAAACATAGTGCATATAACTACGTAAGTAGCAGACGTCTTAACACGATAGTATTCTATATAAAAGAAAGTAAACATTCTTCTTAAATGTATACTTGCACTATTTATTGCTGTCCAACGACTTTCTTTTTATACTGGTCACTACGGTCTATCCTAAAGAGGGAAAAATCGACGGATGGAGACGAACCGGGACGACCCGAGACCCCCTATATTTCCATTATATTATCCAGTGGTCACGATTACAGAAGCGCCTCCTCCAGATTAAAGCTTGCGCTCAGGTGACCTTAGCGATCACGTTTGAATCCAACATAGCCGACCCGTAGCTCTTTGGGTCGCGTTTGTTTAGTTTGGCTCGACCTCTTGATATTTGCTCATAGACCACATATTCATTTTACTTCCCTTCACACTGTTTCACTGGCCACGTCGCTATATATATATATATATATATATAGAATATATAAAATTCGTTTTTAACGGGAATCGGCAAGCTTCCTCTACGATTCTTCAGCGTTATATTGCGCTGAGCGTGCGATATGTATATATATGTATATATATATATATATTTGGTTTCCTGTATGGACTAAACAGATCCATTTATTCTAGTCTAATAGCTAATTAATATTCGGTCGTCGAAATATATATATATATATATACGCCGGATTGATAGTTTTATTTGTTTAATGTTCTTGTTGCGGATATTGATGCCCATCGCACGGCCTATACCCATATACTCGATTTGTGGATTTTTCAAGTTCCTGGTAGAATTATAAAATAGTTGAAGTTTTAGTTGAGCGACGGTGACTTTTAGATCTGGGGTCTACTCCAGATCACACTTTGGAGCTCAGAGTTGTTGGAGCATTCAAGATGGGATCAAAACTTCAAATAATAGTAGCTTACCATTATTATTATATATAATAATCATATTAATAATGCTAATACATGAGACCATCGAAGCAAGTTGTATCCAGCTCAAGAAGAATCAACTGAATAATGATTCTCTCTCACTCCCTGTCTGGTCCATGCTCACTTTTACATGGTGGACAATCGCTGCATACCAATAGCAAAACTTCCACGCTCCCTCTGCTTGCAACACACACACACACATATAGTGTATGAGAGGAATTAAAATAAGTTATGTCGACAAGATCAATTACAACAGATCTTTGACAAGCAAAGACCTATTTTGACATTGGTCGTTTCTTCGACCACTTTTGAGGGTGTTGATATTTTCCAGAATGCGAACACTATAATTTGTAAACATGTTTCCTTACTAAAAACGCTCGACAATAATAACGACGAATTACTCCACTATTATTATCATACATGGACAGAGCATAAAACATGCCGAGGATACCGCACCCTTTTTGTACGCGATCGCCATTTTCCGAATAATCTGCTGCTGCTGCTGTTGTTGTTAGCAGATAGCGATCGTTGTTGCATCGTCGGAGAATTGACATCATTAATCGAATGGACGGAATCATTCATGCCCATGGATCGAATCAATTTGATACGCACCCAGTTCTGTCGTCCGTCTCTATGCGTACTCTTGACATACGTGGTACGTGACGGTTGCCAGCCCGCATGCTCAACGCAGCTGTTTTGATGGACACACTAACAAAAAATTGTGTTAAAAGTAGCCGACGATTTTTATTATTTCTGGACAATATTTCGTCTCGTCATAATATTTAATGTAATTCCCCTCTACCCTGTTCCTGGCAGCTAGTAACTACACTCTAGCAGTCTCTGCTGCACCAACCTGTATGGAAGAGTAGGGTAATCACCGGCGGCATTGTCGGTTGATACTGCACTCGACTCCTGTAGTCGAATTATTGTTCGGTATATTTCTTTTGACAAATTTGCAAATGCATTGTGCTGTATGCTGTTCCGCAGTCACGGTGATCTGTATCGGGGGAAGATTTCGGCTGCTTGTTTTGGCAATTATCGAATGCGGCTACCGGCGTTATTCATTCCCTCATTATCTCTGAGGCAGAATTTCTTGATGTTATTTTCTACCTGCAGTACAGGAACATAAGGGCTGGCTATGTAATCCGAGCCAAAGATATTATCCGCAGTGAGAGAACAGCATATATATAAATGCTCCTAGCTTATCCTAAGATAAATTAACCTTTTTTTTTAAAAAAAAAAAAGAAAAAAAAGATGGATTAACCTTGCGAATTAGGTTACAAAGTACATTTTTTACTTGTGCTCACTATATATTGTAATCGAATTACCTATGATATTCTGTGGAATTATTACATCATTTTGCAGACTTAAAGATCATTGAGCTATATAGAGTTAAACGGATTTATGATACATCCCTTCATTGATGCCAACAAATAATAATAATGAATTTTTTCCCCATCACAAATGAATTATGCATCCCCTATTGGACTCGCACCAGAGAGAGAGATAACATTGTTAGCCCTACGACAACCTACACAAGATCATTACATATAGTAGTGTATATAATACATGTATGTTTCTTGAATAGAATCTCAACAGCAGAGGAAATGAATGAGCCCCGTTACTGATGACAGGGGGTTCTGCTTTTCTTAAATTTCTTGATTGAAACTTGCTATCGAACTTTTCGGTCATCTGTACGCCTTTATTGGTGATGCCAAATTTAAATAATAAATTACCAATTATCACTGATAACTTAATACCCGTAAAGTCGATTCTGTAAAATAATGGAAAATAGCCACGCCCAACACTTTATAGGGTCAATTCAGCTGAATAATGATGGATTAATGCGAACCGTTGAATCAGGTCGAACGCAGACAATATGTTGCAATCTTCGTCTCCGTGGTAGCGGAGATAGCTGAGCCTGAACATTCAGGGATACAGATTGGGGGCAGGAGGTTTGGATCTTTTAGCCTCAAACGAGAATCCATATGGATTTAGAGGTAATTTTCGGTTTCCGTTGGGTTTCTTATTACGTTATATTGCAACGTATCGGTACCAAGACCCATATATATATATATATATACATATATATTCATTTTATCGTATGCTAGCGGGGGATGAATCGAGAAGCGTCATTTATACTCTCGAATATAGAGACCTAAGTGGAGCCATCTTCCGATTTAACTACAATCATACATAGCACGATGATAATAAAAATAACTTTACTCACAAACCTGCAGGTACCAGACTGCATCGATTCGCGTGATTATATATATATATATATATATATATATATATAGTACAACTACTGTCAGTAGTAGTGTAACTGGCGAAGCCATCATCCGATGTAAGCTCCCCGCCCTCATTGAGTAGCGCCATTTTTTCTGATGTTGATTTTGTTGTTGTGGCGGCTGTCTATCCCAAGACGGCCCAGGCACAAACATTCTTGATTTTGATTGATTTCGCCAATGGGGCCATTTTTCCTCTGGCATCAAAATAGGAAAAACCGATTAGCTCCTTCTGATAAAAATGCATTATTGATGAATACAGCGGGCGGAGGTAACTCCACCATAAGCATCTGCAAACGTTGCACTTTCATATCTAATAATATGATGCACAAACTCCTGCCGTCAGTTTTCTGCCTGCAGACAAATAATACCGGTGGTGGTATTATCATGTATGTATATAATATGGTAACAGTTATTAAGGTGTGTGGTGTGTTTGTATAATAGATACTGTATTATATATATACATATATATATATATATAGTAGAATTTGTATCTCTGTGTCGTGATTCGCCTGACGGTCGGCCTCTGCCGATCGGTTGGTTACCCGACAAAATTCACCGTCGGACTGCTGATAAATATTTCTGGGTCACTCGGAAATGACCAAATCTACCTCTTACCAACATCATTAATATTTGTACGTTGTATGCTTGATATTTTGTATTTATACTGCTATCGTGTAATAATTTGATATTTATGCACAATCGATTGCTCGTCGCAGCCATGGACACGGCCATGAGACCTAACATAGAAAATGATTGATTAGATGACATCCGATGATTTTTTCCCTTATTGACAGTCAACGAAGATTCGTTGGTGTGAGCTCACTTACACAGGCTCTATATAGTTGTTCTTTTTTTTTCACACATTTATTATTCTTCCCATCTCTCATGTCATTCATCATTATCAATTTCGATATGATTCGACGTTTCTGTGACCATCTAATGTTGTTATTGTCCTTGCATCGTCACACTTAACCATGCTTTCGAATGAAGGAAAGTTAGAATGCTGATCGAGTTGCACGCGCACATTTACCGTAACAAATAGTCGACGTTATCAAGTAATCCTGAGATAGGTCAAAGTGACAAAAAAAAACGATTATTATTTCTTGTCATCCAAGTAACATTGTGGTAGAATGTGACCTCGTGTACAGTCATCATGCTGATTGGCGATGCGGGACAATAGTTGTCGTGCCTTAAAACAACATCGATTATGTCTAGAAAAGGAAACTCGATATGTAGAGGAAATAACCGCATTTATTTCTTTTCGACTGAAAGTGTATCCCTATAGGTAATAAATTTGCTCGTGCATACTCGGATGTGTGTGTGCTATTTATGATTTTTCAAGGAATATGAATGTCCACCCTAAGATAGATTTGTTTAGCAACACCCAAGATAACGGCGGCGAAAAATCAGCGACCGTCGTAGAATTGACTTATCTTTGTGTACAGATATATAGTTAATCAAAGGGGTTCAAAAAAACGACCTCAATCAGTAACATATTCTCGGAACGGCTTGAGTTTGACGCATTCGCCTAGGCAGCCACAGACATCTACTATACGAAGAATAAGGCGAGAATTGATTTTACTGAAAATCGATTGGCCTTTCGCGAACTAAGTTGCCACAAATAAGCTGAGAATAAATGACTAACAATATAATGCTATAACATTACGTATGACACACGTTTACAATGATATACACATATTATATAATGTTCACCACACGACACAGCCAAGCCCTGAGCTACCAGCTACAGATGGTAGGAGATGTTAAAGGGTGAACTGAAATACACAAAATTGGAAAGCCCCAGGTGGTGTGCTCAAAAACATAACACAACCCTTATATATATATATATATATATATATATATAATCCTTACGAAATAGACTCTGCGTCGCAGTATATGAATCGCCAAAGTGTCATTTTCCTCGTTATAACGTTGGTATAATTTTTTGTTGTGCTTTACAGCTTGGTGATCGCGGTTCCGCCAAACGGAAGCATAACAGCTACGCAATCAGTCGACGATTAAAACAAAAAACAACAAATCCACTTACAAAAACATTGAAGAAGATTTGGAGAAAAAAAAACAAGCAAATAATAGCAAGCATCATTACGAGACGACATAAGAGTGTGCGCGCCTCTGGCATATTCTGAATGCGCTGTCGATAGATGGATGTTTGTCTGTATGTGTGTTGGAGCGAGTGTCTGGCATTGTTAGTTAATTAGTTAGTTAGTTAGTTAGATGATGATTATAATAATAATAATGATAAAAAATCATTCATACAAATTCATTGATTATTAACAACTCCATCGATTCATCCGTTCAACTTGTTCTACCCACCGCGTCTGCCAACCACCTAATAAATCGATCCGATGCTGATAGTTCATAGTTTCCTGCTCACGTGAACACTTCATCAAAACGAATACATTGCATTGTTACTTCGCTATTCATGATTCGCGTAACAGCAAAGTTCAGTTGAATAATATTTATTTATTGAAGTGATGAAGTATCTATGACAGCTATAATGACGACGCTGATCATTATTATTCGTATGATAATGAGAAAGAAGGGTCTCCTAACCTCCTGAACATTTATATGCCCGAACACTGTACTGACAATGCCGTGATCAGGAATACCACACAACCCGTGGACATACACTGCTGTTCGCTGTAACTAAAACGACAACAAGAGGGGGACAAAATTTCGATGTGTATTGCTAAGAAATATGGTCCGTGCAACAGTATAACGACACTTTAAGACGAACAGTGGCAAAGAGAGATATCGTCTCAATATATTTTTAATGTACTTTATATTTCTAAATATTGACCCCCTTTCCCCTCTTCCCATTTTGCTGTGGCAGTGTGATAAAACATTAAGAGAAACCAAATTCATTGAAAGGTTTAAGAAGGAACAAATAGAACACTCAACAAACGCGTGACAGTGGACGAACTAAGGTCTTGTTTATAAGGTATCATCTATATATTTATTCATATTTATTTTTATCACTGCTCCATTGGTCAACGAGTTCCAAAGTCTCTTTCATTGGCGATGCTGGTGGTATGTAGCCTGTACAACGAAACCGTAACACACTATGCTGTAAAGCCAATTAATTCATTATTAACGGAGAGACTGATGATATAGATGGGTGGATATATAAATGGATTGGTCAACATAGACGTGAATGACTATCACCTGACGAAATTGGTCGCCCTTTAATTAAAAATAAAATTTAGTGTTCGTGAACTATTGCGTGACCACTGGTGGTAGTGAGATACGTTAGTTGGCTAATTAATCGGTTCATTCATTCATTTAATAATAATAATTATAGTAGTAGTAGTGGTAGTCGTTTCTTGAGTATTGCATGAATTGTTGACCAGTCTTGCTCAGTACTGAGGAGTGAATAAACAGGCAGACCGATGTTAAGTTCCTAGCCGCCCCCAGCTGCCGGGCCAGAAGACATGTCGAAATGGAGAGGACGAAGATTCTCATTACATTATCATTGCATACACTACACATTGAATATTCACATTGTTTCAATGTAAATTAAGGACGGGCGGAGAGACGATCAGTCAGTCGGACGATGGTATTGTCCGAATCTTCTGAAGATACAAAACGGTCGTATCAAACCTATTGAACGATTTTGTCACCTAGACGACTGTCCAAGCTGAACTGACTAGATAAGGCCTCACGGAGGTACACGAAGGGCACAGCACAATCAACAACGATGACGCACCAATTAACAAGGCGACTTTACGTGATTAACACTCGATCATGTTCTCTAATGATACTACCTTATACTCTATTACTGCTGCTATAAATCGTAATAATAATGATAATAATTCAAATTACCAGCGCCTGTAATACTGCGAAATGTATTATAGGATACATTTTGTCGTCTAGTTAAGGATACGAACAAAATAATACCGAGTTGCAAGCGCCCTGCATCGTTTCTGCATTCGTCTCGCCTGTCAACAGAAAGATGCTATATTTATGTTCATCAATCCATCCATCCGCCATGACATGGCTGTGAATCCATGACATAGTTGAAATGGTATCATAATCAACTTGTAGGCAGATAAACCGCGGAGGAGAGAGAGAGAGAGTCCGACAAGGGGAAGGATGCTTAGCTGCCTCGTATTCGAATCTCGTTCGTTTCTGGTCTCTCTGACTCAGCCTTATGAACATGTGTCGCTGTCGAGTTGAAGTGGTCACAACTCTGCATGATTGACTTTTGCGAATTTTTCGTGTCACTATTAAGCCTTTTTGGGGCTGTTAGGGGCTTGGATTACTCCCATCGAGCACGATGATGTGGATTGCCTTTTGAAGCCTCCTGTTTTTATTTATAGTCATTTAAATTAAATCAAGCTAATTAAATCAACGAAAAGTGCGGCTCATCTTATACAGACAGAGAGAGAGAGACAGAGATAGAGAGAACCAGCAGATTCAACGGTTTCGGTCCTACAAACAACAGTCCCTATAAAATGTTCCGTAGAATGTATCGTTGTCCGATCATAACCGTATTAAGTTGAATTGTTTGGAGGAGTAAGAAGGCGACATTATGATCTATTGATTTGTTGATCATAGCAGAGACGTGCATTAGTAGAAACGGCAAGGTCGGACGCTATTTAGATGTCGAAAACAAAATTTTTGTTTTCGCGTAACGATACCTCGTCGTTGCAAGCCATTGAATGAATGTACTTGCATTGTCCCATAACAGTCCTATACGAATCTCCAGCTCATCTATGCGATGTGATCTCGAGATAACATGCTTTTTATTAGTTCTAGAAATTAAAGTCTGCTGGTTATTGTTCACTTATATCAACCTCAGAAACGCCCAAAACATGCAAACATCTGCTGTGATTTGTTCAAACAACAACGAGACTCTCGTGTAGCCAGCGTGTACCTTATTTCTTATCAGGCTACCGCTACTGCTAATGCTGCGCTCATTCGTTTAATGTGTGCCTCTCCATGCCCTGATTCACCGTCGAAGAGAATTCATTATTGCATAGGAACATTTCTCGCGCTCGTCAGAACACAATGAGCATTCGAATTGGAGACAATGGCCCGTTAGATTTTTATGTTCATTATTATTATTATTATTGTTATCATTTGAAAATTTTCAAGGTAGCTTTGAGATTTATGTTTCAGCACAGCTTATGTGTGTTTTACTAATATTCGTCGTAAATACAAATGAAGATCTGTATTTCAAACGGACCTGTATGTCAACCATTTCGACGGTGATGAATGGCCGCCGAATGTCGTCATCGTTGATTTGAGTGAGTGTTAAAGATCTGATTTAAAAACAGTGCTCCAATACACTACGAACATGTATATAAATATTACTATTTATCATTGACAAGTGCAACGCTATAGTGAACATCAACACACACCACTACATTAGCATAGTATACAATACAGTCGTAGTAACAGTAAGCGCAGCGAAACATCAATATTATCTTGGAATATTAGGAGGCGAAACACACTGCTGCTGTTGCTGCTGCTGCTCCGACAGAAACACCTGGGGATGCAAACTTCGGAAGTGTAAAAATTCCCATCTACCTATCGACCTAATTATCTAATCTACCTAAGCTATCTGCATATTCATTCATTAGCAAAAAAAAAACAGCAGAGAGCAACAAACCGAAGGGCGAAGCAAGAGGAAGAGCAACAATGTAAACACAAACAACCATACAACAATTTGTAGCACAACATCAATTGTTGCTGTTGTTGTTGTTGTCTTTATTATTATTTATTCTATATTGAGCAAGCAAATAAACAGGTAAATGAGATGTTTTGTTCGGTGGAATTGAGATGAAGAGGTGAGCGAAAGCAGATAATCAATATCCGATATCGAATAAAAGATTTTACAGTGAGCGAAAACAAACAAAGAGACTTAACATGAATTAGAGAGGGGGACGTTTCTTCAACTTGTTTTTAAAACGATATGAACAATATTTTGCTCTGAAGCGCTTACGGGATTCTGCATACTATTATTATTGTTGTACTCATAGTTAATTCATAAAGTTCTCACCCACCATACATACATACAGTCAATCAATGGATACTAAAGTCAATTGGACTACGATTCGCAACTAGTAGCAACGTAAACTATTGACCAATAACACGTCCACTCAGATAATGTGTTGGAAGAATTAGTGGTTTTGATTGACGATTTATGATGAAAATTTAACGAAGTATAATAATATTTAATGACCACTATAAGCGATTACATTAAGCCGTAGAATTTAATCTGTCAATGATAATGCATATATATATATATATATATATATGGATTGAGTCCCGATTGACTGCTCTATATGGGTTCCTAGGCTTTATAATAAACTAAAAGAAGTGTAACAATCCAACAATACTCGATATTTCAAGTATGATATTAGATTAGAGTAAACGGTTAAACAGCTTGTCAAGGAGGATATTCCAAATGGCTCTTCTGCAAAAGTTCCTGCACAGATTTAGAGCATCTGTGCTTGCTTGTATTGAACTGTGACGATGCGTTCCACTGGATGAAGTCGACCGAGTTTAGTTTTGTTTGCAGGTATTTTGTCGTCGATGAAGCGAGACGGAATTTTTAGGTAAATGAACTGTTGTTTATTTGAAGGAGTCCTTGCGTCATATACTAATTATATGCAATGTATCCTGGCGACGATGCATCACTGATGTAAAATTGCATAATATTGTGTACTGTATTCATACGGATGATGATGATGATGATGGAATCGATGAACGCTGCGTGGCTTAATCAGGTATGCTGGGTACGTTTTTTTGTGTGTGTGTGTGTATGTACGATTGGTTGATTGAACTTACCGGGAGAAGACTAATACTAATGATAAGAATAATAATAAATATTGTTGCTGCTTTAGATGATGCCAGCGTGATGATTAATAATGAAATCATTATCGTGATGGTTGATAGCAGCAGTAATTTGTATTAGCAGCAGCAGCAGCAGTAGTGAGGGCAAACAAAATTCAATGATCCAATGCTAGACAATAGAGGTGATCAACGACAAGAAAGCGATGTGGTTGCAATTCGGGCAGAAAAAACAAAAATAAAAACAGGGAACGCAGACCAATAGCCAACGAAGAAGTAGCATTGGTTCATGTATCATGAACTTTTCACATGTATTGTTTTTTTATCGCTACCATTGATAATGCCATTATTACTATTATTATTAATATTACGATTGCTATGAAGTACATACAAAAGGTAGCGACGCTGATAAGAATGCTGCTGGACGCTTTTTTTGTCAAGTTGTCCACAAGTTGTTAATGTGTAGACATGAGCGCGCACACGCCCGTGAGAATGATAGAAAGTCTGGTGTCATATTATGCATGGAGAGTCGCAGTCTCCTCCTCCTGGATATATTCAGTGTGAACGGCGGGTTACACTAAGCCACCTCATGAACTGGTGACATATATATATATATATATATATACACACAAACACACAGACACACACAGTGATTGTGGAATCTCAGTTGGGTTAGCTACAGGCAGAGACGTTGTTATGTTTAACACGCGTCGATGGGGATGGCAGACAAAAAATGAATTGCATACAAACAGGCCGAGATAAAAGAGCGAGCTAAATAGGCACACCACACCACCTTCGGTCGTCAACAACCGTAGCCCAGCTGGGGTTTGAGCAACTGAGCATGTTAACTAAAATAGAATTGAAACACAATGCATATATATATATATATATAAAAGAAGAAAGTATCAAGTGTCTTTAATAAAATATGAAAATGATAATTAATTGAATTGAACAAATCAAACGTGTATTTGATATGGTGGCAGCAAGATGCTCCTAATACATTATTGATGTATTTACCCACCCTTTGCAGAAGGGCTTTTTTCAGGTAATATATAATATGGGTCTAAAAATATAGGAATTGTGAAGTGACCTGGCTGTTTGCCATGCAAGCGTTTTGTTTACAATTTCTTTCCTAATAACACATTTAGCTTGCATGTTAGTGCCAGAGCTAGTGTTTGTAACATTGAAAAATTTATCTTCCATATCTGTTTTTTTGCATATATATATATATATATATTGCCTTGAGAATAAAAATCTGATCAAAAAACAGTTTTGCTTCAAATTCCTCGAACATTGCCTATCACAGAGTATGCGCCGATATTTTCTAGAAATTCTTTAAATAATAATACTTTATTATTAATGTGCACAATTAGTTAATGTGCCACAATCTGTACATAATATAATACATTTAAAAAATATGAAACATAATAAAACGTTTTCTTATGAATGCCCAAGTTCTTTATGGAGGGAATTAGAGCTACACAGCCCTGCGTGATATAGGGTGCAGGTCATTCGGAATCGCTGACAGCAATAATCGCTCATCATGGTATACGAGGGGTAAAGGTAAAGGTTTTATTGGTTTATTAAAGGAGCTGCAATTTTACAATGCTTAAGCTCTCTTATATGTTACGCAGCGGGGCTGGAGGGGGGAGTGGATTAGTTGTGCCACTGTATTTCCTGACTGATATCGGCACCGCACCTGTCTAGTAGAAATCAATATCACTCATTTTAAGTTCGTACACTTCCTAAATGAAGTGTCAGTAGGCTTCTGTTTCTATCAAACGGAATCTACACTGCAGCTCGTCGACGAATAGTGTTGTATCGCAAAGCAAGTAAAGGGTCTGTTTCTCGCCGAGATGTTCAAAACCAGAGTTATCTTGAGGAAAGCTGGCTATCGGCGGATAGGAACGCCTTGTGAGCCCTTTGTGGTCACCAAGGATCGTTCACTGGGTGTCACCGTGATAAATGAAGGAACAGGTGAAAGAATTAACGATTGGATAACCCTGCCTCCTAACCGGGATGTGTCTGTCGCAGAGGGCCCAGATGGCGAAACTTCATAGCTTCGATCCAGAATGATGATTCTTCCGTGCAGCAGTAAGCGTCTTCTTAAAACCCCTCTTGAAAAACATTTGCAGACGGCGCAACGCAGGCGACTCTCTAGTGGTTACAGTAAGAAGTCCGTACCAAGTTTACAGTTCGATAAGCTTGGCTTTACCGGTGTTTGTCGCGGCGGCGTTTTACCTGAGCCGTAGAACCGGCAAGGGAAAGACAAAATAAAGGAAGAAGAGATGACTGTACTGGATACCCCCAAAACAGTAGATCTTTCTTTTACGCAGAACGAAGCGAACTCGTTTTCAATGGCTTCACCCTAAAGCTAAGTCAACCGTTCAGTTAAGGCAACCCTAACAGACACGATCAGATGCTAGACGAACACTAGATGTCAGCGCGGTGGCTTTGACGGCTGGGTCTCTGGCTGTAGAAAGCCAGAGGCCGTAGGTTCGAATCCCGTTGCATGACACATAAGAGAACTTAAGCATTGTATGCAGTTCCTTTATTAAATCAATAAAGCTTTGCCTTTACCTTTACCACTGGATTTATGAGCCAATTGTCTTGACCTCCAGGAATTTCTCATTTACCAAAGTACACAATGTTAACTTAAAAGCACTTTTGATCACGCGCAATTTAGGCAGCCATTTCTGGTTGCCTAAACGTTAGTTGAACTTAAAATGCTGCCTGCAAATATTCTTGACGAATTTTCGTACTCTGTAAGTATTATAAACCAGATTTCTTTTGTGTTTTTTTTCGGTGCGAAAACATTTCAAGAAGATTTCTGGTCTCTTTGAGGTACCAGCAAGGATGTTAAGACAAGTTATATCATAGTAAAATAAGGGGCATGTCCTCTTTCTCGAGTCCTTTACCTGAAGGCCAAGGTGTGTGTAAAAATCGAACTCATCACCTAAAATGGTTTAGAGTACAATATTCTAGATTTCGTATTGATGGTAGTTTTTAGCTAGATCATAGGATAGCCGGCTAGCTTTTACGGTGTGTTCGGTGTCAACAGAACGAGGGCATCCGGCGTAACCTGCATGTATTTACTATTGGATCGCTTCTCGGTGGAGAGAGTTTGCATATACCTTTACGAACGATCGGTTAAATAACAACGTCACTGAAATAAATATACAACTCGGCCCTCGACCGTAAAGGTGAACTGTTACCCATTTTTGTGTGTTGCCTCTCTACTAGCTAGCACCAGTAAAATCTCGAAAGCAGGTGCGACAAAGTATGTGATTCAGTCTTTCAGTGAAGCAAAATCCCGCCTGCTGGAAATCTTACCGCCAGCCAGAGTCCCTGCTGGCGCGGTAGCACGATGGTCCTTGTGAGTTGATGGCTTGCCAGAATTTTTCAACTATTTTACACGAGATGATCCTGCGGAATTCTGCACTGCGACAGTCAAATGTTTACCGCCTTGGTGCCAAAGAAAGCATCCCTGGCTAACAATGCGCCTGGAAGTGGCTCTCGATCGACTTCTCTCTAAGCGGTACTTGTTTCGGGACCTTTGGCGATGCTGAGAGCTCATACAAAGGCCTGCCGCACCGAGAAATCGCTACATCGACAGATGAGTCTGAAAAGTGGCGTATGGTATTCAACTGTTCTTCTCCCATGTCTGATTAGGCTTCCTACTTGCTGCTGACTCTTACCAATTTCAATCCTTCACACCTTCATTAGTTCTCATTAGTTCCTTCATTAATTGGAAAGAGCCAGATTTTTCCAATGTTCGCCAAGGCGGATCTGGGGACCTCAGCACCCAGTAGATTTCTGTTTGCAGTACCTCTTCGTGAACGCCGCAAGCACGGTGGAATAACCCCGCCCCAGTCCCTCCGGAGACTTTTCACAGGAAGGTTGCCGGAAATGCAAGGGTTAAACCTCCTACACATCCTCCTATATAATAGTTCCTTTCATAATATTTTCACACAGATTGCGTAAGTGCGATACGTTGGTTTACAAGCCCTGCCATGTTCAGTTCGGTTCTACAGGCTCCAGTAGGGAAAAACGTGAAGTATGAGATAAATATAGAATGTGTTAAATACGTTCGCTGTTACTATGTATATATATCCAAGAGTGTCCAGCGACCTCAGGAGCCCGAGGAGCTTTCGAGGCACACTTGCAGAGCTAACACAATGTAAAGAGCCTGCTACGATTGACCTAGCGAATCGTCGATTTCGCTAAGGAATATTTCGGAAGCCATCATTCAGGTACGATATGGGTCAATTCGAAGCACCACCACCCTCCAACCAACTGCACACATTTTGAGCCGCTGCTGACTCAGCGTATCTTTTTTATTTTTTTTCATGACAGAGAATGCTCATGTAGACCAGGCCTTACAACGAAGGTATTTTGCCATGGGCCCCTTCCTGATGGAGTGGTAGACCTATCCACTAAACTCACGCCCCAGTTAATCTTCACTCTAGGTTGGTCCGGATCTTCAGAATTAACAGAACTACGAACCAACGACGAGTGGCTGGCGCCTACCGGATCAATTGGTTGGGATCGCCCGTCGGGTTCCCCACCTCATCAGACAAGCCGTTCCCATCAACCTCCGAACCGGACATCCTTGCGGCATTGTCCTCGGCGTGACTTTCCATGGGAAGGGTCCCCACTGAACCATACATGTCACGTCCTGTCTCTTCTTGAGTTTCTCCCTCCTCGGTCTCTGTCATAAAGGGGAATCTTGTTTGGCGGGTTCGAGAAAAGCGCCTCTTTTCTTCGAGCACGTTTTTAGCAGTCTCGGCCTCGATTTCCCAGCCACTGGTCGTCTCGCAGATGAATTCGACGAAGTCTTTCATGCTCGCCCTCGGCATGCTTGGAGGGGGAGTTCTGCTTCTAGCCTCGCCATTTAGCTGCCAACGGTGCGTGACCTTGTTCAGAGCTTGAGTTCTTGCGGGCTTCAGGGCAGGGCAGACAAGTAGCGTGTGGAAAGCATCGTCCCTTGCACCTTCCATGCAGTGAATGCAGCTTCCCGATTGTGGAGTCACATTAACGTCGTCAAGGTATGCTTGGAAGTCTCCGTGACCGGTGATAACCTCAGTCAGGAAGAAATCCATCTGCTTCCCCGGACGGTTCATCCACTTCTTTATGTCGGGGATCGGATCAATGACCTTTGCGCCAGGGTCACCCCTGAGAAGCGCAGTCCACTCACCCTGCCAAGCAGGAAACATCGCTTCTCTTTCTACCTCCTTAGAGCACTCGGGGCCTTTATCCCAGAGCCTGCGTCGCTCGTCAACCACCAGATCCCATGGCGGAGTACCAGCCGAGACGAGTGCAGCCCACGTGCTCATTGTTCTGTACGCTTGAATTATCTTGAGCGCTGTTGTGCGTTGCGTTTTCCTAAGAAAATTCCTGTTTCTGGCCGTGGCGATTGCCTGGCTGAACCCAACTGAAGCCCCGAACAGACCAATCGACCCTGCAACGGACATGATAAGCTTCCTGCGATCTGCTCGCTTGGGCCCATGGATATTTGGGAGAATCTTGGCTAAGTCGTTGGTTGCCTTGCTTGCCTTGGCTGTGGTGATCTCGATATGTTGGTTTTCTTGAGACCCTTGTCCAGGCGTATCCCCAGGTATCTCGCATGGTTAACCTGCTTGATGACTTGGCCGGCCAGTTGCAAGTTCAGATGGTGGACAGAAACTTTGCCAGTCAGCACCACCGCCTCACTCTTTAATAAACCAATAAACCTTGACCCCAACCTTTTGTGGAGCCACTTCAAGACCGACACTGGACATCCACTCGTAAATGGATTGGAGGGCCTTATTGGCGTTCAGCTCCAGCTCGATTCTCGTCTTTACTTCAACAACCACTGCCTGATCATCTGCGTATTCCAGTGTCTCCACTTCGCTAGGGAGACCCCGGAAGGCCGCCGCCATCAGCCGTCGTGTACTCAGTGTGGAGCTATGCAAGAGTTCCGCTTTTGCAACCACTCTATGAATTGCGGTATGCACCGATCTGTGCCTACGGAATCCATATTGTCTTGCCGAAAGAACCCCGTGTTCCTTTACAAAGGCCCTAAGCCGCTCTTCAACAATCCTCTCAAATCCTTTGGCTAATGTGTTTATAAGACAGATCGGCCTATATCGGAAGTTTTCCGGTGTGGAGCATCCTCGTTGCAACGCCAGCAACGACATCCGGGAACGCCTTGAAAAGCACCTTCACTGCAGCAGGCGGAATGCCGTCCGGTCCAGGAGCCTTGCCTGCTTTTTGCCCGTTGTGCCGCCTTAAGTGCTTCCGCCACTGTGACTGGCGGTATGTCATCCACCAGGTCATTTCTCCCGGTGCGCTGGAATTCTTCTCTTGAGAATTCTTGATGGCGGAGAAAGAGCTTTTTCAAAATTCCCACACTTTCTTGCTCTGGAATGTCAACTCTAGGTGTCTTCTTTATAATTCCGCGCATTAGCTTGTATGGATGGCCCCAGGGATTTTCATCGAGTTCTGCAAGAAACTCCTTTCAGCACTTGCTTTTGCAGGCAGCAATCACTCGCTTCAATGCCGCAGTGCAGCGTTTGAAGGCGGCCAGAAGCTCGTCCGCGTTTCTTCCATTCACTCTTGCGAGCTTAAGACCTCTCCGAACCTTCATATATTCCTTTCTGGCTTTCTTGATTTCGTCGTTCCACCCTCTTCTTTGTCGCCCCTGCAGTCTTTGGCCACGTGGCCTAGCATCTGGCAGTTGTAACAGGTGGGGACCACGACCCACTCTTCGGGCTTGCATACCATTGTACCAAGCGTAACCGCCTTCATTGAGATCAGTCTCTTGACTAGCACATAAGGAAGCGTTACTTTACGTTTCCACACCTTATCCTTCGCCAGCCACGCTTTATCTTCTATCCTAACCTCACTGCTTGCCGCTAAGCCCAGTACTGAGCATAGTTCCGCGCTTAGCCTGGGGCCTAGGAAGGGGTCCACGTTGTGCAGCAACACCATTATGACGGGTCCAGAAGCCTCGCGGACATCAACTTTCAACCCAGCGCCCCTACGGATCATGTCAGCAAATGTGGCGCAACCAGCTGTGGTAATACCATTGGCGGTTATAAGCACGTCACCACCTTTCCCATCTTAACCCCGGCCTCTCTTGGCTTCACGTGGGAACTAATTGCGTTGAGGACGTCGTCGAACTTTTCTCCTTCCTTAGCCTTTATCTTGATGGTACTGTAGATCGTACCAGTCGATTTCCTGGTCTGGGAGGAACTTGGAATTTGAGTGGGTTTGAGCCCATTTCTCATAGCCAACTCCACCTTGCCGGAGTTTTGCCTATAACAGATCCCTATTGCTCCTTATTTCGGGACCGTCCCATTCCTCCGATATATGAAGGGCAGCATCCTCTCCGTTGGCAAGCGAGTTTCACTATGACTTTCTTGAGCGTGTCCAGAAAGCCTACAGGGTCTTTGGCAGCCCCCAGCATACCCACCGTAAGCGATCTGGCGGTTATCAAAGCCCTGGGTCCCCTCCAGACCTTCAACCACTTCGAACGCCTCGTTGCTGTGCAGGACCACGACGGATCCGACCGGCAGCTTCTGCACCGCAGCTATGGAAACTGCGTTGCGAGGTGCTCCA
The DNA here is from genome assembly GCA_019614645.1 of Stratiolaelaps scimitus. Classification (NCBI taxonomy): domain Eukaryota; kingdom Metazoa; phylum Arthropoda; class Arachnida; order Mesostigmata; family Laelapidae; genus Stratiolaelaps; species Stratiolaelaps scimitus. The sequence goes on from JABWDB010000074.1 coordinate 136,434, forward strand.
GTAGCTTCTTGTCCTTCTCCGAACCCTGTGTGACAAGCATGGAGCGCGTGGTTCATGCTCCCACGATGCTTCTCCGTCCGATCGTAGTGTTCTCGAACGCCTTTCAGGCTATTCTCTGACGATAAGGACCAGTCGTTTCTCCGTTGTGCGAGCATTATCCAGACCTACCTCAACTTCCCTGGTCAGTTCTATAGCCTTAATCTCCTCCATTCGCTGTTTCTCCACCTGCCTGTTGCATCTGAGACAAAGGAGAGTCTCATTGGTACTACCAGGTGTCTCAGAAGCGGGTTCAGCTCCATTTGACGAGGACAACTGCTGCTGCTGCTGAGCTTTTTCTAGACTCAGCGTATCTGCAGCTGCCTATCTGTAGTCTAACGAAGATGGCACTAGAGGTAGGCCACTAAAACTAATACGCCACTAAAACTTTTAGGCCACTAAAACTAATACGCCACTGCGCACCACCTTTTCTGCGGAAAAATAAGGAAGGACAGGACCTCAGTGCCTTTGGTGTAACATTACTTTGGAGTGCCTAATGTCTAATAGTGCCTTCCCTATGTAACCGCGTTGGCAGCATTGATTGTTCGCTAGGCTACGTCCTTCTGCCATATTGAGTTAGTTGTTAGTTAAAGTCACTAATGATTTTAAATGAGGCGCACTCCTTCGTGAGAGAGGAGGTCACTATATAGATTGCGAATACATTTTATTTGGGTTTATAAAAATTCAATTGTCTTGTATGAACGTCTCAAAGATTTTAAAATTTCAAGAGAAAGCCCGCTCGGCAACACTGCCTAGAAACGGCTACGCACGTTGCTGCATGGTATTTGGAGCACAGTTCGCCGCACCTCATACAGAGACAGGTGTCGAACGGTGCGTGGAATCCCGTTGTTTGACACAGTATATGGTGAAATCCATATACTGCAAACCGCGTGAGAACGTGTCGATTCGTTCTTTCTGGCAATTTCCAGGATTCGGAGATTATCGCACCAGTTCTGCTGGATCGATTTCCGAAATCTTCCTCTCCCATGTGCTGAGGAACTCCAGGTACGCTGGAGTGGAGGAAAGCTTAAACCTACGCGTCAAATCCTCTGCGGTGTGCCACTCAGTAGGTACACATATATCTATTCAGAGGTGAGCGATGAAGTAGCTTTTATAGAGGTTTAATGAATGAAGTAGCTTCAGAGAGAGGTAGGTTTTATTCGGTCAAGTTTTTCGAACTGTGCCTGTGATAAATGGTCCCAGATAACCTGGATACCGTAGGAAGCAACCGGTGCCACCTTGATTTCGGACAAAGCTAGAGCCGTTCGCAGTGACCCGATGTATCTTATGTAGCAGGATCTTGCAAGCAGTGATGGTGGAATGTCCACCACGAAATCCGTGCTGCTCCGGCGGAATACATGACAGGCTTCTAGGAGCCTCGTAAGCCGGCGCCGGATTAGATGTGTTAGCAGCTTGTGGCTATAGCTTTTCTTTGCAATCTCTCTCCATGACGACGGGTCGTGCGGGTTGCCTTTGCCCTTTGATATGACACTGAGAAGCGCGATACTCCAGCTCGAAGACCGTGGGGTAGGCAGGCATTGAAGAGACTTGTCCAGCACTTCTATGTAGATGCTAGGATTGTGGGTGTTAGAGGCCGTGATGAATCAACCTAAGATTAAGTATGTGCACAGCGGCTTTCGAAAATCCAAAAATATTTTCGGGCTGACTCTCAGCCAACATTTTGTCTACGGTACTGCTTTTAGTATTGCTTCGTAAGACGGACCCCTAAATGCAAATGTGCAACGGTGGGGACTGAACCCGCGTGCTTACGTGTTTCCTCCGACTGCAAGACGCACACGACTGCACCAAGCTACCGGGCTCGACGTTTTCAAAAATCCAGATAGTATGCAACTTGGCCTGGAGGCCGATGTGTCTGTTGATGCTTTCTCTGCTTTGGAAATAAGGGTGCCGAGCCTTTTTCCAGGCCGCTGGGAAGTCACCGTTACGAAGGAGACGTTCCGTCCTACGTCGGAAGGCATTTGGATAATCCCATGATAATTAAGTGGAGGGGCTTTTAGGAGTGTTGCAGTCTGTGTCTGATTGTTGTATATCTTTGTCCCCACGGGTTTTAAAACTTATCGAAAAACAGATTGTCCCCACGTGCTTTCCTAGTTTTTGAGATCTCTTTAGCTAACGTACGTCGTGCTTCCACAAACTCGTTCCAGCGTGGGCGGACCTTGAGGTCTCGTCGAGGTGATTGGCGGGTGCATGTGCGTCTTAACCGGTGGCACATCAGACATTTCCTCCTGACCTGTTCAGTCCACCAGTAGCACGAGGTGCCACCTGTCAACTTTGGCTGAAATGGGCGACGGGCGATTCCCCCTCCTTGCTCCGGTATTTTTGCTATCGAAGTGGACTGGAATTGCTCAGTCTGGCAATCCGGATTCTGAAATTTTTGCTAGTCGAGATGGAACCGGAGGTGCTGTTGGGGGGTTTCGATAGTGCATGATATGTAGTGATGATCCGAATTCAATACTTTGTGGTAAAACGGAATCCATCTATCTTGACTGACTGGAGGATGCTTGTGGGAAAGAAGGTTAATATTCGTGGTGGAAGTTTACTATTTTCGTTGAAATGTTGTGCCAGGTGTGTTGACAAGTTGAAGGTCTAAAAGGGCAGTAAGTTCTAAGAGCGCTTCTACCTTGGCCGAAGTCGCCACTTTTGATTACGGGCTGTTGTCTTTGTTGTCCTGAGTATGCCAGTTCTTCAACAAAGAAGTAGTATTCGTCCCGGCCACAATTAGGGGAATGTGTAAGGGAATGTGTGAGGGAAGTAAGGCAATATGCATTTCCTCTCAAGCGCCCTCATCACTCATTCATTTAGGAACTGTGCAAACGCTTCCTCTTCTCGATTTGGCGAGAAATAGCAACTATAGATCACCGGCACTCCATCAACTTCAATCCATGAGGACCCTTCTCGTGCCCCCGTTTCTTTGATTGCGTCCAGCGTGTGGTCTAGACCTTGGTATGTCCACCATACTGCCATATTAACCCTTCTGTCCATCTTCCATCTCGCTAAACCCTTGGCTCTAGCCGCATTTGGCTCACCCAGCAGGTATAGGTACATGTTTAGCCTCTGCATTGCGTCACTGAGCATGTTACGGGCATCCCCACAGCGGTTCAGGTAAACCTGTACGAGCTTTACTATTTGTTTGCTTTATTACTCCCAGTCGTGAGTGGTAAAACAAACAAATCATCTTCTGTCCTCTCTTGCCTCGTCTTCTCTTTTGCGTCGGCAGCACCTCCCGCGGGAGGCAGTTCCGATACGGTCAGCCTCTACCTCTAAAGTCGAGGCTTCATTACGTGCTTTAGAGTTTCGTCAACTACCTTGCGGCGCCCAGGGCAGGCCATGGAGCTTGTTGAGTGACCATATGTTTCGCACACATAACAATGGATTGTGTCAACGGGCAATGTACCCAACTGCGCCGAATCCGTAGCACCTTTTACCGTTTGCCTTTGCCACTTTGCAGTCATTTGCCAGTTGCCCAACTTTCTGACACTTTCACCAAGGTTGTAGCTGTATCCATACTTCCGGTCAATATGTGGTTTTTCCCAACCGTAGCCCCTTGTGAGCTAGAAGCTCAGTCATAATTTTAACATTCGGACAGTTTGAGGCTTATCTCAGTTCCCTCTCGAGCTGTCTCGGCTCACGAAATGGGTCAAGGTCTCTGAGAATGACCGTTGTGGAAGGACCTATATCTTTGTCGTCGACTCCCGACCCGGCGCCCTGTGGGGTAATATCGGCAAAGGTTTTGCGTCCTCCTTGTTTCGTTTCGCGTACTCTGACTAACAGATAGTCTTCCCTTGTAACGCTGACCTTGTTCCTGTGGGTACCCTTAACCGATGGTTGCCCTATTTTGTTCCCCTTGTTCTCCTCTTATCCTTGTTCCTCTAGGTGAGAAGACTTTCTAAAACCATGGACCTCTTCGACTCTGGCCTTGATCCGGAACTCATTGTGTGTTACTTCAGGCCAAGGCATCCAGGGCGGGCAGCTCAGGGATTTGAGTCCATTCCCGCCCGGGTCCATCCTCTCATTCGCGCAGGACGGGGCGGGGGAGAGCCCGCAAAGGCTCGGAGGGGCCGCCGCGTAGTTGCCTTGCTCGCCCTTCGATCTCACTCGCTCGCATCACTTTCTCAACATAGGTTGATAGCTTGCCAAGCTTCCTCGCTTTCGAGCATGTTTATCACCATGGTATCCACTGAGAAGGGCTGCCGCAGTGTTCTTTCAAAGGCGCCTTTATTCTCGTCAAAGCGTGTGCAGCTCTGGAGTGTGTGGAACACACCATCGCTCTCGTCAGTATCACAGAGCACATAGATGGGGCTTGCTTCCCTACCTATCCTATGCAGGTATGCCTGAAAGTACCCATGGCCTCTCAGTATCTGGGCAAGATGGTATAACACGTGGCCATGGGATATCTTTATCCACAGCTAGATGGCGGTATCAAGCGCTTGGTGCACTCAGCCTTCCCATCTGAGACTCTCCACCTTTGCGGCCACGCACCGAGGGTCTCCTCCCTGACTTCCTCAGGGCTAAGCGCCGGATTCGTGTGTGGCTTCTCTCTTTCCCGTACTGCGAGGTCCCACGGCACAGTCCGCGCAAGGGCCACGGCCGCCTCCGTGGATATTGTGCGGTAACCTCTGCAGATCCGGAGAAATAAAACCCGTTGGGCTTTTATAAGCAACTCCCGATTCCTCTTAGACTTCATCGTCGGGCGCAGCGTAGAGCACAATGGAATCCGCCACGTTGACAGTAGCCTCCTCCTACTCTCGCCTGCTCCGTAGGTATTAGGCGTCAGTCTACTGATACACGTTGCCGCCTTGGCAGCTTTTGCCAGAGCGTGTCTGACGTGGACAGTGTCAGTAATCCCTTTGTTAAGAATGACCCCGAGATACTCAGCTCCTGGCAGCTACATCCTGCAGCTCCTGGCATTCTTTGATAATCTCCCTCTTCGGTGTTTCCTAACAGAGCTTCCTGAGCAGCCACTTGGTAGTTCGCCCCGAAGATGGGGAGCTGGTGTCGGCCAGTCCGTCAACCTCGAAGCTGACATTCCGGTGATCACTAGCACTTATCCAGTCTTCTTGAGTGCACCGCCTCAAAACCCTGATTGCCATTTGTCCCGCGCAGATCGTGAGATCCAGCTAGGACTTCTGGTTTGTAGAAGGTAGGCATCAGCCCGTCATTCGCTAGGTCTCGGTTTGGAAAGAAGGAGCAGCTATAGAGGACGGGATCGCCGTCCAACTCTAGCCACGCATACCCCCGGCCTCCACCTCGCGCTCTCAAGGCAATATCTCTCTCGCCGGCACCACCAGATCGTCCTTATCCTCACCGACGGTCCACTTGCCTTGAGTTGTCTTGCTGATAGCGATCCTCTCGTTAGGTTCGCTAATAAGGCAGGCATCAACATGCCTTTCAGCCACTGTGGCCTCCAGCATGCCGTGCGCCTCACGACACCTATTGAGGTTTATCTGAAGAACCCTGATCATTGCTGCAGCTTGGTCGTGCCCTGCTGCCTCCTCCGCTTGTAGCGATGCGTGCTTCATCTCCAGGTTTCCCTCTCTTGGTGATCGGTCGGAAGCCGTCGTCGTCGTCGGCTATTTCTGTGATGGTTGAGCCTTCGTTTGCTCTTACGGCCATCAATTTTTTTGTTGTCGGCCGATTTCCGTCTTGGATGTCGCAGCATAAGCTGATTGTTGGCCCTGCTGTGTTCTCTTTGCCTTGCTCTTCTTGTCTTCTGAGTCCTTCTTATCTTCTGAGTTCTCGAGGACTTTCTTGACGCCCACCCTGTACTGTACGCATGCCATTGAGTTGACTGCATGGCTCTCTTCCCTGCAGGCGTAGCAATTCAATTCAATTCAATTATTTCTTTATTGACGGAACTGCGAAATATTACAACGCTTCAGTTCTCGTATTAAAAAATAAGATAAAAAGAACGATCACCAAAGTATTTCATAAGGTTCTTCGAGGTGACATACCTTCAAAACATATCACAAAGTCATATTGAACAAGATAATTACAAGTGGTTTACTGGATTTGGTTCAAATAAGATTTTAGCCTTTTTTTTTTATTTCGAAAGCAAATTTCTTAACACAGGTGAGAGACCGAATCTCTCTAGGCAAAGAACCCCAGATTGACGGCAGGTGATATTTCGGAGTCTTTCTTTTACAGTACTTCTCGATATGGTCATTTCCTTCACATCGGTAGCACTGGCCATTGGCGCGTTTGCTTCCTTCTTTCCTCTCACCGCTCTTGACTTCCTTGCACTCACAAGCCAGATGACCAAACTTCGAGTACTTCAAGCAGCAGGGCAGCTCCATTGTCCTGCATATGTTCCAGCCGATCTGGTGCTTCTTTTTGGTCACCAGTACTTTACCGAGTTCGGGTGAGATTCAGGGGGTCATCGTCCACTTCCCGTACCCACCTCGGACTTCCTTTGGAGCCGATATTACCAAAGGGTCGATTGGCGTTTTCACGCACTCTTCGACGGCCATTTTTTTGTTGTCGACTCGTCTAGGTCTCGGACGGCGATATTCATCAGTCCTCCATTAGGCCGGACTTGGATGTCCGCCGTCAGCGTGGTCTTCTCCCTAATGCTCTTTGCAAAGTCTTACCCTCCGCCGGTCTTCTTTTCGTGAAGGAGAATCTTCAGCTCATCGTTGAACGCTTTTGTCACGTCTCGGATCCCGATACCGGCCTCCTCCGGCACAATCGTTGCCTTGAGATTGGTTAGAATCTCAGCATACGTCTTGCCCTCTTGAGCCTTTACAATGATGATGCTAGCCTTTGTCCTTGAGGGCGTCTCCGACCGCTGCTTGAGTGCTTTGTCCTTCATACATATATCGGCCTTAATCGTGGAATTACGGTGATACACATCCACCACTTTCCGACCTTCCTCATGGTGGAGGTCATGCGGGAGATAGAAGCCCACTCTTTTGATGTATGATCTGTGACCCGTCTTAGCGGCCCACTATCCTAGCGATCAGGCAGTCTATTGCCCTAATTGCCTCTTCCAGTTGTGCATCTTGCGTTATCTTGCCCTCGACGAGCAATCGTAAGAGGGGAGACAGTCCCCCCACCTCACCATCAGAGAGCAGGAGATCCTAGTTGACAATTGATACAGTCTTTCCCCCCTGTAGCCCATGGCCCGGTTGGCGAAACCTACCAACTACAGGAACTTTCCCCTCTAGTCTCTGCAAGATAGCGTCATCCTTTTCAGTGGATTCGAAAACCTTCACAGCTCGGACCTCTGTCACTCACCACTCTCCTCGACCACTGTAGTATTATGAAAGGCTTCCTTAGGCCAGCCTTCTTTCACCACAGCAGAGATATGAGCTAGCGTTAAAGCAGCAGCTATTCGATTGTTCAGTGCAGCCAAACGCATCTCCTTGCTTTCGGTCTGTGTTGCAGAGTTTACCAACTCGCGGCTGTCATTTCCTATGCAGTCCTCTGGTTGTTTGCTGAGGGACATCGTTCGGAGCAACGATTGCAGGTTCTTGACAGCCTTGGGCAAGTTCCTCACTATTTCCTTTATCTTACCTTGCGTGTTGGTGTGAATCTTTACCGCCAGATGCTTCAGTTCCTCTACCTGCTTCAGGATTTCGCCTAGGAATTCGAGGCCCAGCAAATTTGTTTTCTCTCTTGTTTCATTCTTCGAAATCTCTATAATCTGCACCTCTTCGTCCTCGCTACGTTCTATCTTACTCTTCTTGTGCGAATTAAAGATATTCTCAGCTTTTCGCTGCACCTCCATCGTCACATCAGCTACGCCGTCCGAGTTGATGTCTGGCATCGATCCTCTTCTGGGCGGGGTTCTGAGCGTGCGAGCCGACCTTCCAAATAAAGTGGGTCTTATGCAGGCTCAGGAGCCTTGCCGCGTATACCCTCAGGTTGTCTGGGGGCATCGTTTTCTCTGTTTTCAGTGTTTCACTGGCGAATTCTTCTGGTGTATTTTCCATCGTACTTTGCTATCCCGGCACCAGGGAAACATGAACACTGCCGGGCTTTGGAGCCCAGGCAATTCAGCGGTAACCTCCACTATGGAATTGCACGCGTTTGGCCTCAGCAGTGCCCCGAAGGCTTCAGCAGGGACTCTCCCGGTAGCCATTCGGCATTGCCGAAACATCGGGATTTCAACGGTTGATGGGGCAGCCAGGTGGTGGTCGACTAAAGCGTCTGGGCCCCTGCACTAACCGTCGCCCTGGTGTGCCTCCGGTTTAGAGCTGTACCCTCACACATGGTCCCACAGTGTTGTTCTCAGCCTCAACTGCAGCCTTTCCGCCCAACTTTATGCTCACGTTTCCCGCCCATCACGCCGTTGACATCGCGCTCGCTTGACCTTCCTCAGGGCACTTGGGACCGCCGTTCCTGGCATATGCCAGTGCCAAGGCGACGTTTGGCGTGTTTCCCCAAGGCTGATTTTAGTCCGCGTCGGGTTGCATATCCCGCGGTACCCGCCATATATCATATCATAATCAAATGTTTATTCTCGGAACTGCAATATACATATGCTTAAGTTCTCGGTAAAAAAAGTAAAAAGATTATAAAAAAAAAGTAAAAAGGTTGATTGCACCTCGTTTGGCTATTGCCATTTGACACAAATGTATGACCTCAACGAAGTCGAGCAGAATGTGAAGTCAAAACAGCCAATACAATATGTACATATATACACCACATCCACTGTGTATGTTAGTATTAGTAAATCATCGAGATAATCACAAGTTAGTTCCTGTTGCCGTCTTAGGCGCACGCGAATTAACACGCATTATATACCTATCAGTCCTTCCCCACCAAATACCTCCCCACTTCACAGGCAAACTTTTTAGCTGTATTGAGCGAACGAATCTCGCGAGGGAGCGAGCCCCAGACGAACGATAGACGATAAGCTAAGGCACGGCGGCTAGACTCTTTGATGGTAAATGGCATCATAAACGCCGTCGGGCGCCGGGTCGAGCGTTTCATCGTAGTAACTATAGGGAAGGAGATGTGTTCGGGTATCATACCACGTTGGATTTTGAAAGCAAGGAGCGCCGTCTGCATTGTACAGATATCTCTCAGGTTCAGCAGCTCGAATTGTTTCATCAGATCAGAGACAGAGTCCCTGCGTCTACGTCCAAATATCACTCTCAGAGCGTCATTTTGGATGACTTCCCCTCTGTGAACTGTACCTTTAATCTAATTTGTGGCAGAGGTTCCCCTATCCGTTATCTGGGGACGCGCCCGGTTGGAAATCAGCAACCTCGCGCCGTTGAGGCCGCGTACACTTTGCCTTGGACCGCCGCTCAGGATCCCTTCCGGGACCGCCCTTAAGTAACCCTGGATGTCACGGCGGTCACTGTTGGTCAGTGACCTTCATATGACTGGCGTGCCTCTAATTGGTGTCGTCGAGGAGTCACTTTGGATCGGTGACCTCGTCCGTTACAGGCTGGATCCGCTATAAGGCAGTCTTCTGTGTGTTGTTGTGGGCTGTCCACGCGCCTATACTCCACTCCAGTGGGAGGAAACAGTCGGCTTTCTTGTGCGATTTCTTCTCTGTGAGCAGATCCACCCTGTATATATATGTATTATATATATTTGTTGACGGTTGGTGGAGAGAGTTTACTCTACACCTACACGAATGCTTAGGGGCACATCAATAACGCCACTGTAATGGAGATACCTCGATATTTCACATCCGCTATACCTCGTGAAGTAGCACTGATCTCCCACTTCCTATACCGGCATCAGCGGTGACACATATAATTGTATGCAACGAAATAAAAGACTAATCCATAATTGTCCAGGAATCGTAACTTAACAAGGAACCGCATCAATGAAATAGAACAAAGGCAACTGAAGACAATGACAGGCAATGAATATGTTCGATACTGTGTATAAACGAACTATATTAGGTACCATTCATGCTAATAAACAGAAAGATATTCTACAAAGAGTTATGTTCATACGAACCTTTCGTCACCTATCTCACGTCTGATTCAACCGTCCTATTTCAAATATAGCGATTAAGGCTTCGGGCGCTCTCTTGTTGAAAAAACATTTTCATTTCGTGGTCAAGAAGCCCCTTCCCCCCCCCTTCACCTATTCTGTCGTACGCCTAGTTACCATGATCCAGATGATGGTTATCGCAGAACACAATGTGAGAGGCCATGCCCATGAAGCCATATAGAGCACAGCCTACCGGTTGGATCCTTTAGCTTAGTTCGCGTCCTATAATTGCACTGCTCCAGGCAGTAATTTTGTGTCACCAAAGAATACTCTCTATCATCTAGGAAGAATACAACCTATGAGCTGATTGTTTCGGTTCCTGGGAAGAAGGAGGATGATTAGGGCACAGAAGGAGTTGTCTCTGCTGAAGACGTCCAATCAGAACCACCGGTCGCTATCGATAGAGTACCATCATACAGGATTTTTTTTATTTTCACTTCATATTTCTAAAGAGAAACGCTTTCCGTTCTTTAATCAAGTCTATATTAGCGCTTCTATTTTGTTAAGCGTTTGACGCATATGTACAGGGAAGGATGAAGGATTACGTTAATTTAATCGTAATAATCATAGCAATAATTAATAAGTAACTAATAGCAATTATAAATTTTGCTTAATTATGTAATTGTGTCGTGTATCGTCAGTTTCCAAAATTTCTGCCTTTGCTACTTATAGGCAGCGCAGTCGTCTGTTGTCGGTCTGAGTCATTCGCCGTTTGTTTGATAATGTTAGCCAATCACATGCAGGCTTGATTTCGGGCCTTGGTTGGCCGGCCTCTCAATTCACTTACCACCAATTGATGATCATCTTTACTACTACTACTACTACTACTAATTATTATCAATATTCAATGATATCATTATTATTATTTATATGCAATATTTATAATCAATTCCAAGATGACCTTGACCTAGACTTGCTATGTTACATCACCTCTTTGTCTCGGTCTGACACAGTGTAAGTGAGGCCGTTGTTCACACTTATCATATTATATATACTATTAATTAACCATTTGTATCGTATTCATAATTATCATCTACCCGATCAACCCCATATATATATATATATATATATATATATATATATAGAATTTAGCAACAAAATTATTTTTCAGCCAGCCTCAGCGTAACTGATCGTAGCCCATCAACTTGAGAACGATGCCCATTCGGTATTTTTTTTTTAATAATAATAGTAATAATTTATGAGTTGTTAGCATGCACAACTAACTGACAAGCATTCACAAAGCATCTGTATGCATAAATAGCAAAAAAAAATTAAAATTTCTTTCCATTTGCGGTCTTGCATTTGTTGATGTTTTGTTGACGAGGGTGTTTTTCAATACGCAAAAGAAATCACTAGTGTCGTTTGTTATTGTTCTGTTGAAGCTGACGTTCATTTTCGTGTACTGTTCTTATTGTTGCCATGTTGTGGAGCTTCAAGCGGCTAATCAGTGGCACGAGGCCGGTTTCAAACGTATCAAGCGAGAAGCAGTGAACACATGGTTGTGTTCACCTGTATTGTAATGATACTTATTAATATGGCCGTTTTTTATTTTCTCGCACATTATTTATTAAGTTCTACTGATCAGCCGCGTTAAAACACCCTCACTTCTTCAACTTCCCTCCCACTTGTCTCCCAATACATTCAGTGTATGTTCATGTTGTATATATATATATATATATATGTATATATATATATATAGATATACATATATATATATATATATATATATATATATATATATATATATATATATATATATATATATATTTATAGTGTGTGTGTAGTACCTATTATTAGACCCATTTACCCACCTCCTACTTATGTTTCGTTTTTTTACGAAACTCCGTTATAGTTTCTCTTCTTTTACATACCGTCCTAAATATCATCTCTCTCTCTCTCTCTCTTGTTATTATTATTATCTATAAATCTTTATGCAATTTGTTATTTGTGTTCATGCACGAACGTGTGATTTGGTTGCAATTGTCGTTATGTTACGTCGTAGCGGCCGTGTTCAAGGTCGGTGATTCACCAAACATATCCATATTAGTATCTCCCTTAACTCCCGGGTCGTCATGACCATCTAGGCTTGTTCCTGTCACTTCGGCAGGCCGCGAGTCGTTCTGAATTTGTTTGGGTGACACAGCCTCATCAGCAACAGGCGTGCCTTCACCAGTGTCTTCAATTCTGGGAGCTTCAATGGAAACTGTGCTGATGTTCTCCTCTTCTTTCGCAGACGGAAGTGCTGTGGACGCCGCGGCACACAGTCCTTCATCAGTAATCTGCTCTACAGACGGCAATGCTGCTAACGTTGGCGGTGGTCGAGCAGGAGCATCTGCCTCAACAGAACGGTCACATAATAATCAATATCACATACGAAGGCCACCCTTTTGGATAATAACATTCCGCTGCTTAATAACGCATGAAACTGACATAAATAGGTATAAATGAAGAAAAATGGACACTGTAAGGTTAATTCAGCTTGTTTCTAGCCTTCGAATCTTCTTTTGCTATTCTATAGTTGTGCGAATTTCTATTTTAATAGGTATGCCTCATACAAAACAACAACATATGGAACACGCTTCTGAAAACGTTTGCGAGGCAGTTACGCAAATACTAGAAGCATATTATTGAGCTATGAGAGAATGGTAGATTGAATGAATTTATGATAAACACCTATGTTTTCCCCTTGCGTATTGTTGAATATGCTCTCAGCTCAATGGGGCAGCGGCTTGATGGCAACAGCGCAACGAATTCATTGTAATCAGAGAACGAGGTAGCTGGATTAAAGAAATGGGATAGCTGCTGAAAGGTGACGGGATGACTAAAACAATGCGATAGGTTAACTGCAACAGGGTAATGGGATAATCGCAACGAAGCAGCAATAATAATTGCAAGAGGATAACGGCACAACGGCAACGAAATAATAGCTCGTGTTCAAAGCGACTGATTGCGAGCTACAGTTCAGGTTGGATCGGGATAAGTGGATGAATAGTTTTGGGAAACGTGTTGTGAGAGCATTTAAGCTAAAGGGATGATGATATCAGGAAGCGCTTGGAGCTGGATGCTCATAGCCGTTAAAGACGGGCCAATATGCGCACCCATGTATGGTGTATTCCGTGACAGCCACATGTGCATGGTATATACTAACCGTCTGGAGCGTCAGACCACCGTGACTTCCGTTCTCGTTTGCGTTCTGTTCGTTCACCTGCGACGGCGATGCTTTCCGAAATCCGCTTCGTTGGACTGGACACGGCAGTGATACCGGACGGTGCAGATAGGACGTTAGGGGGGCCTTGTTGTTGTAGGGGTGGTCTGACCAAATTGCTAAGGCCTCCCGGTCCACCAGGACCACCCATGCCTCCAGAACCACTTATACCACCAACTGGGCCACCGGGTCCGAACGGACCACCTGGAATTAATGTGATTGTGTTAACATTTGATCAGTAATGGTTTTATCAGGCTCTACGAATATTTCTGAATACCTGCCTTCAACGAATAATAGAATACTAATGCTCAATTCGAAACATGTGTACGTGTTTGTAATTTTTCGGGAGGTGTACTGAACCAAGTGAAACTTTATCACTACCGTGCCACTGCAGCCATGAAAATACTCAATTAGTACATTATAGCCACATTCTATACAAACAGACCTGGTGGTGGAGGACCGTTAAACATGCCCTGTGAATGCTGGTGCTGCATATGAGGCGGTGGAGGTCTGAAGTCTGAAGGCCGCATTCCAGGTGGGCCGTGTCTCCACGCCGGGGGTCCTGCTGGGGGCCCGTTCCACGGCCCCGTTCCGGGAGGGCCTCGTCCGCCCATGAAGCCTCCGGGTCCGCCAACTGCAATTACATCGACAGAAGCCGACATATTCCGTAAAACCATGTTTCGAAATGTCACAGATAAATTTAAGCTGAAGTCTACCAGTGCGGCCTCGAAATATGGATACGTGATTTATTGTTATTCATAACCGTCAAATAAAATTAGACAACAAGGGGATTAATATCACAGGACGCATTACTTACATCTAGGAGGCATCATATCCATTGGGCCGTCCATATGCCCTTCAGGTCCGTTCCGCATCCCTGGACCTCTCGGCCCCAAGGGCATCCGATGACCCATTGGCCCGCCACCCATCGGTCCCATAGGTCCCATCGGACCACCCATAGGCATTCCCATGGGGCCCCGCGGGCCACCCATTCCCATATTGCCCATAGGGCCCATTGAGCCACGGGGCCCACCCATGGAATTTCCCATAGGTCCACCCATGGGACTTCCCATAGGTCCACCCATGGGACTTCCCATAGGTCCACCCATGGGACCTCCCATAGGTCCACCCATTGGGCCTCCCATTGGTCCGCCTCCCATCTGACCCATTGGCCCTCGCTGAGGAGGTACCGGGCCACGAACTCCTTGAGGGCCAAAGCCACCCGCGGAACCAATCGCTTGCGGCGGCCGGGAAAGGTGCTGGTTATCACTGCTAGATGGCGAAGGAATCGATGAAGGCGCAGGTACTACTGAGGAAACACCGGCCAGAGGAGGGGGCGGTGGTGGGGGAACCACACTGCCGTTTGAGCTCGCCGAGACAGGCGACGCTGAAGGTAGCTGTGGAGCAGCGGGAGGCGCAGGTGGCGGTACAGCACCGGGTCGCATCATTCCTGCCGGAAGCATTGACATCATTTGAGCCATGGGTGGCATTGATGGTATACCGATCATGGGAAGCGGAGCGCCGGAAGGAGTCGGAATGGCTGGTATCGAGAAGGCGGCACTCACTGGCGGAACCCCAAAAGGCAACGGAATCCCGGCTGGAACTACGGGTGGAACTCCCATTGGCAAGGTTGGCTTACCGCCAGATTTTACCATATCATATCGCTGGCGAAGGTCGTCGGCCATCGAGTCAATATCGAGCATGCCACCATCTTCCAGTTGTGATAGATCTGTGACGATTGGCATCCGATCATCGGGAATGTAGAAACACCCCTGGTCTACATCCCAGAAATCCTTGAGCTCCTTGTGATTCTTGGTGCCCTTGTGTGGAGCCCAAGCTATTTTAATCCGTGAACTTGATCCCTTCATGCGGATGTTACGTTTGTTGAGCAGGGTACGGTACGCGTCTTGTCGCCGGTCCATACAAATGTAAGCACAACCCCGCGGAGGGATAATCTGTCAAAAATGGAATCAGCAGTTATTAGATCCTTGTTGTTATCATTGTTTCTTGGAGTTCCTCCTCTTTTTAATAATGTACATAAACGCGTTAAATCTTAAATGCGTTTCTCCGAATGGTGAATTTCATCTATATACTATACTCACTCCCATTAGTCCAGAATGACGGCCCAAATGTGACAAACCTTGAATCAATGAGAGCTCTCCATAGGCTAGCTAAACAGTAAGAACTTACATCAATGCTGAGAATTTTTCCGTATTCTCCAAAGCTTGCCTCGAGGTCCGACTCAGTAGTGGTTTTCGACACATGGCCGAGCCACAGAGTATTCGAGCACAACGTAACGCAGCCCTTCTTCATGGGAGGAAGTCCTTTAGATAAGCGCTCTCTTTCCCGCTCCCGATCCGCTGAACTGCTCCTGTCTCGTCGTCGGTCTCTCGATCGATCGCGTCTTCTCGAAGATCGATTTCCAGATCGTGATCTTGAACGCCTCCGATTGCCAGGACTTCGGCTTCGTCTTCTTCTCGAATCATCCCTCTGACGGAGGTCTTCGTCCTTACCAGGTCCTCCACTGCCCACAATCTGCTGCCGGATATCGATGTCAAGAGGAACTGGAGGTGGCGGTGGTGCAAACGGGTTTGCTACCATTACCGGAATAGCAAATGGATTGGAGTGCATAACTGTGTTTGGAGGTGGCACCATGGCCAGGTTCATCATTTCGGGAGGGCCAGCTGGATCGGTTTTTACAATTTGTCCAACCCCTTGTGCGGCCAATGCTTTCTGGATAGATTCGAGCATCGAAGGATTAAGGACACTATTGGCAATCTTGTGCACATCCTCAAGCTTTGTCTCCGCAGGGTGCGGGACTGTGGCCGGTGGAGGAGGCGGTGCTGGAAGGGCCTGCTTCTCATCATCCTCTTCTCCGTAGTCGAAATCCAGCAATTTTCGATCGAAGGCTGGTTTGTTCTCTTTACTTTGCTCCTTTAGTTGCGATGCCATTGACGATATCTTTGTCGCCAGGGAGGGATCTTCCACAGCTGCCTTGATCGCTTCATCTCGAGCGCCATTACGAGACTCTGGTGGTTTGCTTGATGGAGCAGCAGCCACGACTTCGTGAAGCATCTGGGTGATCTCAATGGGGAAGACACCATTTTTCTGCCAAAGATTTAAAACTCGAACAATTTTCGGCCGCTCATCTTCAGGACATTTCACCAAGGCCTGAAACGTGTTTTTGATGTTCTTCTGAAAGCGAGGAGCGAACACGTCCTTTTCGGCCTTAAACTGGTGCCGGCTCTGTCGAACAATCGAATCGATGACATACAAGCCGGGAACCTGTAAATGCAAAGAAAGGTAAAAATGTTAGTGGTTAGCCACTCGCAATGATCATTCGATCCAAGGGCAAATTCACTTGGTTCATTCAATATGGTGCTGCATACAGACAAAGAAAGCAAGCGGATACATATTAAACTGCTGCTTGTTGTTAACCTTATATTCGGGTTTGCATTTGTGGATGAATTTCTCGACGGAGTGGACGACGTGCTTGTACAGTTTTACGGTCTTCATCGCCCTCTTGGTGATATCTGTCATCTTTGCTTTCGAAACCGGCGGCCTGGTTTCGTATAATGACTGAAGCTGGAAAACATATTGTATGAGAGAAAAAGACACAAATTGCTGTTATCCATGGTAAGAGATGAGAGCTATTCATGATGCTTTTAAATATTAAGTACCCTCTTGTTACCTATAGCGCCAACCGCTGTCAAATGAAGATGGGGCGTCATTGCCCTTTCGTTGTGTCCAATCAATGAATTACTATATAAAATCGTTTGTTAAATATATTCTGGCCATGTGGAGAACAGCCTATCAATTAGAAATACCGACTAGATAATGGGCAATTGCGCGCGTGGTAGAAGAATCTCTGTTTATCAAAAGGACAGTCAGGTTGGAGCTTAAACGTGTTTAGTTAACTGTGATAAAAATTATCATGGACTTAGCGTGTCTACTGTTCTGTTGGTTAGCATGTAAAGACCATTGGAATGCCAGTGCACACCAGGCACATCCGTGTCATCCCAACATAATTTCTTCAAGCCGAAGCAATTAGCTCTTTTCACCGAATGTTCGGTGCAAAAAGGCGAGGTATTGTTCCAGGACAGAATAATCCCCGTGACCATATCCATAATGAATGATTTGTGACCCACCAAAAACGAATTGTTGATGAATGCAGGATTGGATGGGAACTCACAAAACACAGAGCTGTCACGATAGAACCATTGCCGATCTTACGTCAGAGTTCAGTTTATACGAAGAAAAATATATACAGTATCCATAGCATCGAGTGCTCTGTTTCTTACTGGCCTAGACAAGGCACTAGCATGATGAAACGAGCTTGGGGGGAAAAACTACGAGTAAGCGTTTTCGGCAACTGTGAGGTCACCGATAAATACATAACCATAATCAACTGACAATTGTCTATCACAGCCGAAGCTTAGATTTTAGAAGTAGGTAGTGGACTTTTCCGCAGGTCGAACCCGTGAACAAAACCAAAGGTTCAGAATTAGAGGCTCGAAATAGTCTGACGCACTTCTAGGCTAGAAAACCACTCCTAGATTTTGTGCGGAGAATACAATTATTGCCTGGTTAGAGTAGCAACAGAAACACCGCTTGCAAATAACAGAGCTCGCCGGGTTCGCTTTGAAACTTCGGGGATTTCGTTTAGATAAATAATAGAATCGTTCCTTCAGCATTTCTAGGCGGTTGGATAAACTACAAAAACAGCTAAATCGCATAGCTTCTTATTGTATGCGACGTGGTAGTTCAATTAAGGGAATACATCCGATTCGACAATATCCTATCATATGAGTGCTTTGAGAACAACTCAGTTTCGTGAACACACCGAATTCTAATAAAGGAGAAATGGCCGAGATGATCGTAATTTATTCCAGAGTAAAAATTGCCAGCGCCGCCAAAAGTGCTGGTGGCGGCGATACTGGCTGAGAAGCGGTGTCCGGCGGCGAATTGTCTCGACTAGAAAGTGCAGGCGAATAGGAGGACAACACTATGATGAAGTAGTATACAAACCTCGGCATTAAACGCCTTTACTTCCTCCATGGCTGCCTCACTAGCCATCGCCAACCACCGCGGCGAGTCTCCAACCGAACTCACACACAAACGACCAGAGTCCCAAACACAGTTAAATCAAATTCACAACAAATTCACAAGAAGATAATACAGCGCCGTGTGAGCCGCATTGCAAACAAGCACAAGCCGTCTCACTGAGACGGACCGATACAAACAAGATCGTTGTGCGCGTAGCGGAATGATATTGTCTCGAGAGAAGAGCGCCAACATTTAAATGAGTCCACAGCCGGTAGCCGGCAGTGCTCATCGAATCTGGCGCCGGTACCGGTCGCGGTCAGATGGTCGCTCAGGTCGTCGTCGTCGTCGACGACGATGGATCAGATTGTGTGCGAAACGCCATGAGAGAGTGGAAAATATATATAGCCAGAGAGAGAGAGCGGGAAAGTGAGACGAGCACAGGGCAGAGATAACAACACAAAAGCATGAGCCACTCGGCCAGAAAAGTTGTGAAGTAAGGAGCGGTACTTGGGCTGGTTGTTGTTCGATTGATGACGGAGCCTATACTTGAGAACGAAAGCTGTCAAGGAGGAGACATTAACGACAGAGTCGATCATTACGTTGTTAATTGCAAGGTGAGATGATTATTATGCGGTGGTTTGTACAGTCGGTCGTATAGTCAACGGTGAGTAGAGGAACAGGGTTAATATATATATTCTAAAATGAAATGTTGCAAATTTCGACTCGGCTAGTTATCCATCACTGAGTGGGAATGAACAAAAACATTTCGTTCATAGAGTATCATCATCCTCGATACTATTGTAAGTGAAAACAGTTTAGACAAATGTGGGTCGAAAAGAATAAAATATGGGTGAATTCACTAGCGAACATTACATAGTACTACTATAAAGAAAATGAAAAAAACTCAGACCGAATACGTAATACTCACTCCAAGTGATATGTTTTTATACAGGACATCTTCTGATTATGTGACTGAGTGCTTACAAAAAAAACTGATCTTTATTTTTAAAAAATGCGTTCTGCAAATTATAAACTTTGAAAAAATTGAAGACACACATTATGTCAACTGAACGTTCTTGTTGTCAACCCGAAATTGTTCAATAAAATATGAAATATTCGTTCAGCCAGGCAAATCTATTTTGTGGATATTTTTCTGTCTTGTTAGACACGCCCAGATGCCAAATTGTGTCTCTTAAACTTTAATGTCAATGTTTCATCACTATTTTTTACTTATTATTGTTACAGGAATAGCAGTTTCAAATAGTCGTATACGCAACTCACCTCATTTGATGCCGGGGGCTAAATAGCTACCCATAATATTTTTGGGAAATATATAGGCTGCCGAGAGGAATGGGATTAATACCATTGACATCATGTGAAAATGATTTGGTGTGTTTTGTGAAATTTATAAGAAAAATGTCTCAGAAATATCACGAAGGTATGTGTGTGTAACTTGGATCTGTTGAAACGATTAATTTGCAGAATGGCGTATTCTGGAATTAAATACGTATTACTTGACATCGAAGGTACTGTGCTTCCAATTTCGTTCGTGAAAGATGTTTTGTTTGTATATGTTCGCAACCACCTTGAAGAGTTCCTCGACAAGAACTGGATTAAGAGCGAGGTACAGCAAGCTATCAAGGAAATTCAGGAGTTTGCAAAGACAAATGCGGAATCTCCACCAGTTGACCCAGTCGACAAAGCATCCGTTGTCAAAAACGTTTTTTGGCAGGTAGGCTCACATTCAAGTTTGGTGTCTCCATCCGGTAGCAGCTTTTGCAAGAGAATTTACCCCGTACATCTCAGCTTATCAATATAATATGCATTTATCCTTCGAATACTTAATGCAAAGAGTTTCCTGAGATATCCAAAGGGGCAACGCAATTTTAATTTTGGGCTCGCTAAAGGACTGGGGAAGTGCCAACTCATTGTTTTAAGTATTCATTTAAAAATATATGAATGGAGGTTCTTCTTAAAGGGGTTAATTTGAGTTTTTTATATTAACAATTTTACACGTTCATCGTCATGTTCATTGTTGCCCAACTTTAACAATAAAAAATTCATTTGTTATTTTTCATTATTATGATTAAACCATTATTTCATCATTGTTCACTTCTCGAAGTGGGTCAGTTTTAGTGCCGTAAAATAGTACAACCTGTTACACAAGATTTCGCCCTGACATATTTTGGCAGCTTAGCGTAGCAAGGTTATATCTCCTCTCACAAAGAACGATCGATTTTTTGTTAATTGAACCGTCCACCAAAACAAACATGTAATTGTACTACCTCTAGAGCGTGCAAAGCTGTCACAGATCGAGGCAAAACAAGTACAGAATATAAAGGCGGCAAAAATTGATATTTGGTTGTATTATTACCCTTTCAATATCAATTTGAGTTTTCATCAACCGGCATAAGAGTGTCGCTGGTAACACGGTGCTCTTATGCACTCTTTTGGTCTTCCTTAGCCCTTTGAGCTAGGGCTTATATGATCACCCAATTTGCTTCCGTCCATGTCTGTACCCGTATCTTCGGTTCCAATTGAGACACTTTATCCATGTTTTTTTTGTTTTCAGATGGACAGGGACCTAAAAACAGCTGGCTTAAAAGCCCTTCAAGGTCTGATTTGGTTCGCTGGCTATCAAAAGCACGAGCTTATAGCAGACCTCTACACGGACGTGTATCCAGCGCTAAAAAAGTGGAATGAGAAAGGAATTAAAATAGGCATCTACTCATCCGGTGAGTGGGCAGATCGTTCTCGGTGTTGTTTTCGAACGATACACGATCGTATATAAAAAAAACACATTTAGACGTCTGATAATGTTTTTAGTCCAAGTTTGTAAAGTGTCTATTAAAGAGACGACATCTCTAAAGAGAACACGCTAAGTTATTAAGCATATCATTGAATTGCACAGTAGAGCTGACCTTCGGATATATAAAACTTCAATAAAATCAAATTCACTCGACACATATTTCAATAGAGAATTTATATAACAATAATCTTAGAAGCTAATGGGCGTTTCAAGCAGTGCGACTGGATCCAAACGAACGACTAAATAATACCTTTGCCTGACGTGTGTCCAGACAACTAAGTATTATCTCCGACATTTTAATACAATACTCCTAATATTTTTAGAAATATTGTTAACTCTGTGAGACTCACTACATTGTAAAAGATGCATTTCCAAAGTTGTCACTGTTAATGTCTTTCTTTGACCCAAAAAAGGTGAATTGCATTGTAGATACTTGACTGGCGACAACAGTTTCCGTCAGGCCGAGACGGCTGAAGTTGCCCACATATTGATAACGAGATACCCGAGTCGAGCCTGAGACGATACTGAGCAATTATTTGAAGTTTAGTTATAGGCATCTCACCGTGCACTTACTTTTTACCTCGTGTGAATATGGTTACGCAACTCTACAGTTATCTACTTAAAGGTGCGCATTTTCCTTAGCTTAGTGCAAAAAACAACAACGAATGATCGCTTGCTTATATTCATTGCACTGGAGGTGTACCCCTACACGTGCATGCTTGTGGTGATTGTAAATTTCGTTGGAAGGCCTGAAGTCACCGGCTCGAACCCAGTGGTTTGACGTAAGTTGCACATGTCAACTGTTTAGGTACTAGAACTACCAAGTGCACTGCTCCCCGAGAGCGGATCGGCCCTAAGCGGTCATCGTCACGACAGTTGAAGCATAGTCCTCGCATGAATCTTTATCAGTCTACATAATCAAAACCAAACCAAAGTAGTTTCTATAGAATTACATGGAAGTACAACCATTTAACTATTATTAACTACTTAGAAACCAGATGACAGAAGTGAAGGGAAAGTCGTTAATCTAAAAGTAGAATGTCTAAAACGTCAACAAATGTGTCCAGCAAAATGAAGTTGTCAATCTGATAGTTAACTTTGTTCGTGTTGTTTTGCAACGAAAGCGTCTTGAACTGTGTAATTTCGTTTCGAATATCGTGCATTTATATGTAATGCTTTTAATGTCAGTGTAAGCTGGGGTGCAAAAAAAAACCCAGTTTATTTTATTTTTATCTCTTTTATTTATTTTTTATTTTATCGAGAACTAAAGCGTATTGTATTACACTTCCGAAAAAAAAAATTGATTTTGAAACTTCAAACTTTTGAAATAGTCGCTTTATTCATTCATTTTAATGGTATCATAACTTTTGTCATTAACAGGTAGTATATTCGCCCAACGTTTGCTGTTCGAGCACACGCAGTCAGGTTCGCTTTTAAGCATCATCGATTCGTTTCATGATCTGACGACAGCGGGCTCAAAATTACAGTCGTCTTCGTACAAATCTATCGCCGAAAAGATCTCCTGCCCCGCAGGACATGTACTCTTCTTGACCGATGTATATGGAGAATATACAGCCGCTCGCGCCGCCGGAATGCAATCAACCATTGTTCTCAGAAGTGGGAATAGGCCACTCAGTGAAGAGGAGAAACAAGACGTCAAGCTTATTACAACATTTGAAGAAATATCGTTATGATTAAGATAACAACGAGTTATTGGGTGATGTGAGCTTACCAAGGTTACAAGCTGAGGCCTGTCAGATAGGGTCAGCTCGAAAACAATTATAGCTATACTCGCGCACATGAGAGGGCTGTTCCTTGAGAAGCGAGCTATCGCATATTTGCTCATCCTGAGACATTAGACAGTGTACTTATGTATTCCTTGAACAATCGAGGAGTGTCTTGTTTTCAAATGTGCCAAATACTGCACCAAAGCATATTTACAAATTTAGTATCCATTTGATATATTTATATCCTTTTTTCCATTTGTTAGAAGGGGTTAAACATCAGATAATGTGCCTCTTAAAAATGAAATCAAATACAGATACTCTATACCACGTTCTTCTATTGCATTGAGTTTCAATTTATATTTCGTGGTCATCTAGTCGACGTTGCCTCGGGACATTGTCCCCCCCCCCCCCATAATCCCTAGAAATTCCGAACTACTGTATGTTTGAATAAATAATTATAAGAAGCTTTCCATTGATTGTAATATTTCATGTTTACTGAATGTCTGCAGACGGTAAGGTAAGTTGAGAATAAAAATGTCCAAAAATGAAACTGTATTGTTTATACACCACGTTCGTAGTCGGCTGTAGTTTAGTAACACGCTTAGTTTCAAAACGTTCACGTGTAGTTTATTTTCGCAAAATGTCGAATGTACTGAAGAACAACAACGTGTAGTGGAGCGCCTAGAGATTTAGAGAATCCTTAAAAGGAAGGATGTACTAAGGAATCCTCAGGGATTGGAGATAATCAACATTATGAAACAGCATCTAGTATTAGAGACTAGCCACCTTAGCCCTTGACCTCAAAAAGAGAAAAAAAAGTATGTATTGCGGGCTTTCGATTTATCGTGTCATTTAGAAGCCTATGACGGACACCAAGAGAACATCACGTTGCTCCCGGGAGAACAACGTGACTTCGGTAAGGCGATAGTCGACGATGACCACCGATGCTGGCTAACTCGCTTGCACTTGAGAAACATATGCATCAAAAACTCGGATCAAAGAGAAACTGAGTTTCACGAAATTCTTAGGATCCCCGTCGCGATCTTCCAAGAAGGCTACATTCCGTATCGATAACGGTGGTAGCTTAAGATAATAATCTAGGTCTCCCTAATATTCTGTTTTAACACACGACTTCCTGCAAGTGCTGAAGCAGAGACACAAGCAGGTCGATATGCTACTCTATGGCGACGGTTCTGTGATTTACTACAAATGTAGATCCTATCTTCAATGAGCTCTTCGTACTCGACAAGGACATATTGCAGCGACTGGGCAATCAATGATTTTAAGACAAAGGCAACGAAATTTGGAAAAGGGGCGGCCGCCTTGCCATACATGACGAGTTGGGTATTGGATAAACCCAACGACGCATTGGCCGATTGCGTCTGTCCTTTTTGCGGTCCACCAAGCGGGGTGCTGACTGTTACCCAGACAGGGCGCCAATTATTGATAGACGATAATTCCCAATGAATGTGAAGTCGGTATGGAATCGGTATAGAGTGATTAAAAACTTACCGTGCTCTTGGGAAAATAGGGTGTTAATAGTTACTAATGTATCACGATATGGAGTGAATATGGGCTACCTTTTTCCAACTAAGCAGCAAATTTGCAATTACAAGTCAACGCTACTAAAAATTAAGCCCGAGTGTCCTGTCCACGCTCGATAAGGTGCACGTTAAGGCGACCATACTATACTCCACGAGCACTCGATAAATTAATGAATATTATATGCGACTAAGTGCATGGGGACATAAGCTAATCTCCAGTAAATGCCTCAATATTGACCAAAAATGACGCACCCCCCCCCGCTCCATTTCAGAAAGAAAGATACCGTCGCGTTTACAGACTTCCGAGGATCGAATATTTATTCATTTAGGCATCTTCAGCCTTGGTCGTCCTCGTGTAGATGATCTGAGAGTGGTGCTTCGAGACTAGCCTTATCTGGCCCTTCTCCATAAGCTCCTCCAAAGCCTTCTTTGCCAGCGAGCCACGGATTTTCAGACGCTCGGACACTACTGAGGGCGTGATCAGTTTGTACGATGGCACCTGGAAACATCAAAACAAACAACATACTTGTCTAATTTACTGACACGCTCGTCCTGCTTAGTCACTTCATGCGGGTGGTATAGAAACTGCCATCAGTAGTCGCATAACACAGGATGCCTCACTTCACATCTTCACATTAAGATATATACGCGTAATTGAATTTTTCCATCACCACAAGCACAATCGATGTAGAATTGTACTAATAATATAAGCATGAAAATACAGGCAATTTAGCTCCTTGTTGGTGGTGGGCTGTGTGCACTATGTCGACGATCCGTAGTACGCTGGATATGGAACGCCTTCCAGACCGCAGTCTCCTAGCTTTAGCGAAATTGACAACATACAAGCCAAGGCCATAGGAATGCGGGAAGGAGACGTCCCTATCTGCAGCATTCGAACACCGTTGTGGATGAATTCTCATCGAACTCTCACCGCCGACGAATTGAAGCACGCCTGCCTCCCTGTCTAGTGCCCCTTGGGTAGAGAACTTCTGAGAGAATGAATGCAGTGCTAATTGCCATAAGGAGAACCGGCCGCTAGTAGACACGAAAGCGGACCAATCACGGTACGTAGTACACGTTTATATTCGTATCTGCCTTAAATTATATATGATTAAAATCTCCCGAGAGCAGTACGAGAAGCCAGAGGCTTCATGAGGAATAGTAAGAAGTTTAATGTAAACATTTTAATTTTTTGTTAATTGTGAACAAAAGCAAAAGAGTACCACATGCAATTCATTATTGAACGTAGTCCAAGCAATAATAAATTATGAATCCACAGGCGAGCCAGCGCACCCACCTCTTTGTAGAGTTTCTCGTATGTTGCCTTGTCGAATAGGACGAGATTGTTCAACTTATCGCGAACCTTTCCCTTCGACCACTTCTTCTTTTTGGCCTTTCCTCCTCCGGATCCCTCCTTCTTCTTTCCGGACTTGGCCGGATCCGCCTTTCCCTTAGTGTCCTTCTTGGGTGGCTGCAACGTGTAAAAAAAGTAGCAATAAGAATTCATTCCTCTAGGAGTTGTCCATCATGGAACGCTCGTAAAGCCTTATATATACTAATACTACATCTGCAGTTGCAGATCTTGTCATACTAAATAATATATATATACATATATATCAGTACATATTAAATAGGAATTTGCGGGTAGGACTTCAATCGAACGAGCATGTGCACTATCCAGGTAGACAATGGTTCTCGTGTTAAATTTTTAATGACTCGCATAGTATTTCTATGGTGGATTCTGTGTGATCGATACATTGCAATTCCTCACGTCACATAGTAAGCGTATGGCTTCAGCTCACTGACGCAAATTTCTGATTCTCACAATATCCACACACAACGTGGTCAGCCTGCCAATCGAGGCTTACACCAAATATGCACGAATATAAGGTGAACTACTTAATCTCGAATTCTTTGCGCACTGCAACTATAGGCACACATCGTTGTTAATCGTCGACACCATTCATTGAGCACGAAAATTTGGCTAAAATTTGCGAAAATTCGACAATTACCATTTTCCCGATGCTTCGCCAACGAGCTTCGGTATGGAAAGGAAGTTCACCGCTGATAGTCGTTTCGGTTTCGATGCCGCTTATGATGCGAGATACATATGGCGGAAAAATTCAAACGAGTAGTCTGTTGCCATCGTGTTTGTTTGTTGTATCTGTTTAGGCAGAAAGAGAGAGCGAGCGAGCGTGAAAGGAGGTTGCCGGTCGTAAACTGTTGCGGACCCGCGGAAATTGTTGCATACAGCTTTAGACTGAGTTCTGATGGATATTTGGCTGTGCAATGCTCTGGAATCACACATGGAGTAACAAACTGGCGTACCCGGCGTAATACCAGTGGGAGTTGGCCGAAGGGCAGTATTCGGAAGAATTTTGTCTACGAGACGGACGTTAGTAGTGGCAAATATTCAGTGAATCAACATTAAAAATGTCTCGCTTCGACTTACACTGCGAGCAGCTGGCTCCAGGCACCACCTTTCTCGATCGCTATACGCACATATGTGAACGAGAGGGGCTATCTTTGTTTCGACCAGTTCTTGCTAAATTATCGAAATGTTGCTTGGAAGTTAATCTAGATATGATATCAAAAAATGACCTGATTGCCCTGTTACACGCATTGGTGAATGATGATACATTGACGAGCGCTCGATTTGAGAGCCGCCTACTTAAAGATAATCCGCATTTAACTAGTGATCTACGTAAGTTGCGTCTGCATAGCCACGGTCGACGGTTACCAGTATACGTTGACAGTGAAGTTATGTCATCATTATGTAATGCTCTACATCGACATATTAGCCGAAATGAATTGAATCTGAAAGTGCTACGCCTCATTGGGTTGCCAGTTTTGGAAGGAGAACTGGCTGAAATCTGTAGTGCGTTACAGACTTCAAAGTCTCTCCACCTTCTTAGCTTGGAGGGAGTCCCGTTGTCAGGAAAACATCTGGATGTCTTACTCCCTGTTCTGCCCCGTGTACAAGCATTAACCATCCTTAATCTCGGCCAATGTCGCATTGGCCGTGCTGAAGCGCTACAAATCAGCCGGTATCTCCAAGACGACCGCAAGTTGCAGCGATTAATTCTAAATGGAAACCCTATTGGTGACAGCGGAGTGGAGTATCTAGTCAAAGTTCTGCGACATCATACGACTTTTCGAGCCTTAGATCTGCAAAATTGTGGCCTATCTTCAGTGGGATGCTTCGCCTTACAAAGTCTATTGAGGAACAACCTGAACATCGAGCTATGTGACATAAGGCGGAACACGGCTGTGTCCCGTCACTCAGCTCTTACGATAGCCGAGATTCTTCTCGAGAACAACAAATTTAGACCCAGCGGCAACACGTATAAGCCTCTAGATCTCGACATGTCACCTCCGATAGATGCCAGCCAGATAGCAATCGAGGATTCCGGTTTGGATGGGGTGCGACATAACCCTCCTTCCAGAGAAGTGCCCTCAGTTAAACTTCCTCCGAAGGATCTGCAATTAAGAGTTCAGGACGGTAACCACAAAAAGGAATTTGTTGTAGCCGACACCCCTGCAAAGCAAGGGATATTTATCTCAAGTGAGCTCTTATCAAAGTTCGAAACGTCCCTAGTGAAGTTCCAAGTGCTCCTCGATTATCTCGAGTCTGAACATCTCGAATGTGGTCTTGGCCCACTAGGTGGAGGGGTATCTCATAGCGTTTCGAGAGCTTCAACACAACAACAACAACAACAATTGCAGCAGCAGCAGCAACATGACTATCAGGTTCAAAAGCGAGCAGCTACAGTTGTTAATGAATCTTCAACATTCTCTCCGGAGGGTTCACGTGTCTCGCGAACAAATGAGGTGCACAATAATCCATCCCCAAAAGCCGATCCTACAGCAAGTAACGATAAAGAACCGTCTTCGAACGAAAAACAAAGCAGCAGCCGCAAATCGTACAGCGATAGCTTCACTAACTCCAGGTCATTGTCTACCCGTTCGACAAAACGGAACGCAACTCCTTCAACAGGTGGAACTCAACCGGCCCACACGAACATGCAGCAGCCGGTGTCTGGCTCAGTCTCTACTTCAAGCGGTACTACTGCAACAGCCACCACCACCTCCACTGGAACAAGGAGTGGAAGCACAGTGAAGAAGAGCTCTTCCAAGGTGACAGATCCCAAGGGACGACAACAACAACAGCGAGCGGACGAAGGCGAAGTCGAGGAGAAAGAGAATGATCGAACAATTACATCCGATCATGAGTTTGATAACGATAGTTTCGAATTCAATTTTACAGATGTCGGAGGCATCACAAAAGAGTCGTCGTACATGAAGATCGCTGGTGAGATATTCGGGGACCCGAAGGAGATACTGGAAAGTACTCGGACCTCGCTCGCGGCATCTCGGTCATCGTCGAACCCCGATGGGAGTCACAGTCCGGGAGCTTCAACGAAGACTACCACCAACACGAACACGAATGTAGATGAACTTCAAGAAAGATTGCGAAATATACAGTCTAAGTACAATGTCGCCTCCGGTCCAATAAGAACTTTGGCAGGCAGCGCCATGAATGAGGCCGGTGAAAACGGTAAACGCAAAGTTCGCGTCGATGATGTCAATATATCTGAAAGTTGGCCTATGGATCCACTGGAAAAGGCTGGTGGTGATAAAGGGTCGTTCGAGCTATCGGACGTCTCGTTGGGGAGCTCATTTTCGGGGGATCTTACTGGTTCAGATTTAGATAAGTTTTAGATGGGAACACACAAATTGTTCAACTGGTATTGGTGGCCGCTTAGTTTGCATTGTCATTATAACTAGGCCTTAATTGCCGTCCAGGACAGGGTACGGACTGTTCTTTGCGGTTCTTGTCATAAGTATAATTCTTGTTATAAGAGCTGTGATCGTACATTTTACGACTAACGGATTTGGTCGGTAGATTTATTCTTAAGCTACCAAATTTAGGTAGTCGTATTTTAACTAGTTGGTAATTTGTTGCAGAAGACTGTTGCGGTGTTTAGTATTAAGAAAAATAGGTTAGAATAGTCGAAATGCGTTTGTCACGCAGACCTCATGAGAGTAATCATCGTATCTGTGCGTAAACTTATAAGAAGACATTAAGATGTTTTTTAGTTGGGTGAACATTGTTCTGACAACACGCGGGCACGCATTGTGTGCTACATCACACAATGGTATTAATAATTGTGGTCTTTAGGTGTGAAAGCTGTTATATGGATATGATAACAATTGTGGCGAACCTGGCCGAAACCAAAACAGAGCAGACAGGCATATAAAAAGCCGACTTCACTAAAACAAAATATTGAAAGCGTAAACCATATTCAATGTATCTAATAAACAGAACAACATCTATTACGTAAGTAGTATTATAGGACAATCAATGCAATCAAGTGATATTGATGCAACAGAAATAAATCGTATGTTGAAAAATAATGTTTGATATTCTACCTCTTAGATCATGCTGTAAATATTATAATAATAATTGTACCATATAGTAGCTCCACTAGAAAAGGCCAAGGTTTCAGGACCTGTTTGTGTGGCAATTACTATTGTAATCGAGCACGGTGACCTGGTGGTGCATCCATGGGCCCCTTGCAACCGGAGGAGACGGACGTAGGTCTACACACGGCATCGATCCCCACCGTTGCACATTTGCATTTAAAGGGGTTATGAAGTAATGCCGCAAGTAGCTCCTTAGACGTTAAATGTTGGCTGAGTGTCGGCCCGAAGAATTTACTTAGTATTGTAATCAAATGTGGTTTTTCGGAAGCACGCACACATCAAAGCACAGCTAAGGATGTCAGGTGTATTTGGCTGCTATTTTAGCAGGTGGTCTTTACTTATACTCTTAGCGAAGCAAGGGATACTACTTGAAACTTTGATAATTGATGCCCACCTTGTTTTAATGTAATTCATATTTAAATCCCCCGGCAGACCCCCGGGCTCCCGAAGCAAAGACCTCCATTCAATCCCCATGGTATTTTGCGTAAACGTAAATCGCCTCTTAGTTGATTGGCTTGGCGCTTCGAAATCATTGGCAATTCATACAAATTGGTAAGATGAATGAATTTTGAATTGGCTTTAATAATTTGGCTCTAACTAAATCAACGAAATAATTGAGCAAACAGACACCGCATGTTGTATAGCGAATTTTAGGGTTAGAAATGTCCTTCAGGTTTTTCTAAGAGAAAAATCCCTCACTCCTAGCTCCCAAACTTCCACATGATCCCTTACCAAAGGTTATGTCTCTCAGATCGAGATACATGAGCACACAACGTTACATGGGGTGCAAGTATGTGTAGAGAACTGATGTGAAATAGTGAGCGTTTTTTTTTCATATAAGAGCCCTGACTTTCTTCGACCACGGTCTACATTTAAAGACGAAGTCTCTCAACTTCAATACAATACTGTCGCCGCCAGTGAAAATCAAGTGGCAAAGAAATGGTTATATGCTCGTAGTTGTTTTTATTACAATGTACATTATGTTAGTGCGGAACATATGTCGGCAAAGGAAAATATGTTATGCACGTAGTGTCGCTATACATAATATTCAGGTGTTTGTGCCGAGAGTTCAGGCTTACTGACAACTTATCAGCTTTCGAAAACAGTATTAGAATAATTATCCATATACACACGCCAGGGTCATAATATGTATGACGATTCATCTGTTTCCATTTTTAATCATTTTAGTATTCATCGTTGATGCAGGAACGGTTTGATGGAGTTCTGGCTGAACGCCGGCATCTATGAAAATACTTGAATGCAATTTTTCGCCAATTACTTCACAGTAAGATATAGACTGTGCGCGCAACAACGGTAAAGAGTCCCACAGTTTACTGTGGGGTGCTTCTAAGCTGTGTGGCACAGGAATTGTGCCTGGTATTCGTCAAGGAAGTTTTGCGATCTTTTTGAATCGAAAAACATCGAGTAGACCCGCTTAATATCTACAATCGCCACCTCGCTGGCTCCTCGCCTCGTTGCAGCAAGGTTTGCTGTTGTGATCAGCTGAATGGCGTACCTAAAACAAAAGAACACCGACCGACAAACACGGAAACAAGTAATTGATTGGTTAATAATTAGCTTTAGAGGTTTCATTTTGCCTCCCCAAAAATATTGTCAACAATATAATCAAAAGAAAAACAGAAGAAGAAACTATAGAATCCCCAAGAAATCATCAAAGAAGGAAAATAATCTAAGCCAATTCCACAACTCGTATAAATTATGAAAGCCTTGTTACATCAGGCGGTTGTGCCGCCATTGAAGCTTGTTGAATCCGGTGTGAAGGCCCTGCATTAATTTTGCTGAGTTACTAATCGTTTACTGGTGAAACAATTCTCGTCGTTAGATGAACAACACATATCAGCCTACCTGAGAGAGGTTTCTGAGCCGATCTTGGTGAGAATCGTAAGGGCTTCATCGCTCATCTTGACGTCCTCCTCTTCACAGCGAACCTTTAGAATTTGCTTGATCTCTTTGTCAACATACGCAATCGTTGAGATGATCAGTACCCGATCTAGCAGATCAACCGGGATACCATGAGGGGATGGGTAGTCGGTTCCCCGAACCTAGAAGAAAATATGAACTTGTATATAATAGTTTGTACACTTGGTTCCCTCTATTGATTGGTATATATATTGAAGCAAAATTGGATTACAAAACCGTTACTTTTTCAGTGCTGAGGTCACCTAATATGCCCTATGTTTGCAGCTAGTCATAACTCTATGTTTGCAGCTAGTCATAATAATCCAAATTTGTACCGAGAAGAACGACATAAAGCTGAATTAAATTAGTGATCTAAAGAAATTACAAAGAAATTAGTATTTCCAGGAGATCGCTATGTGTTTGAAGTTCACGAAGTTGGGCAACTGTCAGCACAACGGAGATTCATATCATTGTAACGTATTGCAATTACTTATTATGCTTTAGGCATTTCAGCACGTTGCTTTGAATGATGAAAAAACAAGTTTGAATAATTAGTATCGACGGCGTGGTGGGTAAAATAGGCAGTACCAAAAAGGAAGTTTTTTGTGGAGTGTAAGGTTCAAATCTGAGTGGGGCCATATTTACTTTTATGGGCAGTATCTCCGCAATAAGATTTGTTAGGTAGTAATAGCAATAGAAGAGAATAAGCAAAGGTGGCCCCGATAGGTCCTCATAGTAATACCTAAAAGGTTAGGAGCTGAGGCCTGTCACATAGGGGAACAGCTGAGGGTCAGCTCGAAAAAACAAGTAGTAGTGGCAACTAATGTGGTCTGCGGCACAGCTACCACAGAAAGGAAGGACACCAGTACATCCCCTGACATGCGTCATAAATACTGTATGCTTACATACACGGGGCTTTCTACAGACAGCACACCTATTGACCACAGTAGTTGTTCACAGACGGGAAGTGGACAGAGGTATTGAGAGCACGTCTGGTCGTGAGAGAGAAGCGAAGCAGCTGAGAGTCAGCTAAAAACCAAGTCCGTACGGTGAGGAGGATGTGTGGTGCCCGTGGCTGACCTTGTACACATCTCACGACCCTTAATGGAGGAATGCGCTAAAGCGATACCGGGAAGGGTGGTGCTGCTGTCGAACACCGTCAACAGTTTCACAAGGGGGGCGGTCACGGTGTTGACATGAATCTGCATGCCCCCCCACGCTAAGATAGCTTAGAGTTTAGTGTCATTATTATTAACATTACTTTTAACTAATTTCTAGAAGTAGATTTCACACATTTTAGAGCAGCTTTAGAAACTATGACAAAATATACCGTCAATAGGACTAACTTTGTATCTCACTGTCATAGTGGCAACAAATCTAGGCAATTTATTTGTAAAACGATCTGACCCGCATATTGATATCTCGCAGCAAGGCACGTGAACGTATGCTGCGTATCGGAGGCCCTTCAAAGCACACGCTGGTTAACCTCCAATGTACACACAAAGTAAAAATCCCACAGCACGTAGCTAGTAATTGTATAATGATTGCGACATGATGGAGGTTGACAGCGGGTCTGTCAGGTAGGATTCTTGTCAGGTACAAGTAAGGCAGAGAGAATAAGCAAAGGTGGCCCCGACAGGTCCTCATAGTAATACCTAAAGGTTAAGAGCTGAGACCTGTTAGATAGGCGAACAGCTGAGGGTCAGCTCAAAAAAAAACCAGCGGGTCTGATCACGGCCTAGTTGCTTAGCTTCATTATTTACTTTGATTGATATTTCAATATACCTTGGTCATTCCTCGATTGGTAGCCATAATCAAGATGGGTGCAAGATCCGTTTCAAGTGCGCGATTAAGAAAACTGAAGCACTCGACATCGAGCATATGGACTTCGTCAACGAACAGAACACCTGGAACGATATCCGCTTTACCTTCCTCGCGCCACTCCGTTACCTGTCGCCGAGATAACATCAGATTAATTATCATACATTGATTGCTATTGACGTAATAGGCATTTTTCGATTTGAAATTTTAACAATTGACAACGCAATTGACCAATGTGCAATACAACACATTGGGAGAGTAGAACTAAATGTACTAATGGTTGTAAACAAAATTACGTTGCAAAGAATAACGCGATCTTTGGTGCGATTATCGTGGAAGAAGTTTAGAATTCGTTGGAGCGCGTAGCAATTGCGTGCGCACCTATTTTTTAGATAGTACGTCGTTGTCTTGCGACAGACATCGTCGTGTCGAGGCACAAATGTATAAGTGGAAGAAGGTCGAAGATGTATAGGTAAGTCCTAATCACATTACCTTAGCATTAATCTGCTCTCGGACCTCCGCCTTTATTTCCCCTGTGTCTCCAGAAAAGAGCGCGAGGAAACCGTGTGTTCTCGAGTTTATCACGTCAATTTCATGTAGAGTCACAGTATGGACCACCTGCAATTAAGAGAGTAAATCCAAGCCAATTTCAAAAATAAGGTGAAAAATCTTAGGGAAGTCTGCCTAGGATACGCATGAGCTGGACGTTGCATATATCTATATATGTATATATCTTACAGCTAAAATGGAGTCTATGATATACATTATATATATATATATATATATTATAGCTGAAATGAGATCTATGAGATATATATATATATATAGAGAGAGAGAGAGAGAGAGATAGTAAAAGCAACAGTTGTGAAGCAGTCCTATCTTGTTATCCATATTCGATATTATTCCAGAAGCTTTTTATTACCTCCTTCCGCTTCTGTAGTTCTCCTTCGGGACACTGGACGAACTTTGATTGCGGTCCGGTGGCATCGTAATCGCGCGCCCTGGTAAAGCTCCTCCCCAATTTTGTCACTTTTCCGGTAGCTTTATCAATGGAAATAATATCCCCCGCGACAACCTTCTCTTTTAACATTGACTCAATCATCTTTGAACCCAGATCGTAGACAGTCTCCATTTCGGTTGTCTTCAGAGTCAATTTGCCAACCTATTGGAAAGGAAACGAAACCAAGATGATAATAATGTACGTTAGCATATATATATTATATAGACAACCTGCAATAGCAATACAATTATAAACGTGTGAAGATATAATAGACCCTTCAAACTTGGCCAAATATATCAATAGATAGCAAGATAGCATTAGATAATGAAATTAGGTTTAGATTTGGAAAAGTCGATTTTCTAGCTGGTACCCGTTAGAACATTTTACAAAGAAAATGCCGTAAACGCTGACGGAGTATTTAGAAATTCAGCTGGGACCTCCAGGAAAAGGCGCAGATAGGTAGTATTTTTGCTTCGCAAATGGCCATAACCTCTGCAGTGTATATATTATAAAATTAATTATTAAGAAGCGATTTCCTCGATTCCTGTAACAAGACCTATAATTGACAACAATAGCAGTCCTTCGAAAATCGATTACCTTGATCCCCTGTCCCGTTGCCGGTCGGTCCACTTGGATTTCAACCACTTCTCCTTCGATAATTTCTGTTTCTTCCTTGATGCGTACGCCGATACTCTTCCGTAGCGCTTGCATAAGGGCTTCCGTCTTGCTCATGTCAAGCGAGTAGATTTCTGAGCCGGAGATTGCCGTGAATGGTGTGTCAGGACCTAGAGCGGCTGCGAGACCCATCGCGATCGCTGTCTTTCCAGTGCCAGGTTCACCGGCAAGCAGAGCCGCTCGGCCAGCAATTCGACCCTCCTTGATCATCTCAAGAAGCAATCCTGCGGCTCTGCGCGCGCCAACTTGTCCAACCATACCTTGCGCTGCCGGCTTAGGCTCAAGCTTGTCATCGAGACCCAAACCTCGAATGTGCGAGTGCGCTCCAATGCGTTCAATGCGCGAGATTTCCCGCAGATCGCTAGTTTTCTGGAGAGTCATCTTTGTCTGAGAGTGACTCAGGCTTCGTACGTTGAGAAAGTTAAACTTCCCACTGTCAATAAACGAAAAAATAATAACAATGCTCACGGACGCTCTTCACATGCACGCTTGTTTGCTTTGGAATGCTACTGCGGCAGAACGGGTAACAACCAACCAAGTGGCCGGCGTTGAGCTGTCGGCCAATACCATACAGAAATCAATAAAGTGTTCAGCAACGTTGGTGGTTTGCATTTGCATTTCATCTCATATGTATATATATATATTATTTTTTATGGTATTATTCATTAATCGATACTATATTTAGATTTTTTAATAATCTAATCACTATATTAAAAATACATTGTTCACAGCTCGACCGCACGACATTCTCTTTTCTGCAGGGAGCTCAGCAGAGTGTTTCGCATAGAAGGTTCGGTCACATTATTTTATTATTTTTGCTACTCGTTTTTGGAACGGGAGTGGCGGACGGTGACTGGCGTCTAAAAGTCGCTCTATGCGCATGTATCAGAAATAAAAACTTTAAGCAATGGAGTTAGGAAGAGTATAGTTCACGATTTATAATAAACCTAATTATGATGTAGTTATAATAAGAGAGAGCGCTACAGACATCTAATATTTTTTATTATTATTATTTAAGTATTTGCCCTTGACCACATTTTTTTAAAAGAAACTACATGATATTGACAAAGCTTTTAAAATTGAGATCTGCACACTTCGATAGCGCATTATCGTTTTTTTTGTTGTTGCACAAATGTTTCTGTTTATGTAAATAATAGATAGTTAATAGGTATTTATTACATTCTAGATAGCGATAAGTGAGCCAATCCTAGTGCATTGAATATAACCATCTCCAACCAGGTGGCGAAGAACACAGTGATTCGCAAGTAGTGAGAACGATTACTTTGTGATCGAAGATTGGATAAGTGAGGGTTAGCTTTGAAATGCGCCGTTGAGAAGCTGCTCAGAAACGCTTAAATGAACAATGTCAAAGTGTCTTTCGGCTCGCGGTCGGCATTCAGATCTCCAGAAACCTAAAAAAATACTAACGAATATAAATCTGATGAGTATATATGTAGTTTTTTTTTGCTGACGGTGACATTCCTTTTTAGTGCGCTTTTTGATAAGGAATCGATGTTCGGGGTATCACTCCTCGGAATGGCTTTTCTGCAAAGCAAATGTACTGAAAATTATCTGGCAGATACAGCTAGTTTTGGCAGATGAGAAGTTGAAAGTTCTAACTCTAATTTAGAAGCAAATAGAATAAATAAATAAATAAATAAATAAATTAATTAATAAAACAAATACCTCCGGCAGGTTTGAATTGATGGATAAATTGATGCTTTATTCTTTCCCTGCATATAATAATAAGGAACTGTAATGGGGTTCATGTACACTCACTGTGCTTCAATCCCTGTGCCCAATGTGGCCTGAAGCAGCTGTATCTTTCTATTTTCTGTGCTTTATTTTAATTTAGTTAGTTCTCTCCTTGTGATGTACTACCCGCAAAATGCAAGATACGCAGCTAATTTTCAGAGCAATATCTGTATTGTGCCTTTCCTACAAAAACGAATGTGTGAAGTATAAGTTCTTCGAATGATATCTTATGCGTCAAGGCATCGTATTAATTCCCTGATAGCATAAAATGCGAACAGACTTCAAAGAAGTGGCAGTACGTTCAAACCGATCAAGCTGTAGTGGGCAGCTTGCGTTATTAGATCGATTGAGACCCATAATGAGCTCAGTGTGACCAGGCTAACAGTAACAATCGATCGATGCTGGGAGGAAGTGGCTTTGTTGAAATATCTAAATGCAATCAATCTAGTATTACAGTGATTTCATCAGATTACCTAAGTTTGTTTAAACAGTGTTACGAGACGATAATGCTGATAATATGTACAAGTTAGTGGAATGAAACATCTCAAGGTCGAAGGGACTATGGCACACTTCTAATGGCTATAAAGGTTCACAAGACGAAAATCTCAAACCTTTCCAATGTGTGAACGAAGATGCAACTTGTCGTTTCAACTGTGAAAAAACACTTTTTTTCCTCCTATATATATATACAAATTGTCTTATTTACCATGCTTAAAGAATCCTTTATAATATTCATAATAATATATGATCTGTCTGTCTGGCTATCTGAGCATTTTGTGCTCCTGCGAGCCTTGCAAATTACCTGGAACTAAGATTGTATTCCTTCAGTAGAGCGCTAGCGATGATAATGTCTCACGGATAATATCAATTAGTGGACACAGCACAGATCTGTCGTTAACAGTTAATGGATGAAAGCTTCCTCGATTTATTCTGAGAAACAAATCTATTACATTCTAAATAATGAGGAAATTTCTTGCAATTTTACCCTCCCATTCAACGACGTCCGAAAAGGCTGCTAGTTCCACTTATTCTTTCTCTGGCTTTTAGAGAAGCCTTCTAAACTGTTTCGTTCCCAAAGTGAAAAAGTTAGGTATTTTGTGGCTTTTTGTTGTGATTCTGTTGTAGCATTGAGCCAGATACATTTATCTCTTAATGTTCTGGTATTCTAAGAAAGGCTGCTTTGTAAGTCCTGTCGCCTTTTGAAGAGAATCAGTTTCGGATCAGTGGTATTATATGTTATCAATGAATTTGCATCTGCTCGTCGGAATTTCTAGTGAAGCCGTTTAATCTTCCTGACTGCCTGTTCCGTGAAGCACACATGGAGAGACCCGATCAGAGCGAGCAACTCCAGCTGGTCCTGAAGTGTTAAGGGGAGCGGAAGCGGGCGCTGAAGTATCCTGGTCAATGGCCTGTTTCTCTTCTAGGAAGACGATTGCCTCTTGCCTTCAGTGAGCTTTGATCTACCACCATTTCAATGGGTGGGAAACAAGCGTGATCACCTTAAGAACTTTTCATGATTCAGACAGATTCAGTGGTAACGCTGTCTCTCTCATCTGGCTCCAGCTAAAGTCAGCATTCCCCTCACGGGGATGATTCAAGAACACTCAGTACCAGCAAAATAGTAACAATAAATTCGAGGCGTTCAACGTGTTTTGTTATACACAACCTCACCCCCTTGATCGTTTCTCCTCCTGCTGGACTAAGAACAACGACTGAATTGAAATAAACACTTAGCGAATCATAGCTTACGAGGGTGGACTCCCAGCCTCATCTACCTGTGACCAAAATCATTAGCGGAGACAAAAGACGGGTTGTCCGTACTCGTACATAACAATAATAATTTCAGTTATTTGACGCAACACGCATAATAGGGTGGTGGCTAGTATTGCACATGATACGTATGCAAGTTATGTATATTTTCTTGCAGGACACCAGGTATAAGATTAACTTTTACGACCATTAAAATAAAAATTCACAGTTTCGTTATCAGATTTTAGAAAGCCATTGATGGATTGATCCAATTCTGATCCACGTTTGTTCGCATGGTATTAAATGGTAAATGGTAAATGTTTATTGGTTTATTAAATGGGCTGCAATTTTACAATGCTTAAGCTCTCTTATATGTCACACAGCGGGGCTCGAACCTGCGGCCTCTGGCTAACAGAATGCATTTAAGCATAATTTACATTTGCAGCTTTCGGTCAGTCTTCGTGGTACCTCTCCCCTTTAAGCAGTTCGTAGAGATAATACTCCTCCGTAGTGAAACTATTCTATAAACGCGAGCCCTAGTCTGGGTCTTTCACTCGCGCAGGCCGCTGCTCCAGTGTGACAATCTCAGGACTGGTGACGTCACGATGTTCCAGGAATCTACTCTCTCCCTCGCCGAGGTGGACCGCTTCCCGTAACCCTTTCCACATGAAGCTTCTCTCCGGGCCGTTCTCCCAAGCTGTAGTGGCACATCCGCACAATTCCGTCAGGAACGACGGCAACGTGTGTGAGTGTAGCAAGCAGTCTGTCTGCAGCTGTGATCGGAGTCGGCTGCAACTGTCTATATAGAGGGGAGCCCTGTGTTACTGCGGTGCTGTATGAACAACGGAGAGTCGACGATCAGAGAGAAAGAGTGTTACTTACATAGATCTTCTCCGTCAACGGTGTTTGATGGTTGACAGTGGTCGAGCAGACCTACGACGTCGGATACCGTGCTGCAATACTTGCAGGTGCATGTGCCGCTGTCCATAGGACTACACTACACCACTACGACTACTGCTACGATATCGCAGGCGAGAATTGCGATTCCTGTCGTTGGAGTGTCTATGGGTGCTAGCCGGTGGTGCAAATAAAAAGAAAAGCTGTTTTGCCGGCCGCTGGAATGATATCAGTTCTGTTGGCTCGTGCGGTCGCTTCTGTCACGTCAGCTACTGTTGGCTATATGCAAGTTCGGTGCAGTTGTTCGTATGCCCTCCGAAGTTCTCGGCGTTCTTTGTGACGACGGTTTTTCTCTGTCTGTGCTACTGCAGTGCGTGATATATTCATACTATATATAGTGCTACGATACTACGTGATATATTGGAGAAACATCAGCTAAATATTGTGTTCAGTTTATTTCATCGTGTACTCGGTGGAGTGCGACGGTTTGTTCGCCTGATTGGAGTACACCTAACTGGCTGTCAGCGAGCATTGCTGCTCTCAGCTGAC
Source organism: Stratiolaelaps scimitus (assembly GCA_019614645.1). Classification (NCBI taxonomy): domain Eukaryota; kingdom Metazoa; phylum Arthropoda; class Arachnida; order Mesostigmata; family Laelapidae; genus Stratiolaelaps; species Stratiolaelaps scimitus. Next base: position 176,632 of record JABWDB010000074.1, read on the forward strand.
TTCGGGTGAGTACTTTTGTTCGGTCTTGGTGCCGTGCTGCGCGCACCCCATAGCTTTGGCGTAGAGCGCACTTCGGGAGCTGTCGTGAGCTGTAATGACACTGAGCAGCTGAGCAAAGATGAAGAGGGGAGAATGAAGATCACGGTGATCGTGTAAAGAGTGTGCAGGTTGAAGGTTTAAGTAAGCTTGATTAAAGGCCGATTTATCATGGCCAAGGCTATGTTGACAACGGTTAGTCACCTACGCTAGGTTGGGGTCTACAGAATGGACGAAATATAGCCGTAGGCGTATTTGGCTGTCTTTAATGATCAAGGGGAGTTTGTATTGACTCTGACAGATTATTGAGACCTGTCATCGTATGAAATTTACGTTGAAGCGCAGAGCATCATCTGAAGAGGATTCATCACTAACTGCATTATATATAAGAGAAAGCGTTGAATTAGATCCAAGTTTATACTGAGCTCTCTAGTTGAAATCTCATCATGATTGCGATCGGGAGATTGCGGATCGTTGACGTTTTCCAGACGTAGCCGCGGGGTGTTTCATTTTCGAAATCGAGAAAGCGTCCATAGTATCCCCATAGGAATACCGTAGAGATGTTCAGTCAGCGACACTCACGAAGGTCGTCCTCTGATCCTGACATCGAGCGGTTAAATTCCAGGTTCCCCTATGCAGTTGCCGCCTGGAAAACACATTAAACCCGTCCAGTATCTGATTTTCTCCTGGTGTATCATTTTCATTGAAATGAGGCTATAGTTTGGCTAATTACGTTAATTGTCATGTAAAATAAAATAGTACTACAAATTTTCACAAGTGTATCAGTGTATAATGGGATTAATCGGGTCTCTGTACGAAGTTTGGATATCCGTATATAGATCATTTGAGCGCTGTTGAAGAGCTTTTTCCTATCGCGGTAGGCAAATTTTACAAGCCTACAGTCGAGTATCACAACTGTCAAGATTACAATTGTCGTTGGCGCATTAATTGGATACCTTTCTAAAGGGTATCTAATCAGGCTACGTTTCGCACGTAGTTTTGAAGAAAGTATATATTATATATAGTTTCGTCAAGGCTGCGTATATATATATATATATATATCGTGTACCATAATCCCGTCTAAGAAGCAAGATGATTAATGTTTTCCTCCAATATTTAGACACTATTGGTGTTCCAAAAATACAACATTTCGACAAAGTTGTATATCTTGTATATATATATATATATATATATATATATAATAGACGTGTGCTCCGATTTCTATATAGGCTATTTTGAACTGTTGTTGTTTTTTCCATCTTATCTGCGTAACCACACAGGGCACCGAGCAGTTGAGTATACGTTAACTATTATATTAAGAATATTATGAGCTAGTGAAACGGAGAGTCTAAATTTTCGTAGAATAAAGTTTTTACGGTGGTTACTTATGGAGGCCCACGATGCCTTAGAGATAAATTGTGTTTGCTTAGCAAATACGTATCTTTGCAAGTAGACGGTATTGGTGCGATAACTGGAACGCTTCAAGTAGTATGGCCGTGGCCACTTCCATCATCTATCTTAGTCAGACAAGTATCTAGATTATGGCACTCCGGACTCACTTTACATTAAGGGATAAGCAGATACATTTTTATGTGAATTGAGTAACTCTTGGATGGCAGCTTACTCGCGGTGGTGTAAACGATACTTCTTCTGGGCTAGATATTTTATTTCAGTTTTTTTACCGACACCATTAAGCACACTTACATTTCTAGTGAAATGCGATGAATACCGGTAATACATATGATGTCTAGACGAGACATAATAATGTATTATCGGTATTCATTTGTCGTCGCCACGTCCAATCATTCTGTGCTCTACATTGGAGACGTAAAGGCCCGTTGTCATCGGCGCGGATATTGTCTTTCCTTAGGTAGTTCCATTATTTAGTTAGTTAGTTAGATCCGTTTCGGCTGAAGCTGCGATTGGACGTGACAGTTAGATCGAGTTGACATGTCAAATGATTCGACAGTGCGACCCTGATCATTAGCTGTACGGATCTATGAAAGCAACAGTAGATACGCATCTCCACTCTTCTTACAAAGACATTAATATTATTCTTAAGAATCGACTAGGAACACGTCTTTTATTTTGATATCCAAAGCTTGAATAAACTTCAAAAGAGTTATGTTGAACAGAACTCTATTACGGGATAGAGACCAATATTAATTATGTGTAATGCATTGCGTTGTGTCTTCCTTTCATTATCTGATACCGTGTAAACAGTATCGGTTAATTAGAGAGACGCTTGTAAAGCCTTCTCAGGCGGGTCACCGTCTTATGTGATTTAATATCCTTGTATACCCCCTTTATGGATGGTGTCCTTTTGGGTACTTCAAAATAGCCGCAGGTTATCGAATATATATATATATATATATATATATATTCGACGCAGCTCTTTAGCGTCGTAAGCAGCAGTTATTATCTGTATGAGCATATTCTATTATAGTTATATCATAATGATTTTAGATATAGCAAAATCGACAGAGAAAAGTAATTCCATGAGTCTTTACCGCTAAGCGAAATCCCTATTTGGTTTGCGTTCGTTTTTTGATGGTCTATTGTCATAAAGCAATTTTATGCTAATAACAATCATGAGCAAATACTGACGCTGATGACATTTCTGTTAGTCGTATGCAGCATCCTGCAACAAGCACTCGGAATGGAGTCGTAACTTCATTCAACTGTAGTCGCCAACTGAAACGAAGCGAAAAGAGGAGTTATGAGTTGGCATAGAGAGCGACCTTCTGGATATTCCAAAAAAAAACTGCCACGGATCATTTATCATGTACCAGCTTACGTTGGCCAATCAACAGCCTAATAGGTTGTGGACATTGAACACCTTAGGAGGAGATGGACTTGGACAAACTTAGATCACCGATGTTTGCGCTATGTTCGTGAACATATGTAAAGGTAAAGGTTTTTATTGGTTTATTGAAGGAGCTGCAATTTTACAATGCTTAAGCTGTCTTATATGTCACACGGCAGGGCTCGAACCTGGGTCCTCTGGCTTCCGATAGCCAGAGACTTAGCCGTCCAAGCCACCGCGCTGACATATGTGGATAGCATGCTCTTTAGCGTCTGGAAACGTCCGTAGCAGTTTGAAGTAAACCCTACCAGATATATCGTGAACATTTGTTTTCGTTGTATAGAAATTCAGCTCTTCGCGCGGGGTACTTTTTAGAATATGAGAACACAATCGCAGGTGAGAGTAGGACTGTAGTTTTTGGGACAGGTAAAAATATGAGTCGGAATTATCACGTGTCGAAGCGGGGACGCTTATGTAGCGTATGTTCTACATTGTAACGTGATTAGTTGTCATTCATTGATAAATGAGAGAAAAATATATCAAATGTGCGTGCTAATATCCACATTCATATTCGAACTTCGATCCTCGATACGAACGTATGTCTACTGTCATTCAAGATAATATTTACCACAGCAAAGGTGCGTATCTCTCGTCCACAAGGTATTGCATTATGTAACATAGGCCAGCGAATCGATTTAGAACTTAATTCCCATTCAACAAATACAAAACATGTCCTTACTAAGGTATGGTAACGAAATTGATTCTGGATCTTTTGCGAATTTTGCGATTAAGAGAGACCCTCCAAATTTCCATCGACAAAATTAAAAGTCCGCATCAGGACAAAGTGTAACCCGGTTAATAAATACATATATTGCCACCAAGAGACCCAGAGAATAGTTATCGTCTACAAATCTAATAGGAAAAAGTATCCATTTTCGGTTGCTTTTACTATCTAATTAAATAACGCGATATTAATCAAATGATAAGTAACAGTCGTCGTTATCGGTGTGCTCGGCCCCAGCCTGATAGCACTCACTAAGAGGTTTTAGCATAGTGTGTCTATTACTGAGAGCCATCACCCCCTAAGATGAGTCGGATTGTGAAACAACAACAACAACGATGGTGACATAATGCATTGGGCAGTGCATAACGTTGAGAACGTAAGTATTATTATTATTATTATTATCCATTACAGGACAATATAATCCATTTCGTAGTAGGCTGCTATTCATGACGGTTGTTTTTGTGGCTGTTGTTCATATTCGGCCTCGACACAAATATAATAATAGTGATAATAGCGCAACCGGAAAGATGGAGTCGATATATTCGTGGCGATACCGTCAACGGATTTCTCCATAGTTCCACATTCAGCATCATGATGATAATAATGATCATGATGGAGAAGAGGATGAATGTGAGCAGAGTCCCTCAAGGAACGTTCACAGATTTCCCGCTGTCAGCAGCTAACATGCCACGCAGGTCAACCAACGTAGTTCGCACTGTAATAGCTATCCTGCTGGGAGAATGTTATATCCGTCTGACGAATCCAGAATAAGTGCATACAAACGTCTTACGTCACTGAATATTCCTTGACTTAATTATGCGTTGCTCATACACCAGCAATAATATATGACCCGATTTTGTGTGCAACAAAGCCTGAGTCTGTGCAACTGTAGAATGTAGGTCAATTTTTTTTTAAGTTGCTAGTGAACGTTGTCATTGGCCGGCTGTTATATCAACACACAGGTTCTATCAGAACCGTCTCTGACGATAATGTTTCTTTTAAAATGGTTTAGCTTCCTCATTAGGTATACGTTGGGAATATGCTGGTTTAGCGTGGCAGAGTTTCCTAACAAATCTGATGGTTGGATACCTTTGAGTCACATTCAACAATGATTCACATTATCAATGAACTCGTCTAATCTTATCCATTCATTCGAATATATCTCGGGATAGCCAATTTGCGTTGACATCTCAACTTCGTTATCTACAGGGTTTTGGAACAACGAAGTTGGAGTCAGTCCTTCTGGAGAGAACAGCTCGATTGCGAATGTGCCCTGTTCTCTCTGTTCGAGACAAGCGATCAGCCGCATTAAGCCATAGGCCATTTTAAGGTACAACACTTGAACATGCACAAACCATTCTCGGATCCGGCCAAAGTTAGGAGTCCCAGAGCAGGATGACAGCAGCAGCAGTTGGGGGTTAATTTCGGGAGAGTCCTCCCACGAGGCCACGATTGGACCAACGTGCTAAACTAACTGTGCAACAGAAGGCCAGACTCATGTGCAGCTATATTTGTTGAACCGAATAGCGACCGCCAGCCCATACCTTTGCCTGATCGACCAAGCGACCACCCGCTGGCCGTACAACGACTGTACCAACCTTCCCGACGCCATCCGTAGGAGAACAACTGAGCCGAGACGAGGCGAATACAATCTGAGATCGTGTTAATTTTGTCGTCGGCTCTGCAACCTAATATGGATGGATGTAGATTCGGTGTCGAGCCCGGTGGCTAGTCGTGCACTCATGTGGGCTTTGCAATCGGAGGAGACGGACCTAGGTCCATGGGTTCGATGCCCACCGTTGCTCATTTGCCTCTCGGTTGCAGCAGTTGTATCATGGATGTTGGAACATACTGGCTGGGAATTTGCCAGGGAAATTTACGGAAATTTACATCGCTGGCCGATGGTGCACTAATAGCTCGTTCGCATAGAATTAACATTTGAACATGAGCTAAGTTACCATAAATCCTTCGACTCGACATCGACTTGACTGTTTAATAATGCAACATTTTGTAAGTGTATGAGAAGGCACTTTTATGACTCATCTCAATTAATGCATTTTTTTGTAGAGTTAGTGCTTTCTAACTCATATATTGTAGGCACTCAACGAAACTCGATGTAGACAACAGTGAACGTACCTAAGCTATGTATCATAACAGATCGTCTAAGTAACCGTTATGGGCTGTAAAACTTTAAAAAGGTGCCTCTCATAACGTTGCAATGAGTTGCGTGTTTGTGCTAAACATGATATTGTATTATCTATTATACTTTACAATTTTAACAGCTGTACGCTGGACGAATTCTTTATGTAAACGAAGACACCGTCTGTACTTCACGACACGAGACAGTGTCGTGCTCGTCAAGAATAGATACCACCGGTGAGAGCTGGAATCCCTACATGCAGCTTTGCCCAGAGATATGGACCATGCTGCCGGCGGCGACCTCGCTCGATTCTAGGTCGATGTCGCCGAGGCCCTGTGTATGATTTTGTATTGTCGAGCTTACAGCAACGGGTAGTCTGTTCCCGGTCTAGTCGTGAAATATACGCTGTAGGTGGATAATCTAGAGGGAAGGACGAATCGACTGAATTTTAGAGTCATCTGCCTCTCATCCTCCACCTATAACCGTTTATGTCTACGATATGATATTATCATGTCCTTTTGAACTGCCTCTTTTATCGACAACTGATTTACGCTGTTCCAAGAATTATTATTTTGCTACAAATGTCTGCATGTCGCAACTACAAAGTGGTACATAGAGAAAGAGGTCGATATTTCTGTAAATACAAAGCAAATGTGTTAAAAAAATATACTGTATTAACAAGGTGCTTCGCAGAAACAACTGCAGGAGACCTTGGACTTCAAGATACCCCCGCAGATAGAGAGGCCCAGCGGATTGAACGGACGAATCTGGGGACCCTTGTCCTGAAGAAATTAACCTAGTCACCTTTTGGGTGAGCCACCTCTGGATTTGTGGGCAGGCGCGGAGTCTTGTTGACAAGTTCACGGCCAGTTTCCCAAATGGTCGTATGCACACGGCTTCAGGCAATTCTCAAAATTAAATTGGTCGAAAAAAGCGCCATTTAATTTTTGTGTCTCGCGGGACAAACACGATGGGAGTACGCCACGAAGCTGTTATTCCTGCCCAAATCATCACTGAGGCCGGCCGCTGGATCCGGGGGACTTATAATTGTGCCACATTGTCGCCTTGGCCCTATCCCTCTAGCCACACAGGATTGTTTTGTTTGTTTATCACTAGTTCGAGTAGTAGCCGATTACGGTGCAGTATCACTCGAACACTGTTCTCTGAGATGTTTATTTCTGCGAAATAGCCATGCTCTGTAGCGATGATGCCTGTCTCCTTGTACTACACGGTCCGATGCACGAACAGCCTGTTCACTTCGAGATGTTTCAGGTCTCCGACTACCTCACATGCCTGCTCACCAGCCGAACGGAGAGTTACAACGGCTTTCATCGGATTTCCATCGAATGACATAACCCGCCTGAGGCTACTCTGCATTTATCTCCACTCGGATTCAAATGTAAAACCTCTCAGTTTAACGCTCTGCTATGCGCTAACGTTAAGACCTTATTATTTAGATATATATATATATATATATATATATATATATATATATATATAATACCCACATAGCCAGACAGACGTCCAGATATTATTACTGTTAATATTATTTATATATATATATATGCACCTTCATTACTATTCTTATAGAATCGCCCTTATATAAGGGGCTCGCTGAATATTTTCTTCTGCAGGTAACGTCATTTACATGCACGTGTCTATTATTATCCGCAGTGTTGTTATTGGCATCATGATTGTACACTCACTTATCTCCACCATGTCGAGTCAATGACACAATGGAAATATATCACAGTCAATTTTCCCGTGCCATCAAGTATTGCTGGGCTCCGGCTCTGTTGACTTTCTCTACCTCATCCCATTGTGTGTTGTTCCTAGGTGTTTCCCAGGACGACATCCTGGTCTTCGCCATTGAGCAGATCCACGAAGGTCCTTTAACTTGCGTGTGGGGCGGGCAGAGAAATAGTGATTTGACTCGTACCGTAAAGGTAACGTTGTAGTGATAAGAATAATTCGTATAATTAGGCTGAACAGAGTGACCGTGAGGGCTGAAGGTGACAGCACCCAAGTGGGCAGGAATTAGCAGCAATATCACCTGACGTTAACTTTTTTTGTACTCATTAAGCTGTGCATACGGGGAGCTATATACCAACAACACCACCACAACATAATTGCATTGTTATTTCAGGATTCGTTATTATTATTATTACTATTCGCCATGTTCTACAATCAACATTGAATTACATGAAACCTGTCTACCGTGATTGTGGGCAAACGCGACTTGGTCGAGCATTAATATATACGCAAATTATCTAGTCATATATGGCACCAGCTGGGCCCGAGTACAGCAAGTACTGGCCAGACTGGCTACGGTCGGGTTGTCCGTTAATCAAACAAGGACGGTGGCAATGAAGTTCAGGCGTGGAGGACGTATCCTGTACCTCGGTCCACTCATAACGTGTAAAGGCACCAGTTTCTTGGCTCACATCACCTAACAATGTCGAAAGCTGCTGTTTGCGAGGGCAATGATCAACAATCTTATCCATCCCAGATACCTTGTGCCTGTCCACTAAAAAAAATCATACCAACTGATTTCTGGTCACAATGGTCCAACGAATGGTGATGCGTGGAAGAGAGCTAATAATAGTAATAATCGATTGAATCGAGATGTCTCGACAAGATTCTCCATTCGTATATGGGTACCAACCATCATAAGCTCTGTACCATCTCCGCGAGTTACCATGAGCACACCACCTCCTCCCGCTGCCGATGTACGGCTGCGCTGCAACTCTGTTCCTTTGAAAGATAGATAGATAATAGATTTTATGGTGCACAATGTCTACATGTCTATATCCCTAGACAGCCTAACGAACTGAGGGACAAACTCAAACCTATTTACGATTTATGTCTTTGTAATATATATATGCGTGTGCGTGTCTGAATAAATGACTTACACAAAACACTGATCGACAGCAGAATGATGCAAAAATTTGTTTCATGTTAGGTCTAACTGGGGGAGTTTAAGGAATTGAGCCAGAAAACTTTAGTTGCTTAGAATTAAAGGGGATAATAATTGCGCCGATCTTGATGCGTTTGCAAGAAAAAATTACTCAAAAATTGACGTTTCCCACAAAAGGTTCGTCTTGATACAAAATTATAGTTGAGTGATTTCGAATCAATTAATTCCATTCTTCTTACTGCGGTCGTGTCACACTACGCAATTGAGGTTATCTGTATTTCTAGGGTGCTTCCGAGGTAATTATCGACACACACATACACACACAGTGAATAATCTTTACGCTGATTTTCGGTACAAGAACAGATATGGAGAGACTGGACTTCAAAGGTCTTCAATTCAGCAGATTCAGTCCAGATTAGCCTAGATAATTTGCGATTTCGTTATTTAAAAGAGCTCCATGTCACGGTTGACATGGCGGTCAACAATATCTCAAGTCATTCATACATGTAGTTATTTATATGTTGACTGACGACTCTTACGGCTGCATTGAACTCGGACAAGCGTTGCATATTGGCACTGGTAGCTATTATTATAGCTGACTAGATTTGAATTGCACTGCTATTTTGCTCTTATTATTTTAAGATTGTGAAGGCTCATAATGAAATAGTGACGATGTAACTTAAACAATCGAAGAAGCTACAACAGAATCGCAACATTGGACAACAAATACCACCATAACGCCCAAATCTGATGTTGTGGTTCAGCATATTGAATGTGACCCTGCGAGTTAAATTGTATGAACTGTCGATGACCTCCATTGGCGTTCGTTGTCAATAGGTGTCATCCAATCCAGCAATCAACGATGAGGACGTTTTCGCTATCCGTGAATATTTAACACCATCCGCTAGCACCCTCTGGCGGTTAGTGTATGTACTACGCATCGTTCTACGCCGAAGCGGTCGTTGTTAACAGCGAGCATCTGTCTGTGAGATGCGTCGATCCATTGACAAACATCCATGGGCAATCCACCCGCGAATATCAAACAACACCTGAGCGCGAGACAAAATGTAAATAAGCTAGACCAGACCTGACCAGCCCATACAGACAAGACTCTCTGATTTGCTCTGATTTGGGCTCTGAATTGCTAAAGTTGTCCGAGTGGTTGGCAGAGGGTGAAAGTCGACGTCTGTCGTCGTGCGCTGGCGAAATGTTGGATACATAGACGGCGATTCGGGCGTTGAAAGGTGAAATACATCTCAACAAAGAGTGAATAAGCTAGTTTATATGAAGCATGCTAATCAGTCGTCTGGATTTGAGTATCTGTGCACGACCTCATCACCTCCTTATCATCTGACGTTGACAACAGATAGTACCTATACAGATTTCTGATACGTCTTCGAGACGACTGTAGGAACAGTGTAAAACAATATGAGGTAGCCAAGTGTCGGATATTGTAGGCCTGTTAAATGATATTACTCTGAGGGGACTAGTTGCCGTTTTTAAATTTCGTCAGTTCGAATATCCGCATAGACATTCGTGAGCTTTCAGCTCGCGAGTTAGATGATAAATGAAGTTGTCTATTCATTGTAAAATGCGAAGTTCAGGTTGCACGTTAGGTGCTGAAGATGTCACCTGGAATGACTAAATACAATAAGCAGAATTAGTTCCAAAGGGATTGGCCTGCGGGCATGGCGTGACGGGTAAGGCAGGCAGGATCTCTAGGAGTCTTGTAGAATCGGAGGTTCAAATCTGAGTGGAGCCATCATTACCTTTATAGGCAGTATCTTCGCAATAATATTTGAAACATAGTAGTGGCAACTAATGTGGTTCGCGGCATGGTCATCACTGTGCGGAAAGGAAGGCACCGTACACCCGTTTGCGCAATGAATACTGCTTGTTTACATTGAAGGGGCATTCTACACACTAGTCGTTTTCAGACGGGAAGCGGACAGAGGTCCTAGAGAGGAAGTCTGGTCACGGTGTAGACATGCATTAGCAGGTAACCCCCCCCCCCTTTGAAAAAAAGTTCCAGAGAGATATATCCTATGTTGTACCAGTTCTTCATCGTGGGTTCATTTTCTATCGCAGAACAGGTGTAATTAAGAAATAATACACAAATAGACGGACGATAAACTAAAACCATATGGTTTCTCTAGATTATAAGCACGCGTGCCCCTTGCAATCGGAGGGGACTGACGTAGGTGTGCGGGTTCGATCCCCTCCGTTGCACATTTGCATTTAGAAGGGGTGACCGTCTTATGAAGCAATGCAAAAAGCAGTGCCGTGGACGTTAAATGCTGGCTGTGGGTTAGCCCGGAAAAAAAAATTAGATTACAAGGACGCTGATCGAATGTGACTATCGTTGCATTTAATTCTAGCTTGTCGACTCTCGCGTATTGACATTCATTTCGGTATTTGCCTGTTCAGTGAAAGTACAGGTTCTCTACAGAGCACGCGGCAACCTCTCTGATCTCACTGATGAAATTTGTCTTTGATCTCTGAGCTTTCTGTCTATACATGGTTAGATTTATATAAGCGATTGACTGAAGTATCCATTCATATTACCTTGTACTTGGAGATACATACGAGGGCAAGTAAAAAAGAGCAACTTCTAGTAACTGATGAAATGGGTTACTGGGCGCTAGGAAATGGCCCAATTGCAAGTGCAAGAGTCCCGTCCTAAGAACAATTCCCCTATATGTCTCTACCTTGCTAACTATCTGGCAACTACCACTGATATGCTCGATAGGTTCTAAGATTGATCCCTGAACGTGTATTCCCAGAAATCAGTGTGCCTATCAAGCCTGTCGCAAAGAGCCTGCAATAAATTAGCCGAGACAAGACACAAATCTCTAATTGACTTAAACGTCACTGGTTCGAACATGTATGGTTCTTGTGAACTCGAAGTTTCAGTAACTCGGCTGCTGATTCGCGTATCCAAGTTGAGAGAGGATACACAATTTAAAGATGGGGCTAGGATGTCAGTCACGATTTTATCCCACACCAGAATTTTCCCTCTACGGAAGGAAACAGTGTTGGGTCAAACGGTTTACGCACTCAAGGATTTCGGGCGGACTTCGATGCTCTGACAAAGGCGCCATTGATTTGTCCGTCGCAATCGAAGGAGACACGTAGGTGCACGAGTTCGATCCCCACCGTTGCACATTTGCATTTAAAGGGGTTGTCCGTCTTACGAAGTAATGCTAAAAGCAGTTGTACCGTGGACGTTAAATGTTGGCTGAGAGTCAGCCCGAGAACCTTTTTTTTTGTAGGTGTCTGTGGTCTCCACCGCCACTCCGTCGAGCGGGTTAGTCAAATCGATCTTCAAGCAAAATTCTAACGAAGCATAATTTTATGTGAAATAGGACGAGTGATAGTGCTGTGAAGATGTTTGTAGCGACGGGTACGTACCACAGCAAAGTTGACATGAGCTTTAGGAGGCCCGGTTCAGCACTACACCGGCTCAGAAGTTCCATTCGGAGCTGTCCGGCAGTTAGTGGAGGTGGTGATTTTATTAGCAAGTTGAGGGGAGTGTAGGCGGGGTAATAGAATTTATTAGCGATATGTTATCGCGTTAACAAGCACAGTATATAGCCGAGTACGTTGGACGCTGATAAGATCTAAGGAGAGTATAAACAGAGGTGCAAACCACTGCCAGTATTTATATGTCTTATTATCCAAGAGTATTTCTAATAAAGTATACGAGTGGTTACTTTGTTTACTTCATATATAGAATTTAAAGAATACACTATATATATATATATATATATATCGCACTGCGTGTAGAATGTACGACCTATGCTAAGACCTCTAGCTATTATAGTGTATCTGTTAGCCAGGCGACCCTTGAACTGGTGATGATTCAGTGTTATGGTAGAGATCCAACGGTCTCTCATTAACAACAATAGAAAGACGATGTTGACACTTGAGACGTCACACTTAATAGCGCATAAACGATTTCGTGAAGGAAGATTCCTTTCGAGAGTTGTTGTATCAATATCACTGAAGGGCAATTCATTTTCTGAAGAATTTGCTCTCAAGTATATATATATATATATAGCTGTCCATCTGGTCCTGGTTGAGTTTAAAACTTACCAATTCAATTAAAGGTGACCCTGTCATCAACAGGGCACCTGAAGCAAACAAACACGACAAATAGAGTGAAATAGATCAAAGAGGGTTCTCTTATCTAACGGAGAACAAATTGTAAACGTTGAGTTACAGAAAAATTTATCAGGAATAGTTGTGCGTCGACATGATGAGAGATGGGTTCAGATGAAGCAGTAATTTCCGTGAATATATTGACCATGATATTCTTCGCATTGGCTTAATTACTACAATTGCACAATGACACACAACAGTCAGCTAAGCGCATTGAGGTGTGAGGGGTCTGTAATAATTAAAGAGTCACCTGTTTCTCGTGTTTTGTGTGTGTGTGTGTGTGTGTGTATGTGTCTTACCGGTGATTTGGTCTAGCTGAAGCTGAGACATTAGTGTGCGTTATCAACTTGGTATTGTTATGCGCAAATCAAGCGGAAAGCAACAGTTACCAGGCGACGTGTACGATGATTCTAGCAGGTATTTTTTTTTCGTTTAAAGCCTTTTCGTAGGAGGTTTAAAATGTATTAACGCTCTACTGGTGGAGCGGAATAAATCATCGGACCTTCACCAGTAGTGGGACTTGACTCCGGATGGTTGGATCTCAATCCACCGGGCCTCTTCACTGCCCGCTAAAGCTTCCGCCAACTCGTAAGCTTCACATTGTCCCTTCCCGTCGGAACCGCGTTAGCGCATCACTTCGATAGGCAGGAAGGGGGGGGGGGAGAGAATGTGGTCAGGATTAACGAGGCAACAGGTCGTCAATCCTTGGTCGTGTCAACGTCGTAAGACGGTTGATGTCGATTCCTTCGATGAGTCGGCCATTTATAGAGGCACGAACCGTACCGGAATGATTCTAGCTGCCTAACATTAACCTAATGGCCCTAGCAGCATTAAAAGGCTATTGTGAGCATTCACAATATTCGAATAAAAGGCGGCAGAATGGAATTAGACTGTGAGAAGAGAGATTATAATGGAGCAAGCACTTGTTTGTTTAGACGTTTTTTGTTCTAATTATTTGTTAGTTACAATAAGCCATTTAATTCCTTATCGGCATCAGTCATATATTATACTAATAATAATTATTACTATTACTAAGGAAATGGAAACAAGTACAGAGGTGTTTGCAATATAATGACACACGAAACTCGACGCTAAATAACGAAATCACAGTTCCATGTTGCCTCTGAAATTTATTAGGGCATACGGTTCGAACTCGCCGCCTTTTTAAATGCCAATAACTTTTGAACTAAATGAGGTAGAACAAAGATTTTTTTGGTATGAGTTAGAGGTACTCTCCAGCCTTATAGACGCACCGATTCCAGCGCTCTGGGAGTTTTGAGATAGCCAAATATTTACCATTTGCATTTCCATATATAATTTCGTTATCTATTGCTTTTGTGAGTAAGTCGACGGTTGCATATGGAACCCCACCTATTGCCCTCTTTAATGCGTGGAAACAACCATAATCACATGGGCTTAAATCAGGAGAATATGGGGGTTGATGCCATCGCTCAATATTGTTCCCCTCCATCCAGGCCGTAATTTCAGCAGTGCGGTGAGGTCTTGCATTGTCGTCGAGTAACCATACTCAGTGCTGTCGATCGCCGCGCAATTTGTTCATCAATCCTTTCAAGAAGCCGAGATATCGGGGAGCATTGAGTTTTTCGTTTGCTGCTAATATTTCGTAATAGCAAACACCCTTGATATCCAGAGCGAGTATCATCAACACCTTTCGTCCGAATCTATCTGGCACTACCACAGACGTTGCCGCTTCACCTTGTCGGAGCCACTGTTTTGCTTGGTCCTTCTCAGGGGGTCTATCCAGGCTAACCCATGTCTCGTCTATCGACACAGTGTCCTCTAAGCGACTGCTTTGTTGCGTATAAGTCTTCAAATTAAATGCCGAACACTCCACACGCATTTGCATCTGCTCAGCAGTCAGTATATGGGGAACCCATTTTGCATTGATTTTCTTCATCTTCAGTATATTGGTGATAATTCTATGACACGTCGCCTGAAGAATCCCAGTTTCAGCCGACAAAGACCTCATGGACCAAGCTCTGGTTTGCTCAAAAGCTGCCTTGATTATGTCAATCCGTTCGTCCCTTGTCGCATCTGATTTCTGGTCCCCACCTCGGTGGTCATCGGTGTCCATATCTCCACTGCTAAATCGCTTGCACCAACTTCGCACCGTTCGCAGGCATAAGGCAGACCTGCCGTATGCGTTCACTGATGATTTCCCGTTGATTTTTGGGGGAATTTGAACTTTTTGCTGCAGTGTCCATCTTTCTGATCGTATCGAAACCACTCAGTGTTCGAAAGAAAGCCACGTTCCTGCCGCGTGCCCACTCCAAAAATGAACGCATTGTATCGCGTAGTTCGGATTGTGCACCATTCGAAAGAGCGGCGAGTTCGAACCGTATGCCCTAATAGAAGCGTATCTGGTTAGCGGGCTCTGTGTGGGTACCAATTATATGCCTTATTACCTTACATGTTAGATGTAATGTCATCTAGTGCTTCTACTGCTAGCTGCTTCATTTAATACTAGATCCCACCGTCGGCAATAACAACTATTTGCAATCGTTGTCAAAGGTTGTCCAAAATAGCGAAACACTCATTCGGTAACGGAATCGCTTGATTCTAATACGCGAACAGAGATTTATATATATATATATATGCTTGTTGTGGCAGAAAATGTTCAAATGTGTGAGCAGCCAGTTGTCTGTGCCTGAAGACTTCTTCATTTTCTTTTTTCCCTTCGCTAAGGAAAAAGAAGATGAAGAATACTGTTTTATATCTATACATTTTTTATATAAATCCACATGAAAACATATATATATATATATATGTGTGGTTCATGTGGGTTTGGTATTCTACGACCTACATATATAATCCTATTTACCATAAGTTCATATAAGTGTTGTTTAGTTAATTCCATTGGAAATTGTCTTATCGAGGAGACTTTTTAGCGTATTCCCAGTATTTCCTTTTTAGACTATTTGAACGGATCCCATTTGAGTTGACCATGCTCACGACGTGTGCTCGCTGACTTTCTTTCAAATTGTCCACCATTATAGGCACAATTCAGAGAGGCCACTCTGAGGCTCCAGCAGACTAGTTATTTTAGTTATACTAATACCAGTATAACTAAAACAACTGGTCTGCCAGAGGTGTACAGATTAGACGACCTTTAAAATTATGTGAGGATCAGCCTTTGATGACCGGTGCTATTATATACAGCCAGGTCACAGTAAGGTAAGCATATTATATGATATAATTTGAAGTGAATTTCTCGAAAACCAATTTTCCTCAAGATGGATATATACTCCACAACGTGGTGCCTATTTCGTTTGAACCGGGCAAACCTCATTATCTGATGGTCGTCATCAGTCAGATCTATTCTAATTATCAAGTGACAGTGATGGGGGTCACCTTTTCTCCAACTGGGTGCTGATAAACCACAACCAGTGAATTCTAAAGATCAGTGAACATCGATCAAGACTCGAAGTCGACAACCATTTCGTAATCGATCCAACATAGACAGTATACATTGCGAATCATGGACAAGTGAGGCCGGCAACGTTTTGATGAATTCATTATAAATAGTAGCTCATTTTCTCAATAATCGCAGTTTTACAAAGGATACTGAAACGCGTGAGGTAACCCGAATAGAAGTTGTACTGCTTTTTACCAACACACCGTTAATTTATAGAATTTTATATAATAATTTCCATATACGTCGCAGTGGGCCGAAGGGCCACAACAGAAGATGATATCTAAAGGTAATTCTCTTTTAAGTCATATGTATATTTGTTTTCTATAATTCACGCCAAGAGTCTTCTTGGTTAGCAGCTACCATTGATTTTCTTCAAAATCGAAAATTATCGGTGTTCGCCGTGTAGTTCCTTTGCGGATGAGAAATCATCCGTTTTCCTCGAGGAAATGACTCTAATAGCAAACACAATTCAGTGCGGCTCAGTGTGGTAACAGCGTATAGGTGTCTCGGTGATCGGACGTTTGCAAAGCGACATTAACCAAAGCCCCTACGAGGAAGTTACCTGACGCGGAGGGGTGTTTAGATTCGACTGAACGCTGACATGAAACTTGTTCGACAGAGCAACCTGGACAAATCATCATAACATTACTTGACGTCTGTCTGCACCATTATTTTATTTCTCTCATGGTTAGTTAGTAAGGAGTGTTACTGTACTGTGTGACCTTCTTGTGTGGGCCTTAGATTATTTATTAATTTATATTTGTTACCCTTCTCAAACGTCTACAGACGAGTGCTGATGGGATGTGCGTATAATTCGATGATTAGTTTATAAGAATAATTATGTCTCTCGCGTAATACTTGTATCTTATCCACCTTATTCCGTTGTGTTGAAGTCACGAACTGAAGTTCGCTGTCCATGTTTACTGTACGCGAGACAGACGGAATAATAGGAGCTTAGGAGCTTATTTATCTTCAGGGGAAGTATACCGTCATGGAAGTTAGTTCAAGTGAACCGTAGGCATTAGGACTGCATCAAATCTTGAAATTCATTCCACTGTAAGGCCGTGTTTGTGCGTCCTCTCCATACGAGACGAGGGATCGAGGGAATGGAAAGGGGTGGAAGAGTAGGCTTAGAGTATTATTATTATTATTATAAGATGGGAGGCAAGTTTACAGCGAAGAGTAAATAGCCTTCCAGTGATAAACAACCTCCAAGGTCGCAAATTCATAAAAATATTGATAATACGAACAAACGATCGATATGTACAGATATCGTAAAATCCTCTTCATGCAGTGTTGTAGTTTATTTGACTCTATCGTTGTTAAGATTAGGTTTGGGCTTCCCAAAGCTGGATGGAATCATGGATGACGCTACATTGGTTGACTATAAAAACGCTCTGGAATGGTGCCTTCCTTCCACCCGGACCTTTCTCATCTTAGCAACTCAGCAGAAAATTTGGATGGGTTTCAAGCCCCTGGGGAACAGGAGACGCTGCCCCGGTGGCCGACTTTGCCGAACAAGTGGCAAAGTGGGCCCCCGTCATATAGCAACTCCTATTTGGGTACCCAGGAAAAAGATACCGAGTTGAAAAGAGTCCCTACGAAACGCACGAGTTGTCTCATAGTCGGCGCATACGCCGCCAGTGGTTACGTTATTTGCCGTGTTTTGTTACCCGAAATAATCGATGTGGTACTCGCACCTCAATATAATATAAATTACCGGGATTATATCGAAGTATTATTTGTTTTCTCATTCGTTGCCTCTGAGGCGTTCTTCCATCAGACGCTTCTCGGCACTTATCCATATGGCTGCATTACTACAAGACACAGTCTATGGGCACTCCCAGGAACGAAGATAGTTTTAGAATTCTAGTTATATATATATGTATATATATATATATATATATATATATATTTACTAATAGAACTGATAACAGACTTAGTAAGTCCGAATCGGCACGCTTAAGCCAGCAGGTTACAAGAGTCAGTTTCAGTAGGAAAATGTATTTAGTAAATGAAGTGATGAGGGATATGGTTCCCGCCAAGCATATAGCCGTAGATCTTTAAAATATGTAGCAATTGCCACTAGGTTAATGAGTTACCTTTATTAGCAGGTATACAATGGATAATTTATTTTTTATTTTGCGCTTATCATAAGGAGGGACCAACGAACAGTCGATGCAGAAATGCGGGTATCTCGTATTTGGTTTTGACATATTTCAATATCAAAAGCACACTTCTCTCTCCCTCTCTCGCCGCTGCTACTGCTGATGTTAGGTGAGGTCATTTCGCTCTACTACTACCTTAAAATGTTGATTTTTGTCATTTTGGTGTATGTTGATTTTTGCCATTTTGGTGCATAAACCAAGCAGACGACATAAATGTAAACAAAGCAGACGACGCCCGCTAAACTAGCGGGAGAGAGGAGGAAATTAGAGGGAAAGGGGAACGCCTCTCCGCATAGAAGCCTATGGGGGATGATGGGGGGCGCCACCACCACACCGTTTTGAATTTGCGCGCGGCGGTACTTCGAATTTTTACTACACCAGATACACGCGTGCGTGTGTGTGGGTTTTTCTTTTACAAGATACGTGCACGTGTGTGTGTGGGTTTTTTTAGCGGGCTTGCGCCCGCTAAAAACCGAACCCTCGCCACTTCCGCACCCCCCACGTTCCGCCCACTTGCCTTAGGCTTCTATGCGGAGCGGCGTTTCACTTTCCCTCTAATTTCCTCCTCTCTCCCGCTAGTTTGGCGGGCGCCGTCTGCTTTGTTTACATTTATGTCGTCTGCTTTGTTTATGTACCAAAATGACAAAAATCAACATACACCAAAATGACAAAAATCAACATTTTAAGGTAGTAGTCGCTCTAATTAGGCCCTTTTTAATTTCGGACGAGGTATTTCAAATCAACTTGATATTTCCCACTGCGAGTTGACAATATACTGATGGAGAGAATACAAGACAAAATCACTTTATTTAAACCTACAAACATTTATATGTTGCTTCGGCTTGAAGACTCTGCGCAGGTTGGTCAAATATTACATTTCCACAAACAACGAATTCTGTTATAAACTAGACCGTTTTAAATTCGCTGCCCTCCTACCAACAAAAACAAGTTCAACAACATTTGACACAACAACGAAACCAGACCATTGACGTTGTTCTTTGCACTGGACTTGTTTGTTATGATGAACTCTTGCTCATCGATATGGCTGTATCCGATACACAGCCCACTGAACACGATCTACTATCTACAAATATAATGAATGGCCGAATTTTGAACGCAATGCTAATCTATGGGGATATCTAACTGAAAATGTCTACTGCGTGTTTTACATTTCCGCATGGTAAAACAAAAATTCAATGTATCTTACATTGCGCATCTCCTCTATTAAAAAATGGAAAATTTTAACTTGCAATACGTTGTTGTGAAATTGTGGCGAATTTCGGAACATATTTCAGTATAGTCTTCTTCCCTTGTTATTGCATTTTATATCTATTATTATTATTATTATTATTATTTTTATTATCTATTTGTATAACTATCTTTGTTAAATAAGCCAGATTTGATCGGACATGCGTCTCGAGCTGATTTATTAGCTCGCAGAACTTTTATTAGTTTAATCCTGCTAACGGATTCACAATATATATTACTGTGAGTTAAGTCTCGAAAAAGGGCGTTTTTATTGTCGGCCTATTTTCTATCAACTCATTATGCATCAGCAATAGAGGCTGCAGTACCGTTAATTATTACAATCTTATTTTTGTAACGTATAGGCAATCATTGTGTTTCTCAAAAATACTACCCCTCGAACACAAGCACGTTCATTCATACACTCAAGAATGGCTCAAGTGTTTTTTTATTGTGTTGATATGGACAGTGTGTTACTCAGTATGAGCTGAGTAAACGGCAGCAAAAGAAAAATTGCGAACCCGCTAAGGTAATGTATCATACAATGATACCTTCCGTCCGATGCTGCTCTGGCGTTCCTTGCCTTTGGGTTAAGTGTTAGCCAATATCAGAAGCGGTGTCCGGCTATAAAAATAATCGTGTTAATTTGCCGAGAACGAGAACGAGAGACGAGAACTTAAGCGTTGCATACGAGAACTTAAGCGTTGTAATATTTCGCAGTTCCGTCAATAAAGAAATAATTGAATTGAATTGAATTGAATTGCCATATATATATATATATGTGTGTATATACCGCGCACTCTGTCTTGGTCGATAAAAAGGTGACGTACCCTTCGCACTTGTTCTTTTTAATATATTGTCGGGTACGAGGATAATGCTTCTCAATACTGACTTCTGTAATCATAATTATAGTAATTGAATATATATATATATATATATAAAGGAAATGTGACGCCGGCTTACCCATGCGAGTTTCTGTGACACAATAACGTGTCAAGAGTGTTCATCGATATTTACTAAAATGTGAACGCGTTTTTCCCCCCAAGAGGAAATTAAAGTATACTTTTGTTCATCAATGAATTGATTATTATTAATCAAGGTTGAGTTAATTAAGGGAATTATGGTCCACTTCGAACTAAGAAACTTGCAGCGGCAAGAGCCTGAAGGACCTGGAGAGAGCGCTCACAGGCTCGAACACAAATAGCGACACACAAAGTTCCAATGGATTTTACGGTCCGTGAGGCGATAGCATCCCGTCGACTGAAGACACCGTTGCTGCTGTCCCAGAGGAGTACATGGAGGAGATGGAAGTAAATGACTTACCAGCTTTAGCAGATGATGTAGAAGTACCGACGAAGTTTCGGGCATTACCGGCCTCATCACCCAGTGATTCCCGAAAATCTTAATAACTCACTACTGCCTACTGTCAAGTGTCCCACTTCACTCGTCACGATCGGGTGGCGGAGGCGAATCAAATGATTGAGCCTTTATATATATATATAAAGAAAAGGTACACCTTTCATTGAAGGAGGCAATGACAATCGCAAGTACCGTCGTAAACATCAGTGGAAGAAATAACTTATTATCCCGCAACTATTATGATTATTAATTATATATGTATAAGTTTTCTCGAAGGTGTGCCTGGCCTTGCACTTATTTCCTGAATTGTTTTCGGGCTGACTCTCAGCCAACATTTAACGCCCACGGAATTGCTTTTTGCCATGCTTCGTAGGACGGGCCCCTCTCGGTAAATGCAATTGTGCAACGGTGGCGTCAAGGTATGATGGAAAGCCATAGGTCGAGTTGACCAAACCGACATGGGCCAACCTCTTTCCTTTTTTCGTGCTTCAGCTTTGTCAATGCCGGACGGCTGACGTCCGTCGGCGCACAGCACCAAAGGATGGCATCGTCGGACGCGGCAATGGAAGGCTGGACGGAGTTGCTCGTCCAGGTGGCGTCGCTTGAAACTGAACGAGATCGCGGCCGGTGCTTCCAAGCCGTTTTAAGAACGTTACAGTGTATCCAGTTTTTTGTGCTGCTGCTACTGTGGCGCCTCGTGCACCTACGTGGTGTCTCCTCCGAATGCAAGGTGCGCACGAATGCACCCGCCACGGGACCAAAGGGCTCGACGCGCTTCTTCCTCAACGTGAGATTAAGGATTTAGGGCTATTGTGCGTTCCGCGACGTCACTCCAATGTTTGACCAACTCGATCTATGGGTTTCCATCAGATTTTTACACAGACATAGGCTCCTAATGTACTCGCGAACTACCAAGGATGGCTCTAATTGAGGTCATTGGGAAATCAGCATTGCTCTTGAGAGTCAGGTTACCTCTGACAATATTGTTTCCTGTGTCTTTAGGGTATACTTACTTAGAGGTTGTTCAATCCCATTTATCTGGCGACCTTTTGCTGTGTCGAACTAGATAGGGTCAGCAGGTGTAACACAGGTGACTGGTACCTGTCGCTAATTAACCTACCGGGCCACCTTAACATCAGTATTCAGCATTATCTGTAACGACAAATTTTTACCTAATCTTTTTATGTCCTATGTGCCACTAAATACCTGAATTTACCAAATATATATTTATAATACCAAATGGCCCAGCTTGTTGTCTGAGGTCGATAGTAGTGCAGTTGTTGTTATAGGTAGATATGGATATGTAGAAGATCGACCCGCTCCGAAGCCGTTGTCGCCTTCTCTTGTTGCTCATTAATCAAGAGAATGAATTATTTGGTTGTATATTTGTTGTTTGACTTCGTTTGCTGTGTTGCTAACGGCAATGGCGTTCTAGTTGCAAGCGTTAGAGGTATTGTTGTTGTTGTTGTTGTTGCTGCTGCTACTACTACTCTTGTCGTTGTTATCGTCATTGTTGTTGTAAGAGGCCTCAATAGAACTCTTTATAAAAAGGGCGTGGTCCCGTTGGCGATGATTTGCTTTGGGCTTATCTTTGATAACGTCATGCTTACTGCATTGGATCGTTCAACAATCCGAATGGCTGTGGACTCCAACACTCACTCACCCGGAGTCGCTTGTTCAATAAACCTACGACCGCTGTGGCTGCTGTTACTATCATCTATTTATCTTCAATAGTGTATGCACATATGAAATCAATCCAGCAGAGATTGAAAATGAAATCGACCAGTTTGTATACAATACAAGCGTATGCCTGTATGTATGTATATGTCCACATACATATACATGTATGTATATGTTTGTTGTTGGGGGAGTTCGTTCCATTCTACTCCATCTGTAAATTAGTTGCGTGTGTGCTTAGTAATATTATTTCATTTTGTTTATGACACATTGAACACAATTGACAAGTGAACTCATAGAGTGAAAGTACACTCAGAGTCAAATCGATCGATTCGGATAGATAATATTTTGAATGTTACGTTCAACGTGGATTTTAGATTGTTGCATTCGAATGTCACATTTCGTGATGAGACGAAAGTTTCGCTGTTTGGTGTCTATTCGACAACGAGGCCGCGTGGCGCCAACTGGGGTATGTAAAACTTAATTCTCTATTAGTGAGAGCAGCTGACACGCTGCGTCGAACTTGGGATACCGGTAAACGTCCATAGATACATACAACATATACATGCGTTTTTCATTTGGTTAAGGTATCATAATTGTATGCAGTTTTATGACTGCTTGCGTCGTAAACATAAAGGTTTAAGTACTAGTATTAAAGATTTAACTACAGTGTTACACTGTCGTGTTTTACACGCTTACGTATAAGTACAAGATTTTTTAGGGTTTGCTTATACAGGATTAAAAGTCTATTTGGCTCGGGTCAAACAAATAGCAAAGCTCGGTAGGATATTGTTACTGTTATATATTATAACACGACCTGCGCGGCGCAGGTTGTGTTAATTCGAGCTTGGGGGCTGGACAGTTGGCCCAGCTCATTCGGAAGATCATGGAAATCAAATTCATAGAGATATAGATAATGATCTTGATTAAAGAACGTGTTGTATGCACAATAAATACAACGTTCAACGTGCTGTGCGCCCCCGAACGAGTACGTCAAATTATTTTCAAACATTCAGCTCCTCGTACCAACTGGTTTGAGGTTGTTCTTACTGTAAGGCAATACTCCCAGTGACCCTAGGTGTTGGCTAGATAGTGCATGATAATCTACCTGTTTTTTTGTTGTATTGCATTTCTCCTTCCTTGGATATGCCTTGGTTCAAGGTGGCTATGGTTCGTCTTTAAAACACCGACTGCCATTGCAATTGGGAGAAATTGGCAGTGAGAAATTAGGTTGAATTAGTTAAATTAGGTTGCAGACTGGTTAGTAATGGTTGTATACAAACCTTCTCCTATGGCAGATGATAACTGAGCCCGACGATTTAGAGAAAGGCACAAGCAGGCTGATGCATGTGAGTCATGCCTAACTTAATGAAGTAAAAGTTGCCTCTGCTGTGATGACGATGAACAGATCGCGTCACCCTGATGGTGGCGTGGATCCATTGTGACGCCCAAAATGCACAATTAGGCAGGAATGCGATATCACCGTTAGTGAGTGGTCTATGTCAACGGACTACGCCCGTCAAATAGAAATCTAGAATTATCCGCTAAATACGTACGTGCTCCTTACAAGCAAATTATTGGCAGTGGACAACCTCTTGAAGTTGAAGGAGTTTAGAGCAGTTGACGCATATCACAATTCCTCAGGAGACTCAAACCTAACCTGAACGATTGTCCTTTTTAATCGCTGAACATTGAGTCATAAACCTAATTTTCCTGTGGATCCCACATTTTTTCATGTCATCGCGTGTCGAACCAACCTGGAGGAACCCGTTAATGGCGCTCGGCATAAGTTGGCCTAGGGGTTACAATGCTAAATACGAATTCCAGAATGGACCGGGTGTTTTATTCGGTCAGATTTCATGGACGACAGACCTCTTTCTTATTTGGCCTGCAATGAAATAGGGGTATCGAATCAATAATGTGGCATTATATAGAGGAGGTTTGGTAGTTTAAACCAACTTTAGTATATATTGTCACTCGTGTTTATCCGATTCCATGTACTGGGTTTCAGAATATCGAATATGTATTGCAAGCCTTGGAGCGATTTCTCTAAAAATTGAGAGCTCCTGCTCATTGGTATCCATAATGCAAACGCTTTACATTCTGTAGGCTCGTAGGTGTCTGACGATATTTCGGATTGTTCAGGACAACATAAGCGTCGAGCGTTAAGAGGTTAGGTAGCACAAGTGACTTCGTAGGTGTCATTTCGATGTTGTGACCACATTCACTATTTCCCATACGCAGAGTAAGCGCTGAAAAAGTACACCATGGAAAGAAGCAGTAATGTCGAAACTTTTGGTGACAAGTCGATGCAATTTGTTAGAAGAGAAGACAAATGATTAGTACCTGTGCTAATTATTTGTCTTTCCTTCTAACATACAAACCTGCAGTACCTGCTCTAATCAAGGCATTTTCAATTCTTAACATTGACGAAAAGGTAAGACATCCAGCACCACAGCGATCGCAGGCTTGACCGTCCACTCAGACCCCCTGACAAATGGTTGGCTTGACACAAATTGACGTCATTGTGTTTGGGTTGGTCAACGTATTCGAAATATCGAAGGCCGACATCTAATAGCCTAGCTCGTGGTCTTTTATATCGTTAAAAGCCGACCTAAGAATGGGGGGTAAAGCTAGGCATAGTAATGTCAAGCTAAACGAAAACACACAAGCTAGTTCATCTTCAAGTTTATACAAATGATTAGAAGAAGGCCATTTATATTAGGAACTTTATATTAATGTAGTCAACATTTCACACTCGAATTGTAGGTCCATCGAAAAGAATAAGTAACAAATATTAGGAAGTGAATATTTCCTAATTTAAAGAATTTCTTTTTTGTTCACGCTGAATAATTCTTGGCGCATATCTCTTGGCTGAGAGAGGGTGAACTACAATGAGAACTAACAATTGGTTGGTTCGAAATGTTGAACAATTATAGAATATAGACGAAGTATATGCATGCATACGGCGTAAACATGTCTATCATTGTTTTAAGCACAGACGCGGTTTTTCAATTTAATATGGTTCTTATAGTACTATCTCTCTCACACACACACACATATATATATATATATATAACAGCTTAAGGTTCGTTGTGGCCCACAGCTTAAATCCCGAGGGAAATTAGTTCGTGTCGAATTAGCAACTCGACGCAATTCTACTGAGCAGATTGTGAAAATCGGTTTGCTTGTAGTATACCAGGTGACACGTTTGTTTGATCATTAAACCTGACTAATTACAAAATAATTATAACTTGATGAACCTCGGGATTACATGGCTCTGATTTCAACACTCAACTTGTGGAATGGGTTCCCTTCACTTCGAGATGCAACATAAAAATTACTAAAGTAGTACATTGGATAGGATTAAAGTTGGGCCGGACTATAATTTCGCTAAGGTCCATTTGCATTATGGTGCCAACGATGCGCCTTCGTATATTACCCTTTGGTATAATAGAGGATAACTTTTTCGATGTAATGTAATCATTGCCTTACTCTGATTATCACTATAATTACGTTAGCCGGCCTTGTCTTGTGGCTGTCTAGGTTGAACGATCATTGAGCAGTCATGCTCTGTGAAGAGCAGTCATGACTAAAGTAAATTTTCCCGGCAGACTCTCAGCCTTAAACATTTAACGTTCACGGTACTGCCTTCAGCTGCACGGAGCATGAGCGAGGCGAAAAACCTTGTTGCCTTTAGAGATAGGTAGAGATTGATGGGTAGATACGCTCAAGCAACAAGGCTCGGGGTATCGGCCTACAGATAACCTCGTCGATCCCGAGTACCGTCCGTCCTCAGGCGACCCGAAATCTTTTCAAAGCCTATTTTTTTGCTTGCATGCTGGCCTTTTCTGATTTCCGCGGCATGAGACACAATGTTCTTGCTGGAACGACGTGAGGATTCACTTTGCGGCTGTTTTTTTCTTTTTTCGGACTTATTGTGTGAAAGTACAGTGCGCTCTTGAGGATTAGACGTTTTCAAGGTAAAATTTCCTTTTCAAGGTAGAATGTGCTTGCAATTATATTTTGATATATTTTCATTCAATTTTGATTTTTTATAAGAATAAATGCTAGTGGACTTTGTTTTGACTGTCGGTGGTCGATAAACATGGTGTACACTGTAGCTTTTTGGATGCACTCATTGACAGACAAAAGGCAATAAATTGGAATGCACTAGGGTGGAATGACTAAATCGTAGATCTGAGCCAGCGCCTTCCGCAGTGTGACTTACCAACTAGAGGCCTATCCATAGGGTTAACCCGACTATGATCGTTCCGATCGTGACCTCTCTGTTCAGTGAAGCTATTAGTCGTGCCTCGCCAGAAAACAAAGAGAATGTTCTCCGATAGGCGTCCGTTGGCAATTATAGTGCAGAACTCTATGAAGGCGAGAAAGAGGATGTTTGCCATGTTCTCCTGTGTGACCCACCATGTCTTGAAGGTGCCATGTCCCAGGACAAGCCATCCGGTGGACCAGCAAAACGACTAGGAAAACTCATCGCTGCCGACCTGATTTCTCTCGTGTGGGATGCATAATGACTGAATCTTATCGATTGTGGCTGTCGGACGCGGGGTCGACGGAAAGTGTGCATTTATCGGCACGCGAGAATGCTTTCGTTCGAGAGATTGGAACGTTGTGTTGTCCTGATGTACTACGAGACAGGTCGACCTTGTAGTTGGTGACACATTGCTCTCTGCGAGTTTGCTCTGCAATATCTCAGGTGGATGTCGGGTGATTTGGTTGACCTTGAGAGTTGTCGTCGTTGGAAGGTAGGGGACATCTGATACACAGCCCCTATGCACGGAGTCCGCCACAATAATCCCGCGAGGCTTTGACTTCCTTTATCGGGATAGAGAACGCCGCAGGAGCAAAGATAATGACTATTTCGTATGCTGGACGCAATAGATTCGTAGGGTTAAAAGCGTGGCCAATTCCCTGGCAGCCTGTCGTTTGAAAGGTCTCTGGGGTGCAGGTTCATTTGTGCCTGTTTTCTAGACAGATTCTTTTGAACTCGGCCATACATAATTGTATCCCCTCTCAATCCCCATATAATCGAGAATAATAAAAATTATTAAAATACCTATAGCTATTATCTAGAACCTCGAACTTCGAACATTATAACCTTCAAAGACGAACATTGCGAGCAACACATATAGTTCAAATTAGCAAGGACAGATATGAATCGATGCAGTTATTTCGATACTTACTAAATTAGCTCTTAACATAGGCCCGCTCCAGAAAACACTCTTCAAAATATCCTCGCAGTACAGGCATCCTTACTAATTATCAAACATCCGTGGATATCATCAATGACAATAGTAGCCCCTTACGTGTGTCACAATCGTCGGTGCGAGTCGTGTTTATTTCTATGTCGAACCATTTCGGCCTTTCTTTCCGGCCTAAAGCAACAGCAATCACCATCACACTCGAGACTATTTCGCAATACGAGTCATCATTCGGAGGCAGACATCATATGTCGGCATCATTTTCGTTCACAGGAACTCATCGATGAACTTGCAACCCATCGCCACTCCACGATTGCCGCCTTGCCGTGTGCTTGTATTATGAATCATCCCAAAGAGGTTTATCGTTATAAAATATGTCGCTGCCAGCTCGTGGTGGTGGTGGTTGTTACAAGTGACGAATGCTTCCTATTGTTATTCTTCGGGCCACTTGTTCCAAGTGGCACGGTGAAATATTCCATCACGTCGCCAGGCTCCCATGCTGCGTCACCAGTCAAAAAGATGCAAAAAAACTATGATGAGAAGTCCTTTCCGATATGACGTTTTCGAGTTCGTCTCGCCCCATCCATGATATGACTGTGCTGCCGATGAGCGAGCACCAGCAGTTTTGCCTTCTATGAACGAGAAAGGGAACATCTAGGTCAGCCTAGGGATGTTGAGAGCGAGCAGCCTTTGAAATCAAACTTGAATTGGCACTTGGCCGAGGAAACATTTACAGGGAAATATCGTCATGTACAATAGAGATATAGGTCGCAGGCTTCGAAGTCAGCGGCTGTCATTCTACTTTGCGCAGTTCGCACGCTCCGTCTTTAGCTCCCTGTGGTGACCGCAAAACGCTTCTAATGACTGCGATTTCTATGTAGACACGAGGATATTCTACATTTATATTCCTGTCTCGTTAGCGTCATTTTCTTTGGAAGGACCCGACTTGACGTTAATTCGCTACAGTTGGAATCGCGTAAGGAGAACAAAATCCCCCAGGGGTGTCCGGTGGTCACAATAAGAAAGTGACAGGGCGCACATGTCGATACTGGCGACATTCGATTTCGTTCGATCTGCGAAGGACGACGCACTGTGAACACTACTTTGTCTCTCAGCGGAGGTGAATCTTAACTTTTAATTGAGGATCAACTTCCTTGCTTGCTACGTGCAATGGGTCACGCAACTGATCTTCGATTGGTGAGTTGTTGAAACTATTACTTGCCCCAGCCTATGGTTCATTAATAATGACGCAGCACAGTATAGCCCGATACTTACTCATCAGAGTCCACGACGGCTAATGTCCGACGCACCAAGGTCGAATTAGCAAGCAATTACTTCCGGTGCCGCCGGCTTCGGCTGATGCTATGGAAAGAATTGACTACTACTTAGATCCAACAACGATTACGTTTACAGGAATTAGTTATTATTATTATTGGTCCTTCAATGGAGGTTGGCGGTTGTTGATGCGACAAAATAAGTCATCCTTTGTACTCACGTTAGATGAGCGGGCGGGTGCAGGTGGGATAATCGCATGTTCATAAAATGACCTGTGGTGTACTCGATCCCTTACTGACAATGTTCTTCGGGCTCGTTGTCTGCAATGTTGCATTAAACAAGCAGACGCATTGGATTTGCCAGTAGCAAAGGGAATAGAGCAAGTGATCCCAGAGGTCGTTAATTCTTCATTTTCTTCTATATATATATATATATATATGTATACGCAATAAAGGCGGGCCATTCTCACCGAGTGTGTTCCCGTGGCGGAAAGATATGTCTATGTTCTCCCACTATTGAGTCTTTCACTACTTGCATAGTTTATACAGTTGTGAGAAATTTAGCTTTAACGACTTGAGGTACAGCAAACCCAGTATGCAATCAAAGTGACAATTGCCTTAACCTTTCGCGAAGTCACTTGAGTATTTATCCCGGACCGCCTGGGACTGGAGTGGCTTAAACTAAAGGTAGTGCGCCTTTAAAAAGTTAATAGCTGGAACATGCATATGTGTCCCATATTGGGTCTAGTTTGTTGAAAAATCCCAAGTGCACTGATGTCGCTGAAGTAGTAATTGTTTGTTCGTTGCTCTTTTTACCAATCAGCGATGAGACTTCGTTCTTTTGTTGGGTGTGCCCAATGTCGCGCGTGTTTATTAAGTCAGGAACTTTCAGGTGCATTTACACCAGGTCGGTCACAAACACTCCGTTAGCTACCATGTGTCTTCAGATTGCCATCTCAGGAACATCAACAAATATTGACAGCGCATCATCATTAACTTTTATTTATAGTATGGTTTGATTAGTTTAGTTGCTCAACGGCGTGCGGCGGTATCTCTGTAGAGCACAGTCGAACTTGCAGACACTGCGTAGCTTCTACTTACTCATGGTGAACACAGGCTTTTCTGCGCAAGTCGCTGCCATTCAACTTTGTGCCACTTCATTTTTAATGTTAAGACTAAAGCTCAATTGATAGCAGCAATTTATTCGATAGTGTTTTCTTTCAGTTGAGTCACGATATTTTAGCATACTATTTCTTGTGTAAAGAAAGCTATTGCATGATTATTTTTTCTAACGTATAAACTAGACATTCATCTGAGATCGTAGCGACCTTAGATAGTCTTTTGTTTCGCTAGAGGTATAAGTGAGAAGTGTGGCTGATATCTCACAGGGCTCGAGTTGGCACTGAAAATAACATTCACATATAAAGTGAACTCTAGTGAACTTCTAGAGATTTTTTGTGACATCTTTCGACGAGGCGAGTTTGAGCACCTGCTTTTTACTAATCACACCACATCAAGTCATCGAGCTGATCAACTCATTAGACTAATTTGCATTTAACTCATTGTCTCTGTGTCTTACGTCGTTCCACACGTTTAGGTGAACTTATCTTAATTATCTTATTGCGGGTCTCTTGTCCCTGCAGCTCTACATCTAACGCTCGTTGTACGTGCATAATTACATGAGTAAACGAGCGGGCTATATTTAAGTATAGAAAACGAGATCGCTTCTCTGATTAATGTTAGACAGCAGTATACGGTAAGATCTCGATCTGATCTAAATACGTGCTCTACTCCAGTGTGATATATTTAGGTTGCTTCTTTATCTTCTTCTATTTCTCCGTTATAGTTTATAATATAATCCTTTGATATGAAACTAAATCTCGAATTACTTTGATACACCTCGTCTTCGATCGAATACCAATAAGTGTCGACTTTTCCTACATCGTAATTGTTAAATAACTCGACGATTGAAGTCTGTCTCGACACCTTAGGAAGTATATGTGACCGTGAGTCCAAAATGCGAATATTGCATTTGCGCACTCCAAAGCAGCCAACCTGCAATTTGTGCAGTATCAGCAGGACAATATCTTGTTTATTGCTTCAAAAAAAAATGGCCGAAAATGATCAGCTATTGATATATGATTCTGGTGATGAAATAAATAACATGTACCATGCATATGCGATAATAGAAGCCTACCTATTCGCTTGCGAAATTGTGGGTGGCTAATCAGGAAAAACGATTCAACAGCCGCCGCTTGACTCTACCTTCGGTGTTATCCCGTTCAAACGTTGCCGAGGTTAAAGCTCTTCTCGTTTGTATTCGCTTGCCTGTGCTTTGTCGTGTACAAAATGAAGTTTTTACTTTCTACAACACGAATTCGAATTGACCCCCTTTAGCGTAAATCCTCGGAGACCTGCTGGGGAACCCCAGAGCCTAGTGTAGCTAGAATGAACAACATTGCTTTTCACAGACAGATGGCCGGGAACTCCTTTGACCAATGCGCGCTCGCTTGGAAGGACGGTCATATAACAGGCGGCGTTCTGACTGAACCCGTTCAGTTCCAGGAACTGACTCATGCAGCCGTCCTACATAGTGTTCGGAAATATGGTTACCGAAGGCTAGATTCAGTGAAACACTCTACGCGGAACCGGAGGTGTCAGGGTACATCAAAGGGACAATTTTGACGAAGTCCAAACTTTAAGCCCTTCAAAGAAACTATTGCGAAGAAGAGAGAGAGAGAGAGAGCGAGAATCTAGAACGCTGACTGCTTTCTAGATGTACACGACTGTGGAGGTCGTTGAGCTAGACTTCGAAAAGTCCGAATATTCTACCTCGAAGTCGCTTGTCATATATATATATATATATATATAACGAAACGAATGTACCATGTATTATTGTACAGAAATAGCTGCAATAAATTTGTTTGCGAAATTCCTATAAGAATCATTTGGATCTAGCACGCGATGCGCTTTGGACTGACGTACGGATCCGTAGGCTGGAGGAAGTTCAACATGGCGGGCAAATTTAATGGAGTGGATGGAAAAAGAATGATCAGTAATTCAGAGTGCTCTTCGATGTCCGTCTTGCGATGAAGAATGGTTATAAAGCTCGTCAGGTCGCTTCATTGCTGTGTGTGTGTGTATATATCAGGGGAAGTGTACAAACCCAGTAAACTTCGGCATTGTACTGCGCCAATTAACGTGGTGGCCATCTTATGTGGTCATTATTATGTACAGGCCATGGTGTTGGCATGCATTAGCATGCCAACACCCCCCGTCCTTCACGAAGATGAGGTATGCGTTCCTTCGTTCCAAATATTAGCTCGTCTGTAAAAGTCTGTGGCCTGGCTGTCCTGATCCGTGGCTTGGCGGTGCTGACGTTTCCGTGGTCTATTCACGGTTTGGCTCGGCTGCACACAGGTCTCCATATTTTCTATTGTGATGGACAGCTAAACCAGTGCAGCAATGTTTGTCCTGTTCTCTGTTCCTCGGAACAAGAATAACAAAAGGACAACCAAAATGCACAGCGAAGTCATGCCTGGAGTGAGAAGAATATAAGGAAATGGAATGACATGCACACATTTGCGTTAGTCTGAATCGCTTTCTCTGTGTGTGTGTGTGTGCAGTTAGTGGGTAGAGCTGTCAGCTAAAAATACCTATTTGCTTATTGGAGTGGGCGCATCATACGAGAGCAATGGAACGAACAATCGGACTTTCATCCACGGAGTCAAACGCAATTGGTTGTGCTGTTTGAAGAGAAAAAGACAAACGCGGCGCCCTCAGATTGTGGATGATGGAGAGACTTTGCTTCCATAGCAAATGTTTACTGTGATACCTTTGGCTATCTGTACATATCCTTATAGCTTAGTAGAATGATTATAATTATGATAATTATATCGTAAACATATTAGTTCTGGCTGTCCCTCCCTAGGGTTTCGCAATTTTCAGTCCTCAATGACCTGACCAGTTCCTACACTCAGTGACCTCCCGACTACACCTGCCGGCTGAATTGTACGAGACGAGAGTTCGTCCAGTTAGCTCACTTATCGATGATGAGCCGCTAGATCCACGAACGTGACACCGGCCTAAAGCTACTGGCAGCCAGATTCACATCCGCATGAAGCAACCCAACCGTGGGTTGTTAATATCGGGGAAGGAGGGGATATTACCCCAGAGTCGTGGTGGCGACTATCTGCTGCTCAGATCCAATGTGGGTTGATCTAAGCAGAGGTAGGTCGTAGTAGTAGTAGTAGTAGTTTGTGGTGGCAGCAGTTGAAATGGCCGTAGCATAGCACCGGAACCTGTGTGGCCTGGGATGTTGAAGCAAAAGCCGATAGGGGTCTGGGTCTCACATGGGGGATCTAGCTATTGCAGAAGGAGACCCTACGGAGCGGAGATGATGCTAGTGATGGAGAAAGTAGATTGCAACATTGCTGAGAGTGAACAGGTCAGGAAACTACACAGGATGAATGCAACCTAAAATGGGCCAGCTAAAGGTCGTAAAAGGCCGAAAGACCGGACGGAAAAGCGCCACCACACCTAACCCTTGCCTTAGTCATGAATACGAAGTTTATTATGGACGACATGCACGAGACTAGAGTGTCCCGCAAAACTTTCCGCGACTTCGGCAGCATCCCGAATAGCGAGCAACAGGACAACCGGACAGTTATGTTGACTAGAAATGACTTTCTCAGAAGGATCACTTTTCCCCCCACTGAACGAGGCTTGGACACATCTTCTATGGACGTCTGGCCACGGCTATCTGCTAATGCTCAATGATGACGAGTGCTCATCCTGAAGGGATGGCATACTGGAGCAAGATCGATATGTGAGCTGTGGTGAGCCCCAGTGATGTGTACTTGCGGGATGCTTGGATCTATGCAGCCGACTCGGTTTTTAGGTCAAGTGTTCGAATTGATTTGAACACCTTTTGTGTGGGTCGGAATATACTGATCATCGCTGTTCTTCCGCTTTCGAAATGATTGCTTTGTACGCTTAAATACATTTTCACAAAGTAGAACTGGAACTAATCACACAACGTAACCGTATGTATTGTGGAATTACCCAATACATGAGAAATGTTTCGAATACGCAGTGATACTGGCTCGATGGACGAACATGACCCTTAGCTCGTATGGAAACGTTGTTGTTTTTCAAATGGGGATACTCCGCGATGTCATTTTTAAGTGCGAAGAAACCAGGACGCCGGTGGTCAGCCATACAGAATAGTTACTTCAGCTCTACCCAAGGCCCAGATTAAAGCTTATACATATAAAACATGTGTACGTTATATTCTCCCACCTGCTTCCCGGTTTACTTTTAGTAATTAACAGCGCTAAATACATATGCTGCCATTGATTTGATGGCATCATCCGTCAGCTTAAAGTAGGTTTGAGAATTGCAAATGTGGCAGATGGTTGCAACAGGCGAAAAGTTGTACTTCCAACACTGCTCGCATAGTAGCTAGGCTGAATAAACAGTTTGATACGGAATATATTGGTATCACATTATACAGTAATATAATATGAGCGACTGAATAATCTACAAGCATATATATACATACGTTCCTTTCTGAAGTGAGATATTTCTTCAATGTACTCGATTGCATCAAGTTAGACTTGACTCAGTTTGCACCGCGTCCAACTGTTGGCACCAGAAACTATATAATACACATACATTCGAATACATTTCTATGTATATCGATGGTGTGCTCTTTAAAGAGAAACGTGACTATTTAGGTTGCGGTCTTCGTATCATAATATATAAGGTACAACACTCCTGTAAACTAATGTGATATGCACGATAAGCATAGGACATTCTAGATATCGCTCGTTACGTGCTAGATTGCACCTATTCAAAATGTCGTCATATATTAGTCGTCAATCTTTTCTGCCTTGTTAACAAGTCAGGCTGTCTTGATTCTGAAAGGGTCCAACCTTCAAGACAGGATTGTGTTTCATCGGTTTTGTTCTATGTCTGCAAAACGCGTCCCTTTGTAACCGAGGCCTCTCCGCAGGTGAACCTCTACACACTTCGTCCTGACTACGTGTTGTTGAGATGACTAAGTATAAGAATGATACATGACGGTCGCGGGTGTGGCTGGAAAAACGTGCTACGCCTGCGATTCGTGACAGCATCGGGAACAGGAAGGGGCTCCCGGTGACTGTACCAAGAAACATTGCTAATATTCATAATGAGCCAGAGCCGACACGCGCCGGGCATAGCCTAATGTATCGGTAGATTCGTATTTAGTTCTGGCCAGCATAGCATGACGGTGTTTTCGCTTTAATGATTAGTATCGCTGTTCCAAGTTATAACTAATGTGGATTAATCCGTTTCGACTCATATTCCTGCCTGGAATAAAAAGCGCTTAGTCTATTTAACGATAGAGTCATAGTCAGCGTTCTTGGGGGGCTCCTGCAAGCCTTTCAGCTGACACAGTTGTGTATTGAATCTGCTCTAATCCGAGGACGCACTCGAACGGTAGTACGATTATCCACGTTCGACTTATTTTTTAACACTCCATGCATGATAGTCACAGCCACCAGTCTGTAAGCTGCGAGTTGCCTCTTAATAGAAACCTATTCTAGACTGTACAACAATCGTCAAAGCAATAAGAGCCTAGCCACGTATGTATGAATTTCCGGCTTCTAGAGATTTCAGGACGAAGCCTGCAAGGGGATACGTTCGGCCGAGAGCCCGGCCTATCGGAGGCGTTCTTTTCTCTCGAGTTCCTTTACACATTCACCTACTCCGTAACGATAGTCGGCGACACCTTGCAAATGAGCGGCCGGCAGTGTCTACGCTTATTGCATCAATTTTTGTCGCCTCCGAACGTGTATGAAAAATGATGCTCATTTTAAGCCTATCCTATCCTACCTCGATTCCGAGAATAAGTACACGTTTCAGTGGAAACGCAACGATTATGAGGGTAATCGTTTCTCAGAAGCCCTTCGCTTGAAAGAGGCATAGTTCACTCTCGTCTCTCACCCACGAACGGATACGCTACCGAACATTTGCTACCCTGTATCCCCGTCGAGGTTCGTCCTTCCCGCAATTTCCGTTGCTTCGTATTTCCTGTATCCAGGATATGTTCTCTTTGCTTGACACGTTTTGCGCTCCGCCGTCCTGCTTCCGTTGCCATCAGCCATTCGCATAGGCTTGTGCGTCGAATAGCTGGGTACAGTACGTAATTCCTGCTGAGGGATTGATTTTTTTTATCTTTTCCCTGACGACGACAGCAACAACAACGATAAGTCTCCTATGGTTTTGCTGCTCGCTTTAGCGCCTCATCTTCTCTTTCTTGTTCTCGAAGGAAAGGTGCTGCACACAACAATGCGCCAAGTACTGGCGCGAATGTTACTCGCCGCCGACCGATGTTCGAACGTACGATGCATGACGTGGAGAATATAGCATATGCGTGCCTGTGTGAATAGCATGATTATGGTGCACGAGAATGCACGATACTCCTCAACGTATTTTCGGCAGTTGCCTTATTCGCTATCGGCGGTCTCGGCCACTGCGAGTGGAGTCATTCGCCCCGTCAACCTGGTGCTCTCTTTGTGGCAAAGAAGGGAGCGGGCGGTTCCGTGAGGCCCGCTGCTTGGGTAGCAGAAAGACGCCTTGAACAATAGGCGCTCGTATCTGGGTCAAGGAAGTGTAGCGGTAGCCAAAAACTTCCCCTGTGTAGGGATGATACGCTAGAAAGGAGGCTCCTAAATCTACTATTATAATGAGGCGGTTGGGCCAATTAGACGTGTTAAATCAAGCGGTCACCATTGTTCAACCAATTCAACCAATAAGCGGTTTCGTCATTATATTGAACAGTTTACGTTTATCTAGAATTGAGATCCATGCTGCATTATATTTCCATTTACATGAGAATATCATTCATTCTCTTCCGGAATCGAGTAGTCATGCTAAAGCTTATATCGGCGAGACGGCTGACGACCCACGGTAGGAAGCGCTGGTACGGGTCACGCGCCGCATACTACACAATTTGCAGAGGATTTAGATAGCTAATTTTTTATAGGAATTTTTGTTGTATTCTACCAATTAGAAGAAAAAAAACTAAAACATCATCTGAATTGACGCTTGCGAGTGAGTTGTCATTTTTTTAAGAAGGAGACATTTTCTTCAAACGCACAGAAACGTACCACCAGAGATGTTCAGATCTCTAACGAAAGTGGGCCGATCCAGTGCAGCGTTGACCTAGATTACAAAACGTCGCTGCCTGTTAAAACCATCCTCCGTTGAGAGTCTATCTCTGCTCCGAACTTGGCCGCTAGGAATCACTTCGATATCTGGGGAAATGTATAAATGTCCCGGCCAATATCCCATGGTTGGGATTCGAGTCTCCCACGACTGCTCTGTGTTTGCCTGTTGGGGTTCTGTCTAGGGGCACTCCATCAGCTAATCCCGATCCATATTAGTGGGAGTGCGCGGGGAAGGAACGCCCCAGCAGGCCTTCCAATCTTCCGAGGAGATCATGGGCGACCCCACCCATCGCATTGTATGTTAGCCTACGGTGCGGGTAGAAGAGGCTCCGCAGGCCTCCTGAATTGGCTTGAAGTCCGAAAGCAAACGGTTTATTGATCTCGATTATCAATATAGCAATCCGCCAGGGATACAAACTCGTTACATGTTCCGTTCACTCAATCGAACACTAATCGCCGTCTTATCGTATCGTGCATCATCGATCCTTTAACTTGGGACTTAGAGCGCCCGGCGGAACGACGTGCCTAAGCCAGAAGTTCACTATGACCGGCAATTCAAACTTCTATCTGCTTTTTTAAGATCACAAGCTTCAACGCACGCAACCAAAGCAAGTGGATAACGAGGATATAACAAACATGCTCAGTTATGCACCATCTGAGTCAGCTTCATGTCAACATCTGCATTAAGGCAACAGTCGTAAACGGAAAATAAATACATTTATAAAAAATGCAACTCGGGCTCGCTTTATTTAAAAAATATATTGTATTGACAATATAATATATATATATATATTCTGTGTCATACGCCCTTCGGGTGCGAGGTGACTTATCGTAATTACGGTGTTTTAATTATTAGGCCTACCTTTAAGCATTGCAAAGTTGCAGTTTCGTCAATAAACAGCAATGCGAATTGAAATCGAATTCAATTGTATTATAAAACACATGCCAACATTCTAAATACCCACGTCTTCTAGACATTCGAAGAATTAGCGTAAAAAAATAGTGTGAGAAATGATACCTCTCGAGCAGTGCTGTTTCTACAAAGTTTGGAGATGGGTGACAAAACCTCTTCTGTATGCCCCTCACTATTTAATGATATTTTACTCCTTTATTCAAAGTTTGGATTGATTAGATAGACGTAGCCGTCAAGGCAAGCCCCTTCCTACCGCTGATTGTCATACCACCACGATCAAGGTACATAAATAATTGGTACGATCGTGCTTTCTGTGACGCCACCGTGCTACAGCCATCAACGACTGGTCCTTATTTCCTTAGCACAATAGGCATATTGCAGTCGTCTTCATATCTGAGAGCATATTCTTGAAGGGGGTTTGATCACCAATGATCCGGTGATAGGAAATTTAAGAGGTAGGACACACCAAGTATCGTTTGTATGTGCCTGCTCTGGCTTTATCCATTGATAAACGCATGACGTGTCTGATGTTGGTGAGGAGCTATTTTTTTTACAGTTGCTGATTATTTTTGAGTAGCTTTGCAAGCGGCTTAGCTACCGACTAGTGGATAGTGGCTGACAAAAGGATTTACTTGTTGTTTCAATCCTCGGTTGCTGTGTATGGGTGGGACAATTATTCTTCTTTTTTTTTTTTGAAAGAACGAATCTGCCTCTGTCTGTCTTGGAACGAGTGTGGTGTGCCGCTATCTGATGTATCGCTGTGCCGTCGTCACATAGGCCGGCAGCTCTTGGAGAAGAGTACTAGATA
Source organism: Stratiolaelaps scimitus (assembly GCA_019614645.1). NCBI lineage: Eukaryota > Metazoa > Arthropoda > Arachnida > Mesostigmata > Laelapidae > Stratiolaelaps > Stratiolaelaps scimitus. The sequence continues at coordinate 215,797 of JABWDB010000074.1, forward strand.
GATATGTTCAACAAGGCCTAGATGCGTCCATTTCACACACATGATGATGACCACCATGTCAGCCAGTCCCTTGTGACCTTGTGAAGAAGCGATGTGAAAAAAGCCTGGTGGTCCTAGTGGTCACTTGATGGTAAAACTGGATTGGTCCAGGAGAGAACGTCCTTACCTCCAACAGCAGCGAGTACACACATTGTATACCCACCCTTTAAAACGATATGTGAACATACGATACACCTCTAATTCAACCCGGGTTCTACAAGTTTTATTTTCTCATTTCGACCTAAGAGTCGAAATTCAACTATAAGAATAATGTTAGTGATATATATATATATATATATATATATACTTCACTTTAATCTGGACTCATTATAGAGGGTTTATCTACAGAGTTTCGCTTTAAAAGGTCCCCTACGGATCATCCTTATTAGAAGTAACCTTTATCTCTTTACCCAGTTCAATCTAAGGACAACAAATGAGAATCGACAAGGTCGCCTCTTTGTTCCCGTCCGTGTCTCTAAGTCTAATTATGCTTCAGTGAGTCAACAATTTGATTGGACAAGAGTGGAAAGCACAAACCTTGGACTAAAAACCCGAAAATAACGACACGTCCTTTGCTAAACACCTCCACCACGTATAAAACCTGATAAAACAGTAGCGTTAAACCGAGACAACAGTGTCGAGTAAGCTTCTTTCTTCGCCATATTATCCATAGTGAGATGGATTCTCCCAGCAAGAATAACAACGAATTCAGCTCTAAATTCGTGCTTTACTCGTGAATCGGTCGTGAGCAAATATTGTCATCGATGTCCTGTGCCCATGAGTAGACACTAGTTGTATAGCAAACCACCTTGGGGTGCTTCGCCCTGTGTTGTGAGTAGTATTTTTTGCTTAGCTGCCCCCCCCCCCCGCCCAACATGTACAAACAAGTTGGGCGCAGATTTTTTCTTTCGATCGACGGGGTCAGCGGGCGACGATTCTCGCATATTGCCGGTTGACCTGAAATACCCGTAGCAGCGAACCAAGCAGATTTGTAGCACCACGCCTGATGTTATACAGGTGGGCTACATTTCTGCGCGTCATGTCTGTCTATATTATATGTATGTATGTCGACTGCGAACTCCTGCCGTACCGGGTCGGCTCCGGCGGACTGTCCAGTCCATGCGCTGAAATCCAATATATCGTTGTTGCACACATAACGACCGACGACATTGGCCTCTGGCGACAGGGTCTCTGGCTTTTCGTTGCCATGCTTATGCCGTTTGCTTCCGGCTGTCACATGTAATAGCTTGCTGCACGGATCTCTCAACCCATCCACACGTAATCGCTTGCAGACGCCTCTGGGTGGTGTCTCCAAATCCCCACATGGGATTGAGCGGACTGAAAGCGGGCCGTGCGGGTGGCGGCAAGTATGTGAATATGCCCTCATATTGGCCCCGTCCAATGGCCAACATACGCTAGCAATCCCCGTGTAATAGCCCTAACGGGATGGCAAATGACAGCACAAATGGGGTGGAATAAGGTGTTATGATGACGTGGTACTGGCTCAAGCTCGGTGTCCGTTGACGATTTCCGAAAGCTTTTTTTCCACACCGCTACGACAAATTTCTATAACAAACGAGTGAGATATAAAAATTATGGGGAAAGAGTTTATGCTACTGCGGACATTGTAGAGCAATGACATGTATGTATATATATATATATATATATATATATATATATATACAGACTATGCAGATATGAGGACATTTACGAGCACCACATAAAGGTGGGGTGATTTTCCAGGGGCTTCGAAACGGTATAATATACATTGTCTTTTTGAGTTTACAAAACATTGGCTCAGAAATGTACGATGCTTGCTCAATTCATTTACAGTTTGGTATTGAAGTCCTGCTGGCCCGGTCTAAACATCTCTTCCATTTTATCTTTGATGATTATATTTATATGGAGTTACCAATGTGAGTACGTTTTGAGACCGGTTACCCTGCAACATTCAGCTTCTGAGGTGACGCTAACAAAGTATTTGAATAGTGTATTAATTAAACACACGTTATTATTATAACCCAAGCTATTTATGTTATCATACATACACAATGTAATTTATTCATCGATTATTATTATTAGTATTAGCGAATGGTATGTTTGCAACGGCACGATTGAGCAACTACGACCTTACGGCCACTGAATATCAAGCGGGCGTTATCATCCTTCTTCATCTGTCCAAGCGGTGGTGGACCACCCCTGAATAATCATCATAGCCAGAGTTGCTTCTTAACTTTTTCTAAATCATAATATCCCGAGGGGGAGAACATATTGGAAGCATGTTACAGGGGTTTTATGTAAATCTCACTAGAACTCATGTTAAAGCTCACGATTGTCAGCACTATAATATAGTAATGTTATTAAATATTTGAGAGATTGGTATTCGACGGTTTGTTGTCACATCTTTTGACAACTGAATATGCATTAAGGGTAGCGTAGGAGTTATTAGCAGCGACCATCTAATTTTTCAAGTCGTTTATTATCGTATCTGCAATCTCAACAACACTAAACTTTTCAAATATGAATAATAATAATAATAATAATAATAATAATAGAGAGATGAAAGTAAATGTACATTCGTAAAATAAAGCATACGATTCCTTAGTTCGTTGGAGTAGATTATTCCATTACATCTATACAATGAGGTTGGCAACAAAGGATCTGTCAATTGCTGCGGGCAGTTAGGTTGATTCTAATATACACATAAGCGAATAAGTCATAATTATAACACATAAGCGAACCCTGCATAACAGGTTGAATAAAGGTCCCCGACTCCCCATTATTGGCTCCTTATGTTCGCCTTACTTCATTGCTGAACCTTTATGCTTTGGTAAGTGACCGAATCCCATGAGGGACCGAGCTCAAGGCGGGCAGTGAAGGACACCTCAAACCTAGTAGCTCGCCGGGACGAAGGGCTCGCGACCACAGAAGTTGGGAAGGCAATGTCCTAGGGAATACTTCCTCTAAACATCTTGAGGGCAAGAAGTGGTATATACATCGCACACAAGTTGCGAAGAGGAAGGAGGTCAAACTTGTCGAATTTATGCGCGACTGAATCTCTGACACAACCTGAAGAAGGCCTTTAGGGCGTCGTTGTTCACTATTTGCACTCGACGCGGAACCCCTTTATAACTGCCTCCCCAAATCGAAAGATCTTAACTAAGACGTGGTATAGCAAGATCTTATACAACAGGAGCAGGACCTCAGTGGGTATTTATAGGCTCAGCATAGCATTTAGGCAGAAAAGCGTAGCCACGGTGAGTCATAACCGAAAGTGTGAAGTATTAACAAAATATTGATCAGATTATAATCCAATCAGCGAAAATGGTTGGATAATTCTGCAATGATTATTGTGTTTAATCGTATATTTTATTGATAAAATATTTGTTTAATCTGTAGAGTTTCGGTTATGTAAATAAAACATTGAACAGCACTTTGATTATTTTCAAAAGCTTGATAAAAAAGGTGGTCTTGGCAAACGCGTTTCTCGCCTGCAAGGCCTTTGGGGATTCGTCCTTTAACACTTTAAAAAAATGCATTGATAACATTATTTTACCATTATTTTACCACAACCGAAATAACCTTCCTAAAACTTCCAAAAACGAGACTTGTTGATTCTCTTGAATCAAGGCATGCCTTTCAACGTGGAACTTTATGGTCGAGGCGTGCAGCGCTTGGAAAACCACCATAACAATCTAGAATCTAGCATCATGAAGAATAATAATTTTTTTTTAACAAAGAACGAAGTGTCTGCTTTGTAGGCGTTTATTCCGAAAAATAAAAGCTCGAAAAAAAAAGAAAACCAATCAAGTTACTGAGAGCCACCATTAAATCAGTGTCATTGTCGGGTTTGGTCTCGTTTTCAGTGCTGGCATCGTATGGCCTCTGGGTCTACGGGCTCTAGCGTGGTCCCCCCGGCTGAGCAACAGCTTGAGGCAACTGTCGTCATGAACAGCGAAGACAGCGCCGACGGCTTTCTCAACTCGGGCAGAACGGGCAGGCGGAATGCTCTACCCGATATTCTCGACGAACAGTTTACGGCAACAGCAACGGGAGACCTCCCACGCGAACTGGACAAACTGTCGTGCTCAGGTGAGATTAGACACAAAAAATACACTTGAATCGTGCTAATAGCACCTAATTGATCGACAGGGGGACTTCGAGACGAGCAGGCCGCATGAAGTGGGCTAATAAGTATCGGTAAGAACATCGTTGCTGTCCCCAGCGGGCAACGGCTTCAATCCAATGGCCATCGCCGGCGTTATCAGCCAAAATAATGAAAATCGATCAGGAGACGTTATTAGCCTACAGATAACGAACCTTAATTCAACCAAGGTTGGGGGTCAGCTCAAAAAAATCAACCTAGCCTGTAACTTGAATTCGAAGACTTTAATCCTGACCCCACTGAGACAGAACGAATTTCGTTGAGGCTTTTAAGAGTCCCACACAAAACAGAATAGATTTCACTGAGTTTAAATTTACTTGCTCTCCTATTGCTTTGATATACCTAACGATTATTTCCCCAACATGGTTTGGGTGTGTCCGAGATGCTAAACTGCACAGAGAACTATTTTGTATAGTGTTGTACGAGGGAGCGATATTCTTCCGTGGTACTCGGCGGAACTACTCCCTCGCAGATTTCGTATCCCAGAGCTATCTATTCAGCTCAGAGTTTCTCTAGGTATCTAGGGGATAGGGGGACTATTTCGTAATCTCGTGAAAACGCTCTCATAAACGTTGTGCTTGGATCTCTCTCTATTTCGTCTTAGTCTGAAACTGTTTTCGGTCTGCTCGACCCACATATAAATCTGTTTAGCAGAGCACTTGCCGAGACCTGGCTCAGGGTCATTTCATTCTGGCCAAGCACAAGATGGCTAGAACTTGTATTGTGCCCATCAAACCTTCACCTCTAGAATAGTTTTTGAGCGAATCTCAAAGAAGAGCTCATATGTATCCACGTGTCGGTTACATCGGTTATGAGTAACTCGGATATTACCTCATCTTGCACAAAACTAGCATGTACAGTAATGTTGAAATCAAGCACTAGTGTGGTAGAATACCAAATTGATATTCGATCGCATTACGTAGTAATATATTCGTCAGTCAATCACTAAACCATTGCGTATTAGTCAGCCATAAGCATGTGTTGCAACAGAACAGCAAACTTATTTGATGACAATGAATTGAAGCTGGTAAATTGGTAAACGGGTAAATTGAGATTATGATGAGAATATAGCAAAATTGGAATTACGCAAAAGGAACGCTCAAGGAGAGATACACAATATGTATTACGCTCGGTCAAGGCATATTGTTGGTTGGGTAAGCACGTCAAGTGTCATCCATTTTACCCAAAAAAAAAAGTGCCCTTTTAGAGAGCACCTAGTACCAAGCGCGCGGTTGCATGAGCTCATCAGATCTTCCACCACGGGATTTAAAACCGCGACCGAATCTTGACTGGCTAAGTCTTTGGTTGACAAAACTGGCCCGGATGACTAATTCTCTGCCTCCAATATCGGAGGCTGCGGCTTCAAATATGGTGATGGACAGCTTGGTCGTTATTGAGATTTAGCCATCCAGGTTGTGGACTGGGACGAAGGATCGGTGCCTGTGAGACTAAGTCTCTGTCGCAGGCAGCAAAAGCTAGAGGTCGCGGGTTCAAATCCTATGGTGGGAGACTTTGCCAATACGGCCACAGTTTCCCGTAAGGCTAAGTATCTGCCTCCGATGCCGAAGGTAGCACGTTCAAGTCGTCTGCTGAGGGTTCGTAATTTATAGGAGGTAGAGATCTAGCCACCTGGGTTGTGGCCTGCGGCATTAAGTCACTTCCTTCAATACCGGACGTCCTGAGACTTTTTCGACATCTTTTGTTTATGACAGGGGACCACACTGATCGGTCTGTAATGCGAGGAGTCCGTCGTAACGTAGGCTCGTGTATAAGGACCACGAGAGCTCCGTCGAGGATACAAGTATTATATATATATATATATATATATATAAATTATAGAGTAAACATCTTTTGTAATCGTGGCACTCGCTCACCTCGGTAACATGAAAAGCGAACTTGGTAGTGCCTAGAGCCGATACAAAACTGCTGAGCGGAGACAACATCATCTGTGAAGAATGTATTGAGCGCCGAGGCGGTCTTTCTAGGCTTCATGATAATCTTGTCATTAACAATTACTTTAGGGACGGCCACTACTTGATCCTTGTTTTGTAGTCTACGAATGGTCTTCGATCGGGCGACTCCAGCTTGGGAGTTCGCGTCTTGACTGACGCTTGTCCATTTTCGCCTTTCCGATCTCAGGTCTGATTGTACGAATGCAACCTGGCTTCTGTGGATGTTTAGATAGATATCTATACAGATTGAATTCATGGTCTAAAGTTCGATATCCTCCATCCTTTAGATCTGACAGTTCGGGCCAGTGCTGTGGTGTGCGCTGGCGACGTTCAAAGGAGATCGGCCAATATTTAATAGACGAGGTGGAATGGTTTTGGAAAGTCGCAAACTTAGACCGAGGCAATAACCCGGACCACAGTGACGACAAGTTGGTGAACATGTGAGGCAAGGGTAGTGTTTTATTGGGCTGGACGTATAATAAACACCCAATTGCAGGATGATCACTTTCGTTGTATTTAAGTGTTCTAGCCGACTCCAAGATCAGATCAGTGTATTAAATGTGATCAAGGGCCATATCTAGAGGCCGCCTGAGACTTCGGTAACCGTGAATGTTGAGAATTGACTGCTTAAAGTATTTGCTTAAAGTATATTCCCATACAGCGGTATAGTGAATATTCGTATTTCCTGCTGCACAGCGCTGTTTTTAGCGCTGAGCGAGGTATTTGTCTAGCCCTGTGATGACCAGGGAAGTGATGGTCTGGTGGCTTATAGATGACTGTCAGTAGAAGCGGTTTATGGTGGTACGAGAATTATATTTCAAGGACTTCGGCGTTAGAAAGCTGGTCTTGTGTAATATCGTCTATCTGCTTGTAGGTTTTGAAAAATATGAGTGGCCACCCCTAGGGTTTCCCCACACCTAGATACTCTGTGGTAGCCGAACATGTTACAGAATTGTCCTTTCGATTAGCAACCAGCTTTCGCTTAGAATAATAGAATAGTCATATCTTGCACAAAAGTCTCTAACAGTCTTGTTAGACTTTCCGGTCGTGCGGATACTTCGGAGATTAGACAGGTGTAGGCTACTTCACCGTTGAGAGCAGCTTGACAGGAACAAAATGACAAGCTGAGTGAAGTTAATATGTTTCTGAATTAAACCCGACTTTAATCCTGTATGTCCGTAGACGTATCTTGAAACACCGAGGTGTTTAACATATCCTCGTCTTCGATGCTGCTAACCTCAGGTACAATCGAGGGATCAGAGGAAGTGCTATTGTTCTTGGGCAGGTCAGGCGTTGCAATGGGGACTGTTGTCTCTTATTTCTGCGGACCACATTGCTTTGCTTATCATTGTCACATTTCTCCGGTTAACGGGTAGGTCTGGTGACTTTCTAATCTTTAGTGGGATCACAACAACTCCCGTAGGAACTAGTAGTTTTACCCGATATACGGGATCCTTTCACCTTGACAATTTCTGTTCCAAGATATATATATATACTTATTTGGAGACACATTCGCTCAACGCGCTTTACCTGGCGAACACACAATTATATGTCCATTGCGCCAGGGACGGAGATATATATATATATATAAATATATAATTTTGAGTTCTAATATATATATATATATATATATATATAATACTTCATTTATGTGGCAACCAAAAACGAGCTTCCATTTGTTTAAATTATTATACAAATGGATGGCCAGAATCGCGCTGAGAGACATCCTCTCTTACTACATCCCAGGTTCTAGACGACTATTATATAGTAGAATATCAAATTTCCCTTCATGCAGGAACTTCTACTTACTACAACCTTATTTACTAAAGTTGAGATTTTTCCTTGTGGGCAGATTCTGATCTCCACCGTAGGTTATACCAGATATGATATAACAACAAATGAATCGAAAGGCTCACTTTCTTATTGTGATCATAGGTACACTGTAGAAGCTGTAATGGAAGCGTACGGACGTTAGGCTTGTACTATCACCCAACCGTAAAACAGATTGGGAAATGTCTCAGATAGCCGAACACACGACATATGTCTACCTGCAGTTATTGACAAAGATTATGACTTAGTCATGTTGTTACGATTATACTCTCGTTATTATTATTATTATTATTATTATTCGGTTGGTAGATATTCGCTGTGACATATTTCAATTTAAGACTATGTTTGGCTTCCAATCGAATCGTCTATTCTGTATATAATTCGACTCGTCGCTACAGAGAATACTGTTACTGAATACCCAGCTAGCTGTCTTCAGTCCGTTTTTAATTAGTGCAGATTAATTAATAGAGGCCGAATCAAGCAGTGCATTCGTCCACTGATCGACTACACGCGAATATTCCTCGGCCTTTTTGTCCACTACAGCAATCACATATAACAATCCGTAACAGCCGACCGCAAATGTACCGACACTCGTAATACTCGCATCCATTTGTTACGAATCAGCCTGTTATCTCATCTTTTTTTCGAGTCTGATATATCTATACAATTGCAGGTATGTAATGGATCACCCCATTTTATAGCAGGCATGGACATGCGAGTTTAAACTAAAACAAAGAACTCCCCAGAATTGTGCCGGTCGCCGAATAGCGAGTGATATATTGGATTGATCCGTAATGAAAACTAAAACCAAGTAAATTTCGTACACAAAGAGTACACAATTTCGTAGAGCTTTTAATGTACGAAATGTCCAAAATTCTGTTTAATGACTTTCTCGTATGCCGTTCATCACCCGGAACAAGTGATAATCTGAATTACATTTAAATGCTAATAATATAAAATTATATTAAATATATTACAACACCAAATACTGGCATCCTCCCCCGCCACTTTGATCTCGTGGCTTCCCTGGTCTGGCAACGCCTTGGTACGCGCCTCGTGTTGAGATCGGCTGTCTGAACTGCACTTCAGTCGCCCTCAGCCTGTCCCCCTTGAGGCAGCCTGTTCTCATCGGTTTTATCCGCAGCAGCGTCGTTAATGCTGGCATCCTGTTGTGTTTGTCCTCTGCGTAGTCAGCGTTGTTGCTCATGTTCTTTCTTCAGCTCCGAAGCCTCACGACCATGGAGTCGCCAGGCTTCCGCCGCAGGGTCCTCCTTTAACGGGTTATCAGCCAGCTCACTGGATTGCTCCTTTCACAAGATCCGTCCCTTCCGACATGAGTCGATCATTTGACACGGTTGTCAATAGCTGGGTCATCAGGAGGACATGCAGGTGGAGAGGTTTGAGAGATTTGTGAATCTTTGTCCTGAATCCAGCCTCTAAATCGTACCACACCAATGAATTCAGATGGATTCGTATGCCTCCGAATCCGGCGCATACTGCTAGCGGTGGTCAGCCGTTTCACATACTCCAGCCACCGCTGGGGTTAACTATCATCGAGACCCGGCGTAGCTGCTCGTACTGCGCCCTACGCTCCCCGAGCAGTCGCACTAACTTGCTTCACAGGTCGGGAAACTTCGGAGCAGACGGACGTAGGTGCACGGGTTCGATCCCCTCCGTTGCACATATGCATTTAGAGGGGAGGGGTCAGTCTTATGAAGCAATGCCGAACCTGCGTTTACCGTAGACGTAAAATGTTGGCAAAGCGTCAGCCCGGAAAGTTTTTTGGTCGGGAAACTTTATCCGACCGCCTCCACCAAATGAAATGAAACGACTGAGACGCGTTGCCTTGTTGTCTCATCGTTGATAGGCGACGATCTGTTATGAGCCACTTGTGCTCAAGGAGAAAATGTGACCAAAAAAATTAGGTTGTCCCAAAAAAATGACACTCCTATCGTCTTGCGCCGTATTCGGATTATTGGCAGGTTTGAATTCAAATTTGGCGGGCAGTGAGACACAGCAGTTAGCAAGCAGGCGGAGCAAAAGCCGCTAGCATTCGGCTTTCGTTGGACGTTCGAAATAGTAACCGGTAGCACCAGGTCCCTCAGACTTGAATTCTCAAAAGAAAAGTGTCAGGTTTATGTTTCAGGACAAGAAATATCTAGCTGAAATTCATCGAAGGTTGGTTAGTGTGCTCGGTCATAATGCCCTTAGTCAACGACAGGTGTGCCGTTGATATGCGCGGTTTGGGCAAGGTGACTGACACATATGAACATCGAGGGCGCCCACCCCTTCCCGAATCTCGATTCGACGAACGGATCGAGATTATCGAAAAAGCTTTTGAGCAAACTAGAGCTTGGTCATTCACTACTTTGTCCGCTAAAATTGGCGTCTCGTGGAACATGTTGTCGAATTATTAAAAAAATAATCTGAGGATGTAGAAAAAAATGCAAAATGGGCCCCTTATTAACTCGGTCGTGGCCAACTAAAAATGCGTGAGGAGTGTTCGCGAGACCATTTGAAGATATATAGGCAGCAACAGAGTCGCTTAGAGCATACAGTTGCAGTGGACGAGACATGGGGTCAGCCTGTATGGGGGACCGGAAAAAGATCAATTGAAACAGTGGCTACGACCAGGTGAACAGGCAATGGCGGTACCAAATAAATTCGAGCCTAAAGTAATGGTAGCTTGACATGGATTTAAACGGAATTTGCTACTACAAGCTTTTTGGCCCAAAAGAAAAAATGGACTCGGCTGGGTATCTCGAGTTCTTGAAAGGACTCATGAATAATTAGCATGGCAATAAGAAACACCGAGTGTGGCTGTTCGTGACAATGCTAGGACACATCGTAGCGATGAAATTGCGTCCTGGCTTAAGGCCAACAAGATTGAACGGTGGCGTCACCCCCCCCCATTATAATTTAAGCCCGTGTGACTAAATTGGCTCCCACCAATTAAAGAGGGCTATAGATGGCCAAAGGTACGCAAACATCGATTTGCTCCAAGAGGCCTTAAGTAACGAAGTTATAAATGGGAATAGAAATATAATAGTGCATACCTAGCCCTCAGAAGGTTGCCGGAACTCTCGGACCAGTGTATAAATAAAAGAGGTGCATACCTCTAACTCATAGTAAAAAATCTTAAACTCAGGTTAGCCGATATTGAAATATATGTGTGCCTTTTTTAGGTCAGCTTAATATTATTAGGTAGTCCCAAGCAAACTGTCGCCTCTTTAAATGCCAATAACTTTTGAACTAAATGAGTTAGAACAAAGATCTTTTGGTATGAGTTAGAGGTACTCTCCAGCACACCGATTCCAGCGCTCTGGGAGTTTTGAAATAGCCAAATATTTACCATTTGCGTTTCCATATATAATTTCGTTATCTATTGCTTTTGTGAGTAACTCGACGGTTGCATATGGAACCCCACCTATTGCCCTTTTTAATGCATGGAAACAACCATAATCACATGGGCTTAAATCAGGAGAATATGGGGGTTGATTCCATCGCTCAATATTGTTCCCCTCCATCCAGGTCGTAATTTCAGCAGTGCGGTGAGGTCTTGCGTTGTCGTCGAGTAACCACACTCGGTGCTGTCGATCCTCACGCCATTTGTTCATCAATCCTTTCAAGAAGCCGAGATATCGGGGAGCATTGAGTTTTTCGTTTGCCGCTAATATTTCGTAATAGCAAACACCCTTGATATCCAGAGCGAGTATCATCAACACCTTTCGTCCGAATCTATCCGGCACTACCACAGACGTTGCAGCTTCACCTTGTCGGAGCCACTGTTTTGCTTGGTCGTTCTCAGGGGGTCTATCCAGGCTAACCCATGTCTCGTCTATCGACACGGTGTGCTCTAAGCGACTGGTTTGTTGCGTATAAGTCTTCAAATTAAATGTCGAACACTCCACACGCATTTTCATCTGCCCAGCATTCAGTGTATGGGAACCCATTTTCCTTTGATTATCTTCATCTTCAGTATATTGGTGACAATTTTATGACATGTCACCCGAGGAATCCCAGTTTCAGCCGACAAAGACCTCATGGACCAAGCTCTAGTTTGCTCAAAAGCTGCCTTGATTCTGTCAATCCGTTCGTCCCTTGTCGCACCTGATTGCTGGTCCCCACCTCGATGGTCATCGGTGTCCATATCTCCACTGTTAAATTGCTCGCACCAACGTTGCACCGTTCGCAGGCATAAGGCAGACCTGCCGTACGCGTTCACTAATTGTCGATGGATTTCAGCTGGAGGGTGTTTTTGGAGAAACAAAAACTTGATGATTTCCCGTTGATTTTTGGGGGAATTTGAACTTTTTGCTGCAGCGTCCATCTTTCTGATCGTATCGAAACCACTCAGTGTTCGAAAGAAAGCCACGTTCCTACCGCGTGCCCACTCCAAAAATAAACGCATTGTGTGGCGTAGCTCGGGCTGTGCGCCATCCGAAAGGCGCGACAATTTGCTGGGGACTACCTAATAAGTAGCTTAAAAATAGGAAAGTGTGCATTTTGTAGCCTTCCTTTAAATTCGGTTTTAAAAATTATCTTAACTAGCAGGATACTTTCCGTACCGTTACGTACGGAGGATTATAGCATTTTTAGCATTAATGTGGCTTCTAATATCGACTCTCTCCTATCTATTTGAACTATTTGAATAAGATATACATTACTCCCAAAAATGCTTTGCATTCATAAACACGTACGGTATATGTGTTTAGAGCAAAGATGCCAGAGACAAGTACTCTAAAAGATTATGTTCGAAATGGTGAATTCTATCGACCTACCCAACAATATACTCTTGGTCCTGGTTCTTGGCCTGTTATTCTTGGCACTGAAGCAGGCTTCACCCTGCTACATACATACTGGAAGATATAACTATTCTTTCAGAAAGTAGTTCGCAAAAATTTGTCTTGGCCTACGAAATGTTTAATCTAAACATGACACAAGCATCTGATGCTGATTATAGATTTCAGCGTTTAGCACAGACGGGTATCGAACCCAGTACAACACGATACAACTGTCGCCCATCTTTAACCATTAAAAATACTGAAATTCTAGCTGTTTGATATAACAAGATATTTACCTAAGATGCGATATAAACTTCTACCAGAATGGCATTGTGATGAAAACATTATGGCAAATTCATATTTGTTGCCGTCTTCTTGACATAGGGACCGCAATGGAGTCTGTTTAGTTCCATTTTTACTATTAATCATAATTTGAAGACATTTCCCATATATCGTAATGTAAAAACACCACATCTCCGTTGTGATTCCTTGCTGACTTATTATCAGCCGGTTGCGATATATAGCTTCGCAGGTGCGAAGTCAAACTTTTAACAATAGATCATTCTTTATTTTTTAGCATTGTTAGCTACGGGAGCTATTTAGAGACTGTCGCCAGACATAAGGAAAAGCTTCACATTTGCAAAAGATGCCGTTGCGGATGCAAGTTCAGTATCTAGTGAGAGTAATAGCTCGAAGGTATATCACACCAGAGAATGACACGTCTGTTAAAGATCACACCGCAAATGTGACATTTACAATGGTGTTCATTCAAGAGATTTAGCAAAATCTGGATGGACCTCTGCGCCAACTCGTCGGACAAGATGGCCGAGAGGTTCTCCATCGGGTTGAGATCCGGAGAACATGCTGACGACTCTAGGGTTTCACATTGAGTACGCACGTGTACTCGCGCTGGCGTGAACTGAAGCGTTATCTTGGTTTAAAACAATTGGCGGTCAATGGAATCTGCGCTTAAATCTGCGCTGTAGTATGCTGTCGGCCAACATCTGTTGATAGTCCTCAGTATTCATTCGAGGTGAGATGAAAGCGAGTGCAAGTTTGTGATGCTCTCAAACCATAAGGGTCCCGCCACCGAAATTGCGCTTCGAGAGTACCGGGACTCTTTACATACATCATGCCAATAAGCGTAAAATTCATTTCGCCCTGTCCAAATTGAACTACTTCTCGTCACTGAAGACGACCGACAAACAACATAGTACCTTTTAAATAGAAGTGCACCCTCAGGATACTCTTTAAAAAATGTCGCTCCAGTACTCATCAATGTCCAATCTCTGTTCACATTGTTTCGAGCGAAGTTTAGTCGATGTGGCGTTGTTGAAGACAATCTTGTCTTCATTTGAGCCCGTGTGATATGCGGATAGCGCTTGATTGTCCTGAAAAGTGATAATTTATGAACTTGCAGGTTTAACTCTTGATAAATTGCTTCACAAGTTATCGTCAAATCAAGGCCAATCGGCAAATATGCATGGCAGGTCGCTTGCCTGAACGTCCTTTGGACTTTTCTTTCGTGGGAAACAAAAGTCCATTGTATTTATTAGTAGCATACGTCAAAGAACGGCGAATTTTACATTACGTAACTATTTCTGACAATTTTTCTGGTAATTGCAGCCTGGTTTTTTCTTGCTCGGTGTAAAGCAGTAATAACTGCTTGCTCTGCATCAGTACGGCTCGAAGCATGTCCTATGACTGCAGTACAGCATGAGTGCTCAACATAAACTGAATCAACTTAGTGAGAACACTAGATAACTGAGGGTGGCTTATTATTTTGAACAGGCGAAAAATGACACGTCATTGTAGCAGGTTGCATGCGCCATCATATGCCCTGTTCTTTGTGGTGTGCGTGTTATTTGAAACGTACATGAAGCTGATACAGAATGAATGCCTCAACTGTGTGCTCTTTGTAACGATTTGTTGAACTATAGGTGGTGCATTAAATTTTTTGAACCCCACTGTATTTGTACGTTCTTAAGTATATACAATTAGTATATAACCTGATTATTTTCAAAAATGAAGCCGAGAAGCCTTGGGGAATCTATTTGTTAAAGGTGTAAGGTGCTGCGTAATCTTTATTGTGGCCACCCTGTCAAGTAAGCGACCACACTAGTGAACCCACGTGATCTCCGTTCTGACTGTTGCTTATTAAAATATTTTTGTGAGACAATTTGACTCGCTTGTTCTAGCAAATTAAAAAAAAGTTGTGGATCAATAAATGGCAGCGCGGTTCAGGGAGCTAACTGTAAAAACCCATTAACTCTTTATAAATTCAAGCTCCCGCTCTGCTATTTCTGGAAGTAGAACGACACCCGTTATCATATAAAAGAATAATCTTCTTTAAACAACACCCAGTACACATAGTCCCGACTTTGTCAGTTTCTCCTCAAACGAGAGTAATCGTCGACGAACTTTACCATAAAGAAAATAGGTCGAACTACGACTGGACCAAGATTACGAACCCACCTAGTTTAGCCTGTATCCACCGCGATCCTATGGACATAGCATTGGTGTGTGTGCGGACAAATATGCAAAACAATCGATTCTGCCATCTCACCATAGATAGTCGATCAGCTCAATCGATATCTTCTTCTTCTGCTTATAAATTGATTTATCCATTGACTCTTTCCCAGGAGCTAGTTATTACACTATGTCGATGAGTTTTTCGGTTGTGTCCGCCCATTGATGTAGCCAGACTTCGTTGTGTAAATGTAATTTGGTGTCGTTCTCTCTGTACGGATGTATCTGTTTGTACCTTTGTTACCTCAATGTGTGCTGCCTCCTTGGTCGACTCGTAATTCCGTTACTTTAATTCTATTG
Source organism: Stratiolaelaps scimitus (assembly GCA_019614645.1). Lineage (NCBI taxonomy): Eukaryota > Metazoa > Arthropoda > Arachnida > Mesostigmata > Laelapidae > Stratiolaelaps > Stratiolaelaps scimitus. Next base: position 231,396 of record JABWDB010000074.1, read on the forward strand.
AATTTCAGATCAGAGCCCGGGCCCATCGGGTGCGGGACAAAATCAGCCTTCAACATCGACCGCTGCCAATTGAGCCTCCGTTCTCACCAGAGATTCAGCAGTTGCGGCAGCATTTCAGCCGGACGCTGGACCAGGAAAATGAGATCGGTGGAAGCTTCATCCAAATCACCCAGGAAAAACAAACACATGAAGGCTGCCGGAGACAACGCCAGATAATGAATTAAATCCAAAGATGAGATATCTGTCTGTTTTATTAAAATTCCACCCACACCCCCTTGTAATATACAATATTATGTCTTATTATCTGAAGTGAACCGAAGGAGAGTACAATTATTATTATATTTTGTGGTGGAAACTGGTTATCTCCACCGGTGGTGATAATTGTAGAATTCTTCTGTTGTCTTATCCTGATAAGGTCAGTTCGAAGTAATGTTTGAGACATTGACCACTTAATTGAGCCGTAAAATGGGTGAGAAGCGAATGCCATAAATCGGAAGGAAGGAAGCGATGTAACGAAATAGAAAATACATCATCACGATAACATCGACGCCGAGGCTGCTAATGAATATCTCCATCTAAAACAATCAGCTCTTGCTGGTGTTGTTGTTGTTCCATAACTTAATCGCAAGTGACAAACGGAGAATGGAGAGGAACAACAACGCCTATAAATAAAATGTATAGTTATTTAATAAATAATTGACGACAAGAAATCATAATAACTTGTATGAGCCTTTTTATTTAGATCAAAATTGATAGGCCAGTAGCCATGCCTTGATTATGGGATGACGGTGGATTACGAGCAGTTGTTGGGTAAACAGTGAGTGAGCTGTAATATGCTATAAACAAAGGTTATCGGATGATTCAAAGTATTTTCTTGATTCAGCTCTCGAAAGGATAAATAATGGAGGATCGTTCCACTATTCAAGAATAGGCGAGAGCGTACTCGAGCCGTTAGCTGCAATCCAATATACCTGGTTGATTACTGGGCCAAGGTACTCGAGAAGCTAGTTATTGGTAGACTTGACAGACATCTTGGCTCTACTAGGACCTCTGGTAAGAGGTAAAGGTAAAGGTTTATTGGTTTATTAAAGGAGCTGTAATTTTACCATGCTTAAGCTCCCTTATACGTTACGCAACAGGGCTCGAACCTGCGGCCTCTGGTTTCCGACAGCCAGAGACTTAGCCGTCCAAGCCACAGCGCTGACGGTTACGAACGCCATTGGAAACCAACATATCTGCCTGCGAGTTCTTCTTGATGTTGCGGCTCCGTTAAAGTGCTTAAACCACTCAGCCATCGGCCCCACCACATTGAATACGCCGCTTCTCGTCCGACCACCAAATAGTAAGCCTTTCCACAGATGTTATTGTTAAGTCGTTCGGAAATTAATGTGGATATTGTACATCCGAGATATGAGTTCCGAGACGATCATACTGTTGCGGAAATGTTCCCAAATGTCACTCACGTGTAAGGCGACGATGCTATGTCCCAAAGTACACCTTAGAGATGGTTCAAAAAATTTCATCGAAGAAGATTTCAACCTGAACAGCGGATCACAGTCTGGAAGTCCTTCCCTGATTGACAACACCCTCCGTGACAAAATCACGAAACGCCAACGATTACCATTCAAGAACAAGCAGAAGAACTCGAGGGTGGCTGGCAACCGTTCACTGATGGAAAAGAACCTCCACAGATGGGTGGCGTAGGTAAGGTAACTCTTTATTGATTTATTAAAGGAACTGCATAGAATAAAGGCTTTCCATGTTACGTTGTTTGTGGGATATTCGATGATCTAGGATCTTGGAGCTTGTGAACCAAAGAGAGAACATCAACGCGGCTCTGTGCAACCTGTTCGAATTGAAGAAAGGCTGATCAACATGCGTCCATAACTTATCAAAGGGAATGTGTGTTGTTTTACCATTTTCTCGTGTGAGTTCGCCAAGCTTAAAATAAATCCATGACCTATGAAGGGTTCTTGCTCCTTCAGCAGCGAGGTTTCGGCTCTCCACGCCTCGGTGGGTGGCATCTGTAAAGCGATAGCATATGCGGATGATACATCGATACATTTTTGTATTCGGCCCGCCAGCTTGGCCGATAACGTAAGGATCGTTCTGGTGAACATCGAAGATGCTATCGAGACTTTCAGACATTTGGCCTCGCTTTTAATAGAAATAATACGGGTCTGGTGCTGTTCTCAAGATTTATTCAAACATACAGTAGTTAGGAATTAGTTCTAGGGATTATGGGGGGGGGGGGGAGGGCTGAGGTGGACAATGTCCCGAGGAAGGAGATGGCATTGCCCCTCTGCACAGCGAGGGACAGGCGCTGCAGAAGGAAAGAACCTGCGCGCTTGTCTCCGGTGGGTGCGGATCAACCTATGGTAGACCCCTTCGAGGAAGTTCGCAGTGAGAGAGCCGTGCCCGCCCAAGGTCTCAAAAGCAAGGGGAGAAAAAAGGAGATCAATCTTCATAGACAATGAAGTGGCTTCCGATATGGCGGTTATTTCAGAGTAACTCGTAGTGTTCTGTTACTGCCTCCCTTTTTTGTTCTGATCTCTGACGGACAAAGAAGTCCGAACAAAACTGATTGATCACAAGAAATGTAGTATATTAGCAACGCCGTCATGTTAAGAATTTGAAGCACCTTTGTTGAAGGCACTAGACTGGGCGCTAATTGGTTCTTCAGCTATTACGAACTGATACAAATGGGTAATTTGTCACACGTGTTACACGTGTTGGTAGCATTGACAGCCCTTAACTAAGGTATCGAATCAGGCTGGATTCCTTAATTATTTCTACGTGATGACATAAGATGATGTAAATTTACAAGATTTTTTGTGAAAAATATGCTGATTTATATACTGTTTAGTGTTCCACTTAGACTGCGTTTTCTCTGAGAGAGATGCTGCTCATCTCCAGATAATTTTTTTCTTTTGTTTTGGAAACCACAAATAGAGGCACCATGATTTCTGGTTGCCGGCTCGATTCCCAGAAATCGCAGTTTTTTGGGATGTGGTTAGCATTGCCCTGCATACGTTCCATAGTTCTGTTGGAGAAAGCCCAGGTAAGCATGGCCGACAGCCCGGAAAAAGCCAAAAAAGACTCACCCTACTTCTGGCCAACTTTACAATTGCTCTCACATGAACACAATCTCCTGACACGTCCTTGAAACAATGCTACAACGCAGTACTAAAACCTGCCATAGAACGAAGGTAGCTGAGGGTTCGTTATGATGAAAAAGCCAGGCCAACATTTGGCGTCCATGCTATTTCTTTCGGCATTGCTTCACAAGACGGACCGCCCCCCTAAATGCAAATGTGAAACGGTGAGGATTGACCCCGACAGCTACGTGTCTCCTCTGATTGCAAGGCGCACATGACTGCACCCACCACGCCACCAAAGGGCTCGACACCAACTTGGGTGGCACGGATCTACCCGGATGCCTATGATGTTCTACTTACGCTCTTCATTCGATCAGACAAGACACGAACAGCCGCGCGTAAACTGGGTCAATAGAGGACAGCTGGAACAAAAGCCCAGGAGAGACAAAAAGCAGCTAGAGCTACGAGAATCGCTGCCTCGTTAGCTGCAAAATAACAAACGCAAAGCTCTCGTCAGGAGCTTTCATGGGCGGGTCCACGAGCAAAGCGCTAATATTCATGAACTGTTTACACCCAACGGATGTAAACAAACCCATCCGAGCCCGATCCTCTGACGAATGGGTCTTCTCAATGACTTTCAATATATAGATCCTTTGTTGTCTCTTTTTTCTTTCTCTAGTGTGGACGAAGCAATCTTAAGATCATATGGACATCTTCAAGTTTATAGTTAGCATGGCTCTCATCGCATCTAGTCAAACGATTTATTTTCTTTGTCAGTCTTCCTCGTTATACACATCCAGGGTAGCGCCCCTTGCGGCAAATGGCACACTCTCTCCTGTCGGCAAAAGAATAAAACGCCAACAATCGGACACTACACGACTATTGTGCAGTCAATATATTTAATGGCATATCAATGTGGCGCAGCCCGACTCAATTAAACCACAAGGACAGTCTGGGATGTGGGTATAGGCACACGCTGGAAGAGAAATGATGGCACAAGGGAGCAACATTTCGCGTCCGATGCGACATTAACATGAGGTTGAAGTTGAAATGCACATCTTTTGGACGCCTCGACCGACTATGCATTAATTAACGACGTGTAGAAGCCTGACTTCCCGAAGACAACTGGCACTCTTTAGGACAATGTTCAGCGCTGACCATCGTATGTTCATGTCTAGCCTCGGTGTCCGAATGGTCTTGGGTGACAAGGAGTACCCGACGGAGAAGGACCATGTGCCTCACCCAAAGCACTAATCGATGCGCTATCTAGAAGGTACAACTTCATACAAACTTTATATTTTAGATACCTTTTCCAAAAAGCTAGCCAAGGTGATACAAGGGGGCGTGATGCTCCTTTGCGGCGGCCAAGAGAAGAAAGCTCCAACGGTCAGTCACTACATGAATCTTCTGCAATCAATATCTGGCAACTACATTTATATGTAATGTGTTTAGTATCAGTGTGAACTGAGGTGCAAAAAAACCCCGTTTATTTTTATATTTTATCGATAACTAAAGCGTATTATATTGCAATTCCGAAAATAAACTTGATTTTGAAACTGTAACTTAAACTAGCACGTCAGCTATACACCTGTTTTATTGTGCCGCGTTTGACTGATTCCATGGTGGCCCATTGCCTCCAACAATAATTACGCAACAGTTACTACGAGAATCGTTACAGACTACGTTAGTTAAGATAGATGCATGGTTTAACATGATCACTAACGATGTTCACAGTTAATCAGGACAAGTTACACAGGCTGTATTAAGCAGGATTTGTTCATGTTCGGGTCTATGGAATCATAAGTTTCTTGAGTTCTTGTACATACCATTTGGCGTTACACCCCCCACTGCTTTAACCATTCGTTGGCTAGTATCCGTTTACTGTGCTTACCCTGAACGGATCGAGCGAGATGGATGGCCAATATCGACCTGAGCGACATCGTCCGGTGCTACATCCCAGTTTCCATATGACTATTATATAATACGATATATACCTTCCTTCGTTCAGTATCTGTTAGAAACAGATCTACTGACGGTCAGAGTTTTTCTTGGTAGGTACACTCTCGTCTCCACCGTACACTACATATGATATAACAATAAATGAGTCGAAGGGCTCACTTTTTTATTGTGTCGCTGTCCCCCAGATACAACATGTTGTAATGTATACGGACATCAAACTTTAATTACCCAACCGTGATCAGATTAGCATGACTGAGTCGCCGTTATGATATGAAGATATCACAGATAACCAAGCACACTAAATATGTCTACCTGCAGTTATTGACAAAGAAAATTACTTATTCATGTCTCATGTTATTATTATTATTACTCGGTTGGTAGATATTCGCTGTGACATATTTCAATTTAAGTCTATGTTTGGCTTCCAATCGAATCGTCTGTTCTGTATATAACTCGACTCGTCGCTACAGAGAATACTGTTACTGAATACCCAGCTAGCTGTCTTCAGTCCGTTTTTAATTAGTGCAGATTAATTAATAGAGGCCGAATCAAGCAGTGCATTCGTCCACTGATCGACTAAACGCGAATATTTCTCGGCCTTTTTGTCCACTACAGCAATCACATATAACAATCCGTAACAGCCGACCACAAATGTATCGACACTCGTAATACTCGCATCCATTTGTTACGAATCAGCCTGTTACCTCATTTTTTTTTCGAGTCTGATATATCTATACAATTGCAGGTATGTAATGGATCACCCCATTTTATAGCAGGCATAGGTATGCGAATTTAAACTAAAACAAAGTATGCAATACATGCATATAATACAATATTAATTCTACTTTATTAACCAAGACGTTGGCGAAATTAATATATATATGTACACGAATTATTAAGAGCAATTCCGCCAATTTTTATAGATTTTTTATATTTTATGTATGCCAATTTGTGTTGTTTCAGGTAGGGTCTCCAAACTGTCGAACAGTAGAGGAACTTTGGGACCAGTAAACTTTTATAGAAGCTGATATGAAAGTCAACTTTTTGCACAATAAAAAAACTGAGGATTATGCTAGAAACCAGAGAATCACTCCGAACTATCTCCCGGTCATGAATATCGAAATCAAGTGCTGGGGTAACTGTAACTCGTTGATCACGCATAGTGCTTGTGCATTTAATTGTTTCGTCATTAATACTGTAGTCATTGTTATAGTGATTAGTGCATACTACAGCACGTATATGCATGCAGGTGTATGTGCATATATAACACCACACAGCAACGGCATCTATCGCAGTCTGCCAGCCATCACCCCATACAATTTCAAATCGTCAGCATGAAATTGGTGGTTGACCCTTTTTGGTAAGTCATTCTTGAGATCCAGCACAAGAATACAGAACAGTAGGAGTCTTGAGGCACACCTGGGGGTAAACCGCCAACGTCCCTAGGCAGTTATTGAGCTTAATACAAAGTCACTGAAAACGTTGATTTCAAGAGATTAAAAGGGAGTGGTTGACGCGATCAAAGGCTTTGGAAACATCGAAGTATACACAATCAACGATAGCGTTAAAGTTTTGACAAAGTTCCCAATCCTGTGTTATTTCAACGAGCTGAGTCTCAGTGGACTTCCCCAGGTAAATTCATGTTGGTCTATATCCAGGAGGTCGTTGGCTAATAAGTAGCCGTGTATGAGCTGAGGCCTGTCTGATAGGGGAACAGCTGAGGGTCAGATTGAAAAAACAGTTAAGTAGCCGTGTATGTGGCCAGCGAGAATTTTTCAAGTATGACTGAACCCTATGCAATCAGTCGCTAATTAGCTACGTTGCCCTTGTATTTTGCTTTACAAACTGGTGTTGAAGATAACCACAATTAAAGATTTAAATTTTGTCTTCGCCTTTCCAACGTCTCCTTCTTCATAGCAGCGAGTGCAAAATTTGTTTTCCTGGCCCTATGAGAGCATATGCTAGATTTCTGAACACGATAGAAGGGCAGTTATCATGGCTGTGGAAGTCCATTTATTTTTTGCAAAATAGAATCATCAGAAATGTTTAATCTCGGGCACCCGGAGCTGTTAGTGGCACAAAAATATCTTACATATACCGATACAATAAAGTTGCTAAAGGCTTTAGCCTTTTCCTTGTCTCATCTGCTTCTATATTAAATTATTATTTAATTTTATAGCGACTACTCCATCCATACCCCTTGTACGCTTGTTCGCGTTGAAACAAATTCCTTAGAGTTTTAAAACTACGAGCCGATTCTTATCGAATCCGCAACCGATACGTAGCTGTTTATAGACAGGAGATCAGGTGCCGTACTTGGGTTAACCGTCATTAATGCAAGTTCAAGTTTTTTTTACGTATTATGCATATGTCCTGGCTGGCTCGGCTGTCAGAAGGATATGAAGAAGCTCGCCGCCTTGAGTGGGTTGTTCTACCAATTGGAATGAAGCATTGTAGATACGTGAAATAATATATGTGCTTCCCTTGGATGTATCATCGGAGATAACAATGTTTTACTAGTCTAAGCTTTTTAGATTAAAATCTCCGCTAAATTATCATGGGATTGATAGAATAGCAAAGGGCATCAAGTAACTGTGCGCGTTATTTTCTTCTTCGTGAATAGTGCTGAGGCAGCTACTATTCTGAGCGGATAATAATATATGGATTTGACACTTATAAGGAACGCCGACCGTAACACAAGGCACAGCTCAGTAAACTAAGCCGAGAAATTTACAGGAAGCGGCCGTGGAAGGTCAAAGGACGGCCGAAAGTGATATTGTAACAATGCCCATGTTCCTTCGACAACCCGCCGTTCTGTAACCGATCTTGGCCGGGAAATTCTGCCGTACCCGACGTATAGCTCAGAGAGGGAGAGGCGTTTCTGTGCGGGATTTGAATAATATCTGCCTATAATCGCATACTATGCTAGTTCCGTAGGAGTTTGCAACACTGCGTGTTAGGTCGAAAGTGACCTTACTTGCCTCTAAAGTATGCATCTAGTATGCGCGATGCGGCCTGCTGTTTTTGTGAAACCTCCCTGTATGCGGTCGTCTACTTGGTTAAGTTGGTGGAGTGGGTGTCGAAAAGTGGACAGTGCGAGGGTGGAACAGAGAGCACATACGGATATGATCTCCAGGGGAGAGGGAGACCTCTTCCTTGCTCGGCTAGGGGCAAAGCAGGGTGGAGTGCTGTTGCTGAGTCGGGACTGTCTCAATGTCGCTGGGGGCGTTTGTCATGCCCGGCCCCATGGACAGGGTTAGAGTTCTTCCGAACCGTCCTAGTTTTCTTCCACCTCGTGACCTAAGGGAAGTTTCTTGTGATAATATGAGGGGCTCGTTGCCCAGCAGAGACGATCCACGAATGCATTGGGCAATAATCTTCGATACAATGGCGAGGCCTGGCCCACGATAGCTGCACGTAGTCTCATACAGCATACTCATTTACGCATTCGCTGGTCAGTAGATCCTGTACTATCTTGTTCAGCTCTACAACACTCTATTCGCAACTCTGTATGGGAGGGATGGAGCACACGGGCTGCTCACGGACAAAAGCCGATTGGGTCCCTAGGACTCCTGCCATCCTTTGCTACCATTTAAGTCGGTAAAGCCCCTCCATTTTTCCCTCTTGTATTTAGTTCATCATAGGAATGCCAAACCAATGACACATTACCAGTCTACTAACCACGAAGTACATTTCTTGCATAACCACACGAAGCTCGAGTAAGTTTTTCGGGCACGACTTAGCGCGGTGGCAGTCCAGTCCCACCTGGCATCGAGAAGAGGAATTCCATGATAGTACACCTGACAGCCATCACATCGGGAGGCTCCAGTACGGAGTAGTCTTGACTCTACATACAGACTCTTCTAGAACACTGTGATTTTGCGAAGTCGCCATAATAAAAACGAGAGATTTCGCTGTACTATAGTTGAGTGCAACCGCAAATAAATTCGAGAAAAACTAACGAGTTCCAACTGAAACAAAGCGTTCGCCAGAGTTGAGCCGGTCATCGAAGCATACTATATCTACGTGTCAGCCAGATCAGAACATTAGAGAAGAGAATATTCAGTGATATATTATACTTACGTATGTGTAAGCTTTGAACGCGACTATGCAGTACAAGTTTAGTTATAGGTGATAACACTGATGTCCTACGTGCCAGTATAGGTCAGCATGCAGGTTACCACGCAATGCCCGAACGAGGTCCTTTCTATTTCAAGTGACATATCCAATCAAAAGAGAAATGCAGCAAAGGTCGATGAATGAGCTATTTGCTCGCACTGAATGAAGCTGCTACAAAATATGCTTTGTTTTTCCAGAATATACAACTAGAGGTAATTTTCAAACATCTAAGGGTGTCTGAGGCGGTGCTGTATTCTTTAAGGCCATCATTTTCGAAATGGTGCGTGCACTATTTGGAGAATCCAAGGAAGGCAAGCTCAATGCAAGGCAACACCCATCGTGGCCACAACACCCATGCTCTGCAGCTCTTATTCCAGCACAAAACATCACTCAGAGCCGTCGAAGGAACTCTTAGCTGTGCCAATCGCCCTGTCATCACTCTAGCTACACAGGCGATTGTTCCGTTTGTTTATCGCCTGTTCGATCATATTTGTTGTCTCATCACGGCATACAAGGTTAGTGGGTTCGCTGAAATTCCGCTGGCGAAGAGAAGTTTAGTTCTAACGTACCGTACTTCCCTTTATTTCGTTATAAAGTCATGAAACTGCTGCGGCTTGCAGACATTTCTGTGCAGATTACGATGCTGTATCACACGAACATTGCCGCCTGAGATTTTCATGCCTTTTGCCTTGTATTCTGGCGCCCCGTCGAGGTTTGTCCCGTAAACGGTATCTTACTTTTTCGCAGTCCATTTTGCGGGACTGCTATGGCCTATAGCGATGCTGCCTGTCTTCTTGTATTTCTTCACAGTCCGATGCACGAACAGCCTATTCACTCCGAGATGTTTCAGGTCTTTGATTATCTCATGTGCCTGCTTACCAGCCAAATGGAAAGCTATATAAAGGCATTCATCTTAGCATCCGTCGTAAATGTACTGAACTAACGAACACACAACGATTTTCATCGAATAACATAACTGCCTAAGACTGCTCCACACTCAGCGTCATTCGAATTAAGCTTTAAAGCCTATCCGTTTCACTGCACTGCTCTTTGAGACGTTTATCACTTCGATTTACGCACCCTATCAATCTAATAAATATTTGACAAACAAGAAATCATAATACACTTGTATGAGCCTTTTTATTTAGATCAAAATTGACAGGCCTGTAGCCATGCCTTGATTATGGGATGACCATGCCTTGATTATGTGGATTACGAGCAGTTGTTGGGTAAACAGTGAGTGAGCTGTAATATGCTATAAACAAAGGTTATCGGATGATCCAAAGTATTTTCTTGATTCAGTTCTCGAAAGTATAAATAATGCAGGATCGTTCCACTATTCAAGAACAAGCGAGAGCGTTCTTGAGCCGTTAGCTGCCATCCAAGAAATTTGGTTGATTATTGGTAGACTTGACAGACATCTTGACTCTACTAAATTTCGCAAGTCACGGTCGACTGTACTAGGGTACCTCTAGCAAGAGGTTACGAACGCGATTGGAAACAAGCAAATCAGCCTTCGAGTTCTTCTTGATGTTGCGGCTCCGTTAAAGTGCTTAAACCACTCAGCCATCGGCCATAGCATACGCCGAATACGCCGCTTCGCCACTCCGATCGTCAAAAACTAAGCCTTCCTACAAATATTATTGTTAAGTTGTTCGGAAATGAATGTGGATTTTTTTAACTTCCCCTCGACAGCGTGCCCGCAATGGGTTTGTTAGCACATCAAGCACACCACGCTGAGTGGTTTGGCACAGCCTGTTCCGTTCTATAACCCTACCTTGGGTGGTCTCAAAAACAGCATTGAATTGAGTAATGACAAACTGCGTATACGTCATGTTTTGTTATATGAGTTCCGAGACAAAGACAATTCCGGGGAAGCTCGGATTGAGTTGGCTCAGGGTGTACGACGCGGTGAACGTTGATCTGGCCTTTGATGCTTTCGGTGGGAATCTGAATCAATACGAAAATTGTGGAGGCCGTCACTTTCGGAACCGCAGGAGATTGCGATTGAACTAAACACCCCCATTCGTAATTGTTGGTTCCAGAACAGTATCGTCTATCCAGATCGATGATGACAAAGAAATACATGCTGTCTGGTTGCATCGGAGGCCTTGGTTTGCGTTCTCGCGGGCGAACGATTCTGAGGTTCTGGTGGCGTTAAAATCCACCAACAGAAATATAAAACCTGTGGGGCCTGTGGGGCAGCTTTACCTCATAGCGGTTGATTAAACGGAGTGCTGCCTTACTCGCTCGCCCTAGCACACACATTTTCAAACCTTTCTCGCAGAGCGGAAGATTTCTGTTGGCACTGAAGGATGCGTGCGTCATCCCATTCTTTAAGAAAGAAGGTAATCGGAAGGACAGTTCGTATTCCAAAGAGCGCGCTCAACCGAGCTGGCTCTAGCTCACTTACGGCAAGACATCGCTCACACACCCTAGAGGAATCTGCTATACCTAGGTGTCTTCCTGCATGTGTCAACAGCTTTCAACTATCTGAAGCACTCGCTTTTCCTGCAGTTACTATAATGCCTTGGTTGCAACCGGGCGGTACTGAATTGGTTCCGCTCGTACCTCGTAGGTAGAAGGCAAGCGGTAAAGGTAAAGGTCGGTGGTACTGAGTCGGAATGGCTCGAGATTGACATCGGGACACTGCAAGGGTCCTTTCTTGAACCGTTTTTACTCCTAGTGCTCATAAACTTCATGCTGCTGAAGGTCGCAGATGGGAACTTCTGCAGAACGATCGCCTATGCGGATGATACATCCATTCTGTTACGCGTTTGTCCAGAAGTAGCTCAAAAGCACACGTTCGTGTTGCTCTTGAGACGGTTGAAGACATATTTAAGACGTTTGAAAGGTTGTAGTTCGCTATTAACGCCAGCAAGACGAACATCACTTTGTTTCGATTGCAACATAAGAGTGTTGAGGTATTTCCTGTTCTTTTTTGTGGTATAGTGATATCATAAGCGTTACGCAGTAGTTCTATGGTTTAGTGGCATGGGAGGAGGCTACAGGAGGATTCTTCTTAGAGCGGAGGTTATTCAGTGTGACGCCACATGGAGTTCGTTGCTGGCTTCATGAAGATGTTCGAGTTTCTTAAACTAAGGGTAATGTATTCACTCCTGGTCGCGCGTCTAGCCTCTAAAAATATCAAAAAGTACTATTCCAAATAACACTGACTTCTCTATCGTCCCGGTGGTGAGAAGGACTACTCGTAGGCCACCACAGTTTAAGATACCATCTGCCCCTAAAAATGCTAGACGACATACATCTCGCTTATCGCCTTCCGGTCATTTGGGGCTCTCCTCCTCGCGATTTGAGGCTCTTTCTGTAATCTTCTCGATTAAAGAATTCGCAGGGGAGATAGAGATGGTTTTAATGCTTATTCCTAAGATCTGTTTGTGTGTAGTTTTGGTGTTCAATATTTTCAGCCTGGGATATTTTACTATCTAGAATGTTATAGGATATGTCGTTATTTTAGCATAATTGTGCAATTTTATGGAATGGTTTAATCGAGTCTTTTTTGACACAAATCCAAGTCTGTCCGAGACAAATCCGAGTCTATTTGAGACTTAGGAGATAGATATACCTTTTATTACCGGTGACTTCAACACTGCTTTGATTACTTGGGGCACGGTTCAACCAATGCTGTCCCCTAGATGGTCGAGTGGTGATCGTCTTAGACTGCCAGACAGGAGGGGCGTGTCGATTGGGATAAAATCCTCATTTTATGAGGGTCATTTTAGGATTTCTTTCTAATTTTTCTATATGTATGGATTCTGACCAGGTACGAGAGGTTTAAAAAATATGTAAAGGTGGTCCCAATAGATCCTTGAAATCATACCCAAAGGTGGTTCCGAGGTCTTCCACAAAGGAAAAAGCCGAGAATTAGCTAAAAATACTTACCACGAATGCTGGTGGACGCCTATAATTGGAATGGATCGTGACCCGTGATCTCCCAACAGTCAACAATGGACTTAACCATTTGTCATGCATCTTTTGTGCAAAATAAGCGAGGAACGCCGAAAATAACGCGCATCAAATTTCAAGACAAAGCAATTAAAATAAGGATTGAGATTAAGAACAACATCAGTAGTCTTTCGGAAGGCGTAGCTGATTTTCAAAACCTCAAGAGTCAGCAAGGAGGCAAGATTGAGCTTCAAAATAAAAAAAAAAAACAGCACCCGGAAATATTGGTGGAACCAAGGTATTTTAGACGTCAGAAGAGACTGAAAAGAGGCTATGGGCATAGTCCGAGGTGTGTCGGAATTTGTCTCTGACTTCAAAATAAAAAGAGCAACACAAAAAACAGAGCGCAGGAAGAACAAAGGAAAATGCTGGACGGACTCACTCGGAGAATTGAACATGGATTTCTGGGGCAAACCATATAAGCTAGTCAACGGTGAGCTGAAACCTGGGGAGAAAAGCAAAATTAAGAACAAGCACAAGAAATACATTATTCGTATGGTTTTTCCCGGAACATCCATGCTTCAACAGGGCAGGGTACGCAACAGAAAATGTTAGCGCCGAGGATGCCGCTGAGGTCACTGCTATCGAGGTTCGCAAGGCAGGGGAACGAATATAAAGAGGGCCCCTCAACAAGATGGCATTTATGTAGCATACACGAAATTTCTGTTCAAATAATTTCACGAGGTGGTCGTCAAGGTGGCGACAAAATACCTTAAAAATCATGGTTAATTGTCGGAACTTTTTTCAATTTCACAATGCTCAAGTTCTCGAAAAAGAAAAGAAAGGATAAAGGTGTATGTAACACAGCGTAGCAAACATGACGATAAAAGCCGCACTAGCAGTTATGGAAATTTAACTGATGAATGGAGGAGGGCGGAAGTAATCCTTATCCCTAGGGAAGGAGGGGCTTACTTGTCAATATTTGTGGGCATATTTGCTAAAGCTCTCGAATCAGTCATAGAAACTGACTGAAGGATTATGAAAAGGAACACGGCAGACCTGTTCGTCATGATCCCTTTGGACATGACGAATAGACTGCCCCAATATTTTCGTGGTAGATTGTCCTATGCTCACTAAGGAGAGTTAACATGCCACCGTATTTCATCGTCGTTGAGCGGGATTACCTTGACAACCGGGATATATAGTACGATAGTATTCTTAGGCTCTGGAATCTATAGTACAATCAGAAACAGAACCGATCGTCCATGCTGACGACCTTGCTGTCACAGTGAAACCAAGAGATACAGCTGATCTCGAGCTAAGAGCAAATGATGCAACTGAAAAGATATCGTCATGTATGAAAATGGACTCGATGAAATAGGAGGGAAATCCTACTCGATGAATCCACGCTGGGCTCTCATCACCTACTGAGGAAAATTTAAAGTATTTTTGCCCTGAGAAGCATATAGGTTTGTAAGACAGTACGTCTGGATCCTAACCAGGTATGCTCACACAGCCTCGCTGGTGTTAGCAGGAAACATACCATGGGACCTGAAGGCTAACTAGTGAAAAAAGAACTGGAATGACTCAACAAAGGTGAATCATGGCAGAACTCTATGAACGCATGAAACGGAGATACGGGATTGATAGCTAATGGATTGACCGACCCGGAGGGAATCTCCTTCTCTTCTCTCTCTTTCTCACCCAGTTCATAACAGAGCATGGAAATTATCAGCCATTACTCCATCAGCGACTCGACAGCTTCGTTAAGGATCTCATTGTCGGTTCGCTGATTCACTCCATTGATGAACTTCATTACTGCGGATTACATACGTTGAGAAATTTCTAGTCATCAGATGACTCAGTATCTCGAACATAACGGCTTACTTAGCCATAATCAGTTTGATTTCCGGTAAAAAGAAGTATCAATCGCGCTATCCTCAAACTCGTTGAGGCAATCCGTCACGACCTGGACCGTGGTCACTTTTGTGTGGCACATCTCGTCGACCTCAAGCGTGCGTTCGCTCAGACATCGTACTTCTCAAGCTACTCCGTCTCGATTTCAACTTTGACGCCCTTGACCTGATATCCTCATACTTCACAGACAATAGACAACGACGCCCTTGGGATCGGTGGACTCCTCTAGGAAAAGACAATACTGACCGCAATCGGCCTGATGGCTTCCCTCTGCTTAATCAACCACTTCGAAAAAGCCGTCTAGAGAGTTGCCATCATTTATGCCGACGATAGCACTACCACATACACAGGCACCTCCAGTGCTGGGCATCACTCTCAGATATCAAGAGACCGCTCGCAAGGACTTGTAAGCAACGGGAACAAAATAGCCATCAACTCAAAAAAGGCTCAAGTGATAGCTGTTTGCACCCGCGAGCTCTGAAACGCCCAAAACGCAGAGCTTCTTCGCAAATTATCAAGAATAACAAACTCATGCCTAGACCTCAAACACATCATTGTCTCGATTCTCCCCATTCTTCTCGATCCCGATGCATCCCGCACATACAGATGCAAGTAAAGCTGGTAATACTGACCGCCACTTTCAGGAGCATATGTCAAATAGGATATAAAATTGTGCAATTCTCTCTCTCTCTCTCTATATATATATATATATAGATATAACGAGTAATCATTTTCGAAAAATCTCGTGTCGATTGGGAAGGTTTTATCAGACGCATGCGCTCGCTAAAACGAAGGGGTGGAAGACAACCCCAAACAAACGTAATGTGTACCAAGCCTTCGAGAAGGTAAGGAAGACTAATTCGGATGCTAAGATAAAAATAGCAATCAATGAAAGCATCCAAGGGTTCATCAACTACATCAAGGATAGCAGAGAGCTGTAGATAGGGAATATCTGGCAAAATAGATTCTAACTGAAAAAAATCGCTTGTAAAAAGCGTGAATTGCCAAAATCGTCACACAAATAGATAAGGGGGTAGAACAGGCAGCTCTCGGGTTTTCAACAAAAGGGCGGGGATTAACACCCCGCCTGCGAACTAGCGTGTCTGGAGAAATCGAGAACTCGACGAGACCGAGACGACCGAGATGAGTAACTAACGGAATCTTCAAATTACGTTAGCCACCCCTGCAAGCCTTATTTGAAGTTACATCAGATCGGTCCCAAACCTGAGCCCAAGTCTTTGAGGTTTTTGTTAAAGGGAGTCTCACCCCCCCCCCCCCCCCGAAGGGAATCGAAGTCTGTCATAGACGGAAGAGGCAGCTGAGGGTCAACTGTGATGAAAAAGAGGTTACTTTCTTCGTTGTTTTAGCTTGTGTCTGGGAGACGTTGCACTTATCGAAACAGCTAAATTACTAACTTCGCAACATGTGGCGATGTGTGCATCTTACTATAGCCTTTTCTAACGAAAATGGTGCTCCTCAGTTATATCGCCTGTATGCACTTTTGGCTCAAACATCAATAAGACACGAGACGCCCAGTACCTTCATATTGAAAGGCGTTAGGCTAAAAGTAATGAAAAATTTCAAAAGTGATAAACTGACTATGTCGACTAAATCAACTATTGCTCAGGAGCAAAGTCTACGACACACCAAATGTCATTTTATTGATTAATTAGAATTAATTAAGTTACAATGTTGGCTTGTGTCATGTGCTTAGCATATAGGATTTACACAATCAGTAACTATTAAATTAACGAATAAAAACGTCGCTTTAAAGAGCCACGATATTACAATACATGTAAGTGTTTGTGCTAAGACTGAAGCCTCTCAGAATCGAATGTGGTTTAATCTATAGAAACACGTTGTAGAATCAAATAAATTATAATATTAACTGGAAGAACTGGCCCATCCATTTTCCTCTTTAATTCGTAAACCAAAGGATAAGAGGCTAATTTTATTGGTTTATATGCGTATGATATGCATTGACCGAAACTACCTGCTTTTATCGTGTGAACTTGGATTGATCTTCTTCGTCTGTAGACGCGTATGACTCTAGATCATCAATGCATATTCGTCAAATGACGTTGTTTTTCCTATCTCACGTCATGGAGAGGTTTGTTTTCGTTGCTGCTCATAAGCTGACGTCTCGTGTGAAGGTCCACTCGGTCGTCCAGCAGCGGGTAATAATGGCGGAGGGGAGGATTTTGGGGCGTTACGCCAAGTGTCCTCAAGAGAAGAGAAGTATCCTCCCCCCTATACAAACACAATGATCTGATACTGGAGGACTCGTACGTGCCATCTACATCTCAAGTGGCCATGTGCTGGTTATTCCTATAAGCTAACGTATATAAGAACCGCGGAACAGCTTCTAGGGTCAAAATGCCAACAATTCTGTTACCATGCTGAGTAGATACAGACAGATAAACTCGGAGTCCCAAGAGGGTACTCCGAGACTGGTGTCAACTGTTTCAATATCAGTCGGTGATTTATTGATTGGTTCTGGATAACGCCGACTCTAAAAAGTAAGGCACGTTGACGCAACCGACCTCAAAGAGGAGGGTATATATAAACGATATACATAAACTCGTTGCATGGTTGCAGCCTGACCTTATACCTCGATCACAAGTACGAGCTTCCGGACAAAACAGTGCAGTTTCCGCGCACAGCGGTCTACGTTGTCGGCAAGTTCGGTAATGCCAGACGATGTCGAAAAAAGGTCGATTCGTATGTAGCGAGTTCGTGAATTTCCCAGCCTCGTTTGATTCAGGCTCACGAACTCTGGTGACAGAAAAGCTGGCCAACCATCCGGTCCACGTACTGGCTACGTGGTATAAAATGGAGCAACAGAGAACCGAACCATTGTGCGATTTGAAGAAATGAATGAATGTACAAAGTATTAGGGCATAAGGTTCGAACTCGCCGCTCTTTCGAATGGCGCACAATCCGAACTACGAGATACAATGCGTTCATTTTTGGAGTGGGCACGCGGCGGGAACGTGGCTTCCTTTCAAACACTGAGTGGTTTCGATACGATCAGAAAGATGGACACTGCAGCAAAAAGTTCAAATTCCCCCAAAAATCAACGGGAAATCATCAAGTTTATGTTTCTCCAAAAACACCCTTCAACTGAAATCCATCGACAATTAGTGAACGCGTACGGCAGGTCTGCCTTATGCCTGCGAACGGTGCGAAGTTGGTGCAAGCGATTTAAGAGTGGAGATATGGATACCGATGACCACCGAGGTGGGGACCAGAAATCAGCTGCGACAAGGGACGAACGGATTGACAGAATCAAGGCAGCTTTTGAGCAAACCAGAGCTTGGTCCATGAGGTCTTTGTCGGCTGAAACTGGGATTCCTCGGGCGACGTGTCATAGAATTATCACTAATATACTGAAGATGAAGAAAATCAATGCAAAATGGGTTCCCCAGGTGTGTCAATAAAGCTGGAGAGTACCTCTAACTCATACCAAAAAATCTTTGTTCTACCTCATTCAAAAGTTAATGGCATTTAAAGAGCGGCGAGTTCGAACCGTATGCCCTAATATTTATGTACAGTAGCAACCGACACTAGCTACACTACTAGAGTCGTATCCTTCCGGTCTGGGGTTAGAAGTCAACAAACGAGTAATGGAGGCAATGGAGTTTAGCCAAGGACGACGACTAGCAAATCCGCCACTCTTTGATTGGATAGGGAGACGCGGCATGACGTAAACAAGTTTATAAACTTGTGCATTTCACTGACTCTAAGTGCGAAGTCGTTTCGGGCCCCTCGTGAAAGAGAGAGCACGTAAAGACCTAGTGTCAGCATCATCGATCGAGAACCCGCACAGGGAATCTTTGAGAACGGTGTTGAGCCTTTGATAGATGAAGGTGGCACCTAAGGCTTCCTACGAAACCAACTTCTCTGGGCAAGGCTGCTGCCTGCAGTTCTCGCCTGGCTAGGGCCAAACACGCCTTTTGGATAAGGGTTGTGGCTCTGTCATGAAGAACCGGCTTTACTTTTTTTTTGTTATGGGGATTTCGGGCATGCTACATGTACATGCCTTATTGACTAGTGTGAGACTCACAAACTTCCCCGGCTTCTCCTCCACCCTCAAGGCTCGGAAATTGCTGGGCATCACTTGATATCACGAGACTGGACCTCCGACTCCTACAGTGGTGTGCATAAACTTAACGCACCCCTATATTTCAACAAATCATTACAAAGAATACACATTTGAGGCATTTATTCTGTATCTGATTAATGTACGTGTCAAATAACCACAAAGAACAGCGCATATGACGTCGCATCGAGTGTTTTCGTTGAATTAATCCAGTTTGTGCTGCATTCAATCTGTACTGTAGTCATGGGACACGCTTCGAGCCTTACTGATGCAGAGAAAGCAGATATTATTGCTTTACACCGAGCAGGAAAGACCCAGGCTGCAATTTCCAGAGAAATTGGCAGAAGTCGTCGTGTAGTGCCAAATAATTTATGCAGTCCGTCGACGTATGGTACTAACACGTCTAAAGGACGCTCACGAAAGATCAGCCAGCGAGCTGCCATGCACATTTGTCGATTGGCCTCGAATTCGACCGTAAGTTGTGAAGCAATCAGGCAAGAGTTAAACCTTCAGGTTCATAGGTCAACAGTCTTAAAGACGATTAAGCGTTATCCGCATATCATACGGACCGCAAATGAAAGCAAGACCGCGTCTTCAACAACGCCACATGACTGCCCGACTAAATGACTCGCCCGCGGCAATATGGCCAGAGACTGGAAATTGGTGAGTATTGGGGCAACGTTTTTTGAAAATACGTTGGCCCAATACTCTGGTAGGTGCACATCTATCTAAAAAGTACTGTGTTGTTTCAGATCATCTTCAGTGACGAAAAGAAGTTCAATTTGCACGGGCCAGATGGACTTACGGTTATTAATAATACATAAAGAGCCATGGTACTTCTCAAAGCGCAACTTAGGTGGCGGAACCGTTATGATTTAGGGAGCTTTCACCCCTTTTGGCAGACTCCCACTCGCTGTCATCTCATCTCGAGTGAATAGCGAGGACTATCAGCAGATGTTGACCAACAACCTACTACCGTTTAGGACCAGATTTCATCGACTGCCAATTGTTGTCCAACAAGATAACGCTTCAATTCACGTCAGCGCAAGTACACGTGCGTGGTTAGGACGGCATGGCATTGAAACTCCAGGGTGGCCAGCACGTTCTCCTGATCTCAACAAAATGGAGAACCTCTGGAGCATTCTTGTCCGACAAGTATATGAGTCTAATCGATAGTTTACATCCGTGGAAGCACTGAAAGAATCGTTGTTGGAGGCCTGGGGAGGTGTCAGCGACCAGATTCTGCTAAATCTCGTTGACAGTATGCCAAACTGAGTCTTTGACGTTATAATTAGCAGGGGCGGGACCACACGGTACTGATTACCACAAGAAAACGAGACTTGGTTCAGCGAGAACATCTGATAACTGATCCGATAGCTCAGCGAGAACACGTAATAACTGCGTTATTATTTTGCACAACCGAAAGATGACAAATTTTATTGTAGCAGGGTGCATGCGACGTCATATGCGCTGTTCTTTGTGGTGTGTATGTTATTTGACACGTACATTAATCTGATACAGAATAAATGCCGCAAATGTGTATTCTTTGTAACGATTTGTTGAAATATAGGGGTGCATTAAGTTTATGCACACCACTGCATTATGCACTCTAACTTATCCGACCACACATCTGCATGATTAGATAAGACATTAACGCCTTTCTACAACCCGAGCGTCCATGGGTGCATTGACAGTCCTCGTTTGGGAGCCTAGCTGCCGACAACTCGGAGTTAACTTTGTTGATTCTAACCATGTAGCTCTAAAACTAGCCGTGTCCAGTCAAGACATAAGTTGCACAATAGGATAGTTCGCCATGTTGACAGTCGTACCACAATCGGAGGTCCGGTATCAGATCTCTTGTCCAGCTGTCCTCAGTCGTCCAGGTGCTATCTGCTGCGCCCATTCATCAACCCAAGAGTTGAGAGTGTCAGGTTAGGCCCGCCGCGGAGAGCCCTCTCTCGCGTTCGCTTGCTAGAAGGTCCCACGGCAGCATCCTGGCTAGAACAAGAAGCGCTTCCGTCGAAATAGTGCAGTACACCCGGCTAACTCATATAGCCAGTGTCCGCTGGGCCGCCCTCAGCCCTGTTCCGTTCTTCGTCGTCCCTAAGGCAGTGTTTGCCCAGACCGGTGATGCGCACAAGGCCATGGATTCAGTAACGTAGGCAGGAAGCCTCTTTTCCTCTGACGGTCCGCCGACCCTCGGTATTATCCGGACCAAGCTTGCAGCGACTTTCCGGGCCTTCATGGTCACATGTTTGATTGTAAGCCATTCCGTTTAAACCAGTGTTAAGAACGACTCCAAGAAATTTTGCCTTTTTAATAATTTATATCGGCTGGTCTTCCATTACTAGGTGGATTCCTCTCGTCCTCTTCCCACCTGTAAGATACAATGCCTCCGACTTGGCCTGTGAAAGGTTTAAGTGGTGGTCATTCATCCACACTGACACCCTCGACAAGGCTTCATAGGCTGCATCCTGCAGAGCGCTTTCTTTTCTGGCCGTCACGATTACTGCGAGATTATCTACGCATGCAAGCGTCTCCATGCCTTCAGGCATGCCGACGATCTGGAGTGCCCCTCCATAGGCGAGATCCCAAAGCGAGGGTCCTAGAATTGAGCACTGTTGCACTCTAGCCGAAACTCTCTTTCATGCAGATAAGACAAAGTAAAAGAAGAAGGTATGGAGAGATGCCTTTCCTGGCCAGCGCCTGTATGACTACCTTCCAGCTCATCGTGTTGAATGCGTTTTTGACTTCCAGGTGAACGAAATTTCTCGTTTAGAGGGATTTCCTGGTCTTCTCGCTTGCGTGTTCCAACACCTTTCTTAGGGCTCCATGTTTGGACCCACCTATCCGGGAACCGTATTGGGGGTCTGATAGAGCTTCTTTATTTTGTACTTTCTGCTTCAGTCGGTTGACTAGAACGTTGTCCAGGATCTTTTTTATGGCGTCAGGGAGGAATATGGGCCGGTAGGCCGTTGCTCCCGATCTTCCCCTAGTTTGGGTACCAGAACCAGCTTTGCCTCCTTCGACAGCTTTAGAAAGCTGCCTCCCTAAACAATTTGTTGACCAAGTCCTGAAGACCTCAAATCAGCGTCTGAGCGGAATGGTAACTTCACCATCCCGTGGGGCAATCTGTCTGGGCCGGACGCCTTTCCGGGTGTCAGCCGGATCCGAGGCTGTTCCACTTCCGGAACTTCATCCGGGGTTATCAGAATTCTTCGTCGCCTCTCCCCAAAAAAGTTGCGCTGCCGGAGACACACGCGTATCTGCGATAGATTAAACCTTACGAAGGTAAGTTCATCGGTATTGACCCGGAGTTTTTTTAACACAATAGCAAAAAACGACTCATAGTGGAAAGAAATGTCTGAAATAAAACCGTCACATAATAAAAAGATACGTTGCCTACGGCTATCATCATATTTATTGTTAAACAGAGGACTATCATGACCCCAATGAAACATGCAGATGTAAATACTGTAAGTGGCTCGTAAACTCACACGTACATATGAGTCTTTCCGTATAACACAACTTGAAGTGAAAGTAGATACGCATAATTTAGAATCAGTTATTGAGAACTGTGTGGCAGCCAAAGGGTTCACTTGAGCTATGAGTTGGTACTACCAGTGTTTCAAATGCGCTACGGGCCATTTTTTTTAGATGTTATGTTATTGTATCTGAATCTGTCGGCACCAAAGTAAATTCGGTCGGTATGAACGTGTCAAGGAAGGGTATTAGAGATGCAGGGAAAACGGGGAAATTATACGGTTATTTCCTTATAATAAAAAAAATATATATATCATCGAGGAAGGACGAAGTCATAGCAAAGGTGTGAATAGAATACAATTTTTTGAGAGACGGAATAATATTTTTAAAAACCCCAACAATTTTAAGGGGATCTCATCAAAAACAAACACTCGGATATTTATACGCCCTGTTCAGGGGCACCAACGCCATAGGTTGATAAGATCCAGTCACAAAGGTTTTCTTTGTCGAACCTGTAAACGGTTAACGCAATCACCAGCACATGCCGACTGAAACTATGCTGATCCGTTCCTATGAGGAAGGACAAACGCATTGCAGAGGACAGAGGCAGACGGGGGGGACCTTGAGGTTTTGTCGTTCTTGCAATCTTTCGAAGGAACTCGGTGATGAGGTCATTACCACTTGAGCGTGGCGTCAGTTCATGTGATACTTCTTCGGGAGCGTTCGCTAAATATTCAAAAGTGCTGTCGTCGACATAAATTATATTGGTATTCTTTGCGGCTTTTGCTAGGTCGTTGAAAAAGCAACGAAACGCGAGCGAATTAAAATACACAGATTGTATAGTAAATCTTGCAGTTGTGTGTGATCGAACGTTCCGTTCTCGAGATGATCGGCAACACATTTGGCATGTGCGGAACAAATCCCATGACATTGTACTATTGGGGACATTAGGTATAAATATATTCTGCAAATCTGTGCGTTTCGAGGCCTTCTTTGAATTGACAAATATGGTATCGATTATATTTGGCATCATTTTATGCTGCCAGATTTACTTTAATCTACTTCTGGATAGTTTATTAAGTGGTTAGATAAGCTATAAGGTTCAGGATTTGTCGACGTTAGTGACAAAATAGGAGAATTTTAATTAAATCAAATTCGAATCATGGTTTAATATGGAAACTGCAATTTCACAATGGTCAAGTTGTCCGAAATAGTTTCTTCCTGTTGATTTGTATCGGCAAGGGACTCTCTCTCTGCTGATCTCTCAATATGGTATAATAATCTAAATCTATAGGGGTATCTTCTTTCAGACACAAGTATCGGCGGCACTTTTTAAGCGTCGTTGAATGTGAATGTGCCGTTTGCCGGAGGGGTTTTTTTGTTTCACGATCGCTCGTTTGCTGCTGATATTCGAAAATGATAGCCGTTCGAAATAAGCAACGCGAACCTACGACCGAGCTTTCTACCCAATTGGTAAAAAGTGTCGCCTCTTTAATGTCAAGAAGTACAATAATTTTTGCATTTATAAATTGTATACATTTATGTCTATATCGAGTAAATTTTCCTCTGTGTCTGCATTCTGACTCGGGTGGCTGACTATTCTGTTTGAGTCACTTCTCACCGCCACTGCGTCCTGGCTTCAGCGTCAGGCAGACTTAACGATTCAATCCTCGCAGCGTTCACATAGAGTAAACGAACTGGATCAGAGTAAAACCGAGAGAAGTGTTGGTCTGTATATGGCGGGAAGCTGTATATGCTATAGCCTTGAAACCGCGCAGACTGTCAGGGTTTGCTGAGCGGCCTTCATTAATGCATCCATGTAGAGCTGTTATGAGACGACTTGGTCCAAACGGTGGAAAGCGTAAAAGACGACGGGGAAGAATGCTTATTGAGAACAATGTTGTGGGCAGGAAAAATAGACTAGAGAAGAGACTTTTGCACCAGACCGCAAAGCGGGTGGAATCGAGACCTACAACGCCATTTTGCTTTGAAATTATTTCTGCGATCTTTTTATTCTAAAGTAGTCTGATTTTTTTAGAGCAACATCTGATTAGTAGATGCTACAGGGTAACTTTGGACGGTTTGTTAATTTCGAAGTTCAACAAATTTTGAACTTCGACCCGAAAAACACTTGTGTGTAATGCATTTGCTTGTTTCTATTAGCTACGTCTGTGGCTGAGACTATAATCGAACCTATCTGCTTGATGTTGACTCGTAGCTGGTTCCTCTCATCATCGAAATGAGTAATTTACCCAAACTGGAGCTTTCTTTCAGAACTCTGGTCTGTATAGTTTGAATCTGCCTGTAATTAGACTGATCGGGTCCGCAAAACTCACTTTTGTAATTAGACGGGGACAAATTGATGCACTTTTAGGTACTTTTACTTAGGTAAACAATGGTATGAAAGAGAGGTATTTGCGAGACAAATGCTGGCAATGTTTAAGGTTTGTGGGGCGACTTTACACAGTTCCATGGTGATACAGAATTGCAGCGACAGCAATGTTACTCCATTTGACTATATTATTATTTGTAGGTTACAGTAGACCTGATTTTGCAGAAAATCGGGATACGTGTAAATAAAGCGGCGGACCAATTTGTACTAGTGAAAAAAAATTAGGAAATAATTATTACGCATTGCCATTAATTACGAAAGGAGATGAGGAACGCCTTCTATGGTTAGTTCGTTTTTTTGTCAAATATACCCCTTGTAGTGTTATTTGCATAACGAATTGAATTTTGAGGCCTGGAAATTATTGTGGCAAGAGAGAGCTTCCGGATGTGTCCTGGTAGAGTAAAGTATTCACTAGTTTAGACTGGATTTGAAATGAAGAAAAACTGACGAATGATGTGCATATCATCAAGTTCAAGTTCTAACCGCATGAGATTGTTTGTGTAATGGCAATATTTCGTTGGTGTCAGCTCATATGAGACGACCATGTGCGCGATCACATAAACAAATCCCACATAACTCTATTGTTGACAACAAAGCGTAATTCAATTTGGCCAACGATTTAGCTGCTGTGTTAACCAGTAACTGTGCGAATGGTTGTCAATACAGCAACGCCACCGCCGGGACAGACATACAGTCACGGAGAGAGAGAGAAAGAGAGAGAGAGAGAGAGGCGAACAATTGCTTCCACTCGGTCGAAGCACTGAGATTTGCACAAACTCAGACACGCACGGTAGGGTTATATCAAATCTCGTTGTTGGATTTCCTGTACAAAGGCACATTTGACACGCCCTCCCTTTTACAGATCCTGGAAATAATCCGCCGCAATCAAAGCTAAGGCTGAAAGAGACCTGCTCCATTGAAATTCAGCAGCAGCGAGTGCTCTACAGGATAACGAAAGCTGCTATGCATCGGGCAAAGGCTGCTGTTGGCCGAACAACAAAGCAAGAGCTCGCGTTGTAATCATCCCAGGGCAATAGCAAGTTGTAGTGACTCACTTTCGCACAATTGATAGATAGAGTCATGAGGCTGGAAGTAGCCGCTGTGCTCACGATGTCTGTACGGCATCCCACATCGATTGAGTAAACAACGTTGAAAGTGCCTTTACATATTGACCGTTCGTTGAGATTGATGTCAAGATTCGTGTACGAGTGTCTGCTATACTCTACACGAGAAAATATTTCAATCAAACTAACCTAGAAGGTAATACAGCCAAAATATCTTTAGGTTACCTATCATGTGTAATAATTCCATATTTGTGGAAGTTAAATAAATGTGGCTCATTCCGTACAATGTTTCAAAGACGTTGTTGACAGTCATCTTCAGTATGCGCAATATCCTGCACTTTAATGTGTTCAGGAAAGTAAAACAGTAACCCTGTACAGAACACCAATTCCAAAAAAGGCACTCGGTTACAAATAAGTATATTAGGATACTCATTGCACATTATGCTAAAATCACAAAAAATACCGAAATTCATGTTATACGCTAAAAACCTTCTTCAACTCAAAGATTTTTTACATTAGCAGGCTATAAAAAGGAAATAGATTCTATTTTTAACCTGGAGTTCGTATGTTTGTCAGTGGAGTTTGCGTTCTCCGTAGACAAGACTGGGGGTGGCATGTACCACAATTCCCCTGACCGGGCCACGACATACCTTAAAGCATGCAGGCTTTGAGCTCTTCAGCCGATTAAGGGTGACGTGTGGTGGCCCTCCATCCTGTAGCTCCAAACAGACTCATCTATCCTCTCGTCAACACCCCCTATTCATAGGGGAGTTCTAGAGACGATTCGACCTGTCTGTAATGCCTCCCTAGAACGACGCGTTCATGATCTGAGAAACCAAATTTACCGAGATCGACCCATGATTTCTTGACACTGGTCCAACGGAATGGTGATTCGTGGAAGAGAGCGAATAATAATAATAATCGATTGAATCGAGATGTTGTGACAAGATTCTCTATTTGTTTATGGGTACCAACTCTCGTAAGCTGTGTACCAGCTCCGCAAGTTACCGCGAACCCACCATCTCCTCTACGTACGACCCTCTATGTAATTGTCTATGTACGGCTGCGCTGCGGCTCTGTCTCGTTGGAAGATAGATAGATAATAGATGTTATGGTGCAAAATGTCTACATGTCTATATCTCTAGACAGTCTAGCAAACTGAGGAACACACGGATTTGATCACACGACCGTTCTACCCCTCTACAGACGACTCGTGAGGTGCATGAGGTACTCGCGCCTCACTCGCTCTTCTTGTTCGCAGTTCATGTCTGTTTGTTTTGTGCGTCTGTTTGTATGTATGCTACGCGACAGTGTGTTTAAAAAATAATTAAATATTATAAGGGAAACTCTTGAATAATGACGGCCGAGTTACAAATGGAATGGTTAAACATTGTGTGTGTGCGTGTGTGTCTATGTTTGATGAGGTTTTTGCGCCTTGTGCACTTACAGTCAAATTTTGTTTGAATTAAGGATAATGGATATAAAATCAGCTCAATTGTTTGCATATAGAGTACAAGGAGGGGCGCGCTACCATCGCTCTCAAATATATGCAGTATTGAAACTCATGGACTCTCTCAAGGGCCGGCTTCAACGAAGCAGCACTGAAAACAGCGGCTAAATCTGGCTGCGAGACCTCCCAAGATATCCTAAACACTTGAAATTCTCACTTCGTCGTCTCGAGTTGTTTGTTTTCCGACCACAACGTCCAAGGCTAAATTGTGTGGTTGTATATTTATTCTTTGCAAGAAAATGTGTTGAATCTATCTCATACACTTAAAATATATTTCCTTAACCCACAATGGCAAATGTAATGACTGTAAACTCTATTCATTCGGTGGATCACCTGCTTAGGATCCGAAAAATGCTTTTGACGACGAAATTGAGAGATATTGGTTCGAAATCCATGTGTAGCCCATACGGCTGCTACAATACAGTGTGGGCTTTGCAACGTGTTTACGGACATACATCTAGATTTATAGTATATAGAATATCTTTAGGTTTGCCGGTTAAACTTGTAGTTGCGAGAGAGCTGTGTTGTATCGCTCAACACCGAACATTAGACCTCTTAGTACATCAGTCTTATGATAACAACAGCAACAACACTGTTATCATTCTAGTTTATAACGGCCAGCTGCCTAGTGTGTTTAACCCAGTTTCCCCCTAAGTTGTACGAGTAGGGAATAATTAGAGTTTCATTATATAATACTAAACGGCTGTTGTAGACTTGAAATATACGTTGAATTATATATATATATATATATATATGGGCGGTCACAGTGTAGTAAGTGAAATTTAACTATATGGGCGTTCATAAAAGTCTACCACACCTGACTTTGGGGCTCTTGGTTCTATAGTAGAGCAGTTTGAGACGTCGGTATCATTTATGAACTCTGTAGCCATGTAATATATTTCACGATGCAATAACGAACTGTGTTCTCTCTAATAAATGTACATAGTCTCCAGGAGATACCTCTCTACATGAATGATGTAAGTACATATTATTTAGTTGACACTGTACACAGAGGCTGATTTCCTTACCCCATTCACGATGGGTCTCTCCTCGCTGGCAGACCTTCGCAGGGTGAGCTCTCTCCAGCTCATCCTATTCGTGTTCTGCCCCTTTTACAATACTGCATATAATAGCATCTCTGCTATTGTACTGTAGCT
Organism: Stratiolaelaps scimitus; assembly: GCA_019614645.1. Classification (NCBI taxonomy): domain Eukaryota; kingdom Metazoa; phylum Arthropoda; class Arachnida; order Mesostigmata; family Laelapidae; genus Stratiolaelaps; species Stratiolaelaps scimitus. The sequence continues at coordinate 260,103 of JABWDB010000074.1, forward strand.
ACTGTATTTATTATCAGCCTCTTGACGAGCTCTACTCTGCTATATCGGTTGTATCAATTTGCATTTGTATAACTAATTCATCGGTTGTACCAATCTTCTCCTTTTGTCCTTCCTTGATTATTCAGCTACATAAGAACGTCCCTCTTGTGTATGTGCTGTCGGCGCACGACACGGAGTTTATCTACTAGGCAATGGCTATATAGTGCTAATAATTCTACCGATCGCGTGTGATTGGTGCATTTACGAATCGTTAGGAGTTAAGAATCGCTTGTTTAACCTTAATATTCAATATAGGAGATTCGCCTTGCATTGCACAGGAAACTGACACCTTGTTTTCGCAGACTCGTTGATTTCAATCATTCGCCAGTACCCATAGCTCATCTGTACCAAGTCGACGCAAGTAATGGTTTATCTTATCGCTGATTGGCAATAAGTCGATCATCATGTTGTGTTGGTGTCCATGTCGTTGTCTTTGGGAACATTTTGCAAATTATTTATCAAGGATAATTTTTACGATATGTTTGCTGTTTAGACTGCCTTGTTATAACTTGGAAAATTGAATAATTTCATTTGTATTTGAGAAGGGTATTAGCTGTACACCTGAATGAAAAGCTGATACATCTCCATTCATTTTATATGACGATTGGCCGCATGTACCAGTACTGATGGGTATACATCCAGGTCTGTTTTTTCTGAGCTGAGTTCGCTGGCTCTGATGAACCCATCGTCTTGGCGAGGCTTCTACGTAAGTCTCATGCCCATAAACTTCCAACCTACAGCCTCCGAGCTCTTCTGGAATATCTCGGCCCGAGAAACGACATACGGCTTCAACAATTTATGGCAAGGCGTTGCATTTTTAACTTAAAATCAATCAGCTCTGTTGTTATGTAGCTGTTTTTACAGTTAATTAGTTGCGACGTAGCAATTCAATTTCACCGGAAAATAACATGGCTCACTTGTACATCTCTAGAACTGGCATCAGCCGTCGAATTTCCGGTTTTCGTTTTTAGTAGAAATTCGCTACCGGCTATTACAGGTCCGTAATTAGATGGCCCTTAGCAGATGTTCTATTATTTCTTTCTCAGGTGGTCCTAATATAAGATGACCCACTTGTGCATGTATTATTCCCAAGGCACATTGTAAGCCTTAGAGAACAGCACGTCCGAATCATGAAAAGTGAGATCGGCCCTAAGCCGGGATTTCCTTTTTGAATTCCGTCGTCGTCTATATATAGCTAAACATGGATTACAACGGTACCGTTCGACCCGCGCCCCTGAAAATAAATGTACGGGAAAGCAGGTGTTGGCAAAGCAAAATGACCCAAGTGAACATCAGCCGTCACCAATTACTCTCATAGGTAACACAACGGAACAATACAAATTATTTTCGCAGATTTGAAACGAAAGGAAAATAGACATCACTATGAATATGTGACTATGATTTTTTTCATTTTCACTATGAATTTATCCTTAAACAAATCTTTGTTTTAACTCACTTAGTTTAGCCAATTGAAATTTATATATGTCTTATATTTTTTCTAATATATAGATACAGTGGTGTGAATGAACTTAACGCACCCCCTATATTTCAACAAATCGTTACAAGAATACACATTTGAGGCATTTATTCTGTGTCAGATTAATGTACGTATCAAATAACATACATACCACAAAGAACAGCGCATATGACATCGCATGCAGCCTGCTACAACAAAATGTGTCATATTTCCGTGGTGTAATATGATAACGCACCCTCAGTTATCGAGTGTTCTCGCTGAATTAATCCAGTTTGTGTTAAGCATTCAAGCAGTACTGTAGTCATGGGACGCGCTTCGAGCCTTACTGATGCAGGGAAAGCAGTTATTACCGCTTTACACCGAGCAGGAAAGACCCAGGCTGCAATTGCTAGAGAAATCTGTAGAAGTCGTCGCGTAGTGCAAAATTATTTACGCAGTCCGTCGACGTATGGTACTAATAAGTCTAAAGGACGTCCACGAAAGATCAGCCAGCGAACTGCCATGCATATTTGTCGATTGGCCTCGAATTCGACCATAAGTTGTGAAGCAATCAGGCAAGAGTTGAACCTTCAGTTTCATAGATCAACAGTTTTAAAGACAATTAAGCGCTATCCGCATATCATACGGGCGCAAATGAAAACAAGACCTCGTCTTCAACAACGCCACATGACTGCCCAACTAAACCTTGCCCTCAACAATATGTACGGAGACTGGACATGGTGGACATTGGGGCAACATTTTTTAAATAGTATCCAGAGGGTGCACATCTATCTAAAAGGTACTATGTTGTTTCAAATCGTCTTCAGTGACGAGAAGAAGTTAAATTTGGATGGGCTAGATGGATTTAACGGTTACTGGCATGATGTACGTAAAGAGTCGCGGTACTTGTCGAAGCACATGTTCGGCTGAGCGTGCTTTATGGTTTGGGGAGCTTGGCAAACTTACATTTGCTTTCATCTCATCTCGAATGAATTGCGAGGACTATCAGCAGATGTTGACCAACAACCTAATGCCATTTAGGAGCAGATTTCACCGACAGCCAATTGTTTTCCAACAAGATAACGCTTTAATTCACGTCAGCGCTAGTATACGTGCGTGGTTAGGACGGTATGACATTGAAACCCTAGAGTGGCCAGCATGTTCTCCTGATCTCATTTTACACCACGGAAATATGACACATTTTGTTGTAGCAGGCTGAATGCGATGTCATATGCGCTGTTCTTTGTGGTATGTATGTTATTTGACACGTACATTAATCTGACACAGAACAAATGCCTCAAATGTGTATTCTTTGTAACGATTTGTTGAAATATAGGGGGTGCGTTAAGTTTATTCACACCACTGTATCTATATATTAGAAAAAATATATGACATATATAAATTTCAATTGGCTAAACTAAGTGAGTTAAAACAAAGATTTGTTTAAGGATAAATTAGAGGTATGCACCTCCTTTATTTATACACTGGTTCCAGAGTTCTAGCAGCCTTCTGACGGCTAGGTATGGACTCCCATTTATAACTTCGTTATTTAAGGCCTCTCTTAGCAAATCGATGTTTGCATACCTTTTGCCACTTATAGCCCTCTTTAATCGATGGAAGCGACCATAGTCACACGGGCTTAAATCGGGAGAATGGGGGAGGGTGATCCCATCGCTCAATCTTGTTGGCCTTAAGCCAGGGCGTAATTTTATTGCTACGATGGGCCCTAGCATTGTCATCGAGCAGCCACACCCGGTGCTTCCTATCGTAATGCCAATTATTCATGAGTTCCCTCAAGAATCTTATAGTAGCAAATTCTGTTGAAATCCATGGCAAGTGCTCCATTACTTTAGGCTCGAATCTATTTGGTATTGCTTCCGCCATTGCCTGTTCACCTGGTCGTAGCCACTGTTTCACTTGATCTTTTTCCGGTCTCCTATACAGGCTGACCCCATGTCTCGTCCACTGCAACTGTATGCTCTAAGCGATTCTTTTGCTGCCTATATATCTTCAAATGGTCTCGCGAACACTCCTCACGCATTTTCAGTTGGCCAGGACCGAGTTAATAAGGGGCCCATTTTGCAGTTTTTTCTACATCCTAAGATTATTATTGATAATCCGACGACATGTTTCACGGTCACGCCAATTTCAGCCGACAAAGTCGTCAATGACCAAGCTCTAGTTTGCTCAAAAGCTTTTTCGATTATCGAAAGCTTTTTCGATAAACCTGACACTTTTCTTATGAAAATGCAAGTCTGAATGACCTGCTCCGGCGCTTGCCATTTCAAACGCCCAACGAAAGCAGAATGCTAGCGGCTTTCGCGCCGCCTGCCTGCTAATTGTTGTGTCTCATTACCCGCCAAATTTGAATTCAAACCGGCCAAGAATAAGAATATATATATATATATATTTATATATGCATAAACAAATGAAAACTTCTGTTTGTTTTACAATAAGTAAAAGTAAGAGGAGACAGATGTCAAAAACACAGGCTCGACAATCACTTTATAATTTTTCAATGAGTCTGAACTTTTGAACGCTAATACTTCTGAAAAGGGAAGTATTCTTACCTGTGGCACCAAGCTAAAAGCAGTTGTACCGTGGACGTTAAATGTTGGCTGAGAGTCAGCCCAAAAACCTTTAAGGCACCAAGCTCAATCGTGAGCCAAGTATCAACTTTAGGATAAAATTTAAGGCCTGTGTCAAATTTCTTTGTAGACTTCTTTATGTATTGTCGCTTAGTTACCTTTAAGATAACGTGCGCCTGTATGGCTTGCCAATGATAGGAGGAGACTTAGTCTTTTCAAAGAATAATGGGAGTTATATTTCTGGAATTAAGCATGCAGGACTACCAGATGCCATCATTTATAATGCAACGTAGTGTTCTTGACGTATTTTCGAATCATTCGCCTTTCGGATCCTTTTTCGCCTTGCACGCCTCGAAATCTAGCTGGATACAACAGTACCAAAATCAGTACACAATAAGTCGGTTGATACATAGACTGTGGCTTATCCTCATTATTATCAAGAGGGCTGCAGGTATCCAATCGGGCCTTGTTTTTCTTGACGCATTGTCACGGGGATGTTACTCAGGGGATCAGGTTTGGTCCAATCGCCGCTCTACTGCTATTGTCTTCGTCTTCCGTTAGCGTACAGGTGCCATTTCCTCTTTTCAGCCGTACGGACATGCTGACCTAAGCGTTGCTCTCCGATAACGATATCGCTGTGTTGTCAGTTTGTGGACAATCGCCTGATCTAAACTAACCGGTAAACTAAGATAGCCCGTCTAGCGATTTCCAACTATACACTGACATATATCATCATACTTTTTCTATTAGGTTCGTTTTTTGCTTCATAGAAAATCGCTCATGCAAACGCATCGTTTTGAGAAATACAATGGTGCAGCCCTCCACGTGTTGGCCTCTTTGACGCGATTCTCTTGTGACGTCTCACCAGCTGACGGGTCATCCACGGCTAACAAAACCAGCTCACTCAATTTATCATTCACTGAGTGGAGCGGTCACAAACAACGAACGCAGGGACAGAGAGACGACGGGCGCACTCGACTAATGGATTCAATTAGAGCCTAAATAACAAGGTCAATTTTAAGGTCATTTGCACGCTAACTCACATTCTCGTGAGAACTGCATCGGGCTCAGATACAATTCCATATGTTCTCATTCACTAAAGCAATCATAAGTGATACACCTTGCGCTTAACGAATTCACGGGGACACCCCTTCATGCTAGGGTCGAATTGCTAATTAGAGCAGTTGTACGGATGCATTCTTCTTCTCAAGAGTGAGCATTTAGTGTGATTTATGATCTTAAGGAATTGTTACAAGGACTGACGTTGTTGGATTTCATCAGAGCTCTGCTTTAGTGCTTTTCCTCGTTATTTTAAAACTTCTATATAATGAAGGCACTGCTCGATGTTACAATATATATCGTGTATCCGTTAGAGCAATCTTGCCCGATGAGATCTGTGGATGTTCTTTATTAAGGCTGCTCCTCCAGTTTGAATTCACCGAATGATTGCCAGCTGAATGTAAAACTAATGAGGAATATGTGACACGGAGTTCTTGTGTATCCAAATTCTGGACAGCAACAAGCTATAACCCTACCAAAACTTATATTAACCGACGCCTCGAATTCAAAATACATTGGATAACCATGAAAGACCCCTTCAAGCTAATCCGCTATCGACTCTTCCAAACTTGCAAAAGCACCCAGCAGAAAGCTAACCTGTTGCAACATGATTTGTCGGTTGAGTGCGTAATGCTGTATAACGTTTTGATCGAACCCGAGAAAGGGGACGGTGTGTCCGTAGGAAATTAACCGTATTCATTGTAATTAAAATATATGAATTATACTATTAAGTATTGCAAACAACCTTGGTTCTATCGACTCGAGCAAATTTTGCAGCGAATGTCAAATCGCAAATTTCCTGTGGACTACGCCTGTTCAAGCTTATTGATGCTTACCCCGATGACCTGTAATACAAAACCATACAAAAATCATAAGCGCTCATCGAACTCGATTGGAAAGGACTATAGCCCCTGATTCTGCCAGGTCCGCTAATACTGAGCGTAAAATCAACAAGGTCACTCACAATCTTCGGACCTCGATCAAAGCATCGCCAGACTGAGGATCCTCTCCGAACTAAGATCTAAGTGCAAACACGCCCCAAACGACATCCCCCAATAAACAACGTTTACGCTTGCCAAGGCGGTTACCGTCTTTCTGCTTCGCTGTTAGAGACTTAGTAATCTAAGCTGAAAAAGCTACACAATTAGCAGGGTATACTTGTGCATATATATATATATATATATATATACTGATGATATACATATAATATCATAGTATAGATTTCTAATTTATTTTTGTCTAATCGCAATAATATAGATTGCGTTTAAAATGGTATCGATACCCAACGTATAATATCCCAGAAACTGCTATTTAAAGCAGCTTGCCACGGTCCAATGACTGTGGCAGCTGATTAGGCTTCACAATTGTTAGGGATTGCGAGTCTCCGGGCCATCGCTTGGGGCGATGTGCAGAGCGAGATAGGATCACTGCGTTAATCTCCTCTCTCCAGCGTCATACAGCAGATCCGGCGAGTTAGGAGCACATGGCCGTACAATTGACACGATGGCGCATCGACTAAAATGAGGAAACCTCCTCAATTCTGCCAACGCTCAGAATGCAGTGCGGGCAACTGCAACGCAGTTGTCCGCCTTATTAGACGCCATTACAGAGTTGGTTAAATCGACAGTTAATAAATAAAATACGGATTGCAAAATCAGACACGCGATTGTCAAAACACGGCGTGTTGCAACTCTGCAATAGACATAACTTTACTGATCAGTGTCACATTGTAGTTCAATTTCGCTACTCATGCTTGTCAGATGCTTGGTAATAGACGAATAGCCGAGAGACGGCTGAAACAAGTTAGTATATTGTTACATCTAAAATGTATCGCCGAATGTAACTGGACTAGTTATTTCATGGGAGTCGGTCTTATTCGAACCATGTTGCCGTGTTCGCTCTAGGGCAACCTGACAACCTCCCTTATCTCTACGAGCGTACTGAGCACCGCACACAGTGGTACAATTCAGAGACATAGCACAACTGGACATCGACATTATCTTATAACAACTACCAGTCACAGGTATCACTCAGTTGGCCGCGAGTTGAGCTAGAGAACGAATTTTGCCAAAAGTTGACATATTGGCGAATACAAATGACCGTCACACGATCGGAATAACTTTGTAATACTCTTTGCGCAATATGTATCGTGTGGATACCTTCGGCGCTTTCGAAGTCCGATTTTAACACCTGGTCGAAACACCGTATATGAGGAGGACCACGTTGAGGTTGTCAAGTGCAGTTGTTTGCGTGTCAATGTTGACCCCCCCCCTCCCCCGACGAATTTCCATGACACATAGAAATTTAGAATCACCTTTGTAGACAGAATCGGCTTTAAGCAGCCTATTAGAAACCGATGATTGAACACATTGCACTGTTTACCCATTTTTATCCTGTTGTCATGTCCGGGTCTGAATCAGTTAACCAATATTTGAGTTAACTCAGTTTGGCGCAGAGCTATAATGATATAGCTTTTCGTGCAGATGATATAGCAAATATGTATACAGTAAGTAACAACGCTTGGCCTTCCTTTCATAAGCCGCGATGTGATATCCATCGTTCGGTGTGTTCCACCAAGATATATAATATCCCATGTTCAATGGAGCACATCTCAACATTATCCAATCTGTTTCTTTTACATCATTGCAGACCCGGCTTGTTGCACTAAGCCTGTACAAGATCTCTGGCACACGCAACCTTACAAATATGTTAGATGAGGTAGTAATGATGGCTACTTTCCAGTGATCCCAAATGAAAAAAAAGTGAAGACGATTGAGTGCACCTCCTCTCATAGATTCATTTTTTGTAGTTTGCTTATGTGTACACGCGACGCAATCTTTACAATCTAAATAGAAAAATCGAGATTTTAATCTCAAAACTTTCATGTCGGACAAGAAACTCCAAAGTGTTTCACGGAACGTCAAGATCAGGGGTGAAACAGGGGCGTTTCTTACAAGATCCATCCAAACACTTGGCCAAGAAGATCCACGAAACAGAAACCACAAAACGGTTGCCTTGCCACAATGGCCAAATTTCTATCGACGGTAACGGGTATAAAATTCATATCGACAAAATATGCTCCCCTCCCTCCTCGGTAGCGTCCGCGGACTGACTTTCGTAGCAGGTAACTTGTATTAAACATTCAGCAGAACCTGTTTTCGTAAAACAAATGGCTAAGCAAGAACGATAAATTTACAATGCGTTCCTTTTTCTTAAACATTCTGAACATTGTCCTTCACAAATACAAAAATGATAATGAGTAAACATGCTCCGAAATCGTCGAGGACGAATCGTCTAGACAATGTTACCGCCAAGGGCAAATGAGGATGGGCATTATACAAAATAGCGTTGTCTACAATATTTTCGTGTATGCGTGATATTGTAAATCGAAATAATTCAAAGCAAATGACAAAATAAGAACGCCATCACATTTCCTGGTGGTAATATCTGATGCAATTCTTCTTAAATAATGAATTTATTCATAATTTGCCTTCTATTCAACAATATTAGAAATGTCACCTATTGCCAAGAGCAAATTAGTCTCTTGGCTGATTGCTGTAACCGGTAATATGTCGCTGTAACAATACCCTCATTACGGAGAATCGCTGCTATTTTCTCGTACGAAGGGGCAGGCTATTCCATTGTGGTGGTCGATTCCCCCAAACTTCCAAGTGTGCAGTCCTCACACCGAACACTCATAACTAGCAAGGCAATGTGAAGTCAAATACACTTGGAAAGCGCTGGCTGAAATATTCTCACAATATTCATGAACAGAAGCGAAGCTAGGCACTGTTTTAGTATCTCAGTGCGCCTCCTCGTGTAATCTATATAGAATCGATAACTAGTGGAATCTAAACACCAAAGGGTAGTTTACAAAATAATCATACTATAGGATCAAGGTGCGTCTTCCATAAACACCATAGACAAGTCGGGCTAATTACCTGGCTTACGAGAACAGGCTTAACGAATATTTCAGAATCTTTGGTCATTTTTAATATTGGAGCGATAACAACATTGGTCGAATCCGCTCACAATTCGACTAATTTGTTTCTCATCATCCGGCTGTCCCATGCCAGCGGGAGTTTTGTGCACTTCGTCTTCGAAGTTCAATCTTGGATTTGGGTTTAGTTCAAGTGCGATGTCACTACCCGGGTTTGTAAGTAGACCTCTCTTTCTCTCCGTCGTACACTAGCGGCCTGCAGTGTCATGGAGCCAGCATCATTTGTCTGGTATTGTTTATATGGTAAAAACAAGAGATATCAGGTAGGGTGTATAAATTGCACACGCACTCCTTTGGCGTGCGTCTCGTCAGATCTCACTCAACCCAACACGCGTTCCGCTGTGCTATAATATTGCTTGATTTACGATTTCACAGAATCCATCGCTTCAAAGTGGGATGCAGAAGCATAGGACAGGCTGCATGAGCACCTCGTAATCTTCGACAGATGGATGGTCTCCTGGGAGATCCATTGCTGCTCTATTTTTTTCGTATGTCACACTGCAACACGTTCACAACGAGCCCGTCAAACGCCATATCAGGCGTTCTGTAAATATTCCTTATGGCGACACAATATAGGAAGCTATTGGAATCTACTGATCATCAGTAGGGAAGAATTGAGCTTCCTCTATCTATGGGTGACCCTCACAAGGAAAAATTTGTTCCGGCCAACTGTGGCACAAGGTTAGATTGCTATCATCTCTCAAATATATATTCATTTAAGTACTTGGAATAAAGATCTGTGAATGTGGTGCAGGCGATGCCAACGAATGGACTCAGCACAGTGCCCACGTGGAGGTTTTAGGTTGATCTTCTCTAAGAGCGACGCATGAGATTATTAGATCTCTGTTGTTTGACGACGACCACATACATCGCCACACGAGACCCCGTTGAAGTGAGGTTTACATCCAAGCGAATATATCCCATATCATTAAGCTGCTATACAGGTCATTGTAGCGAATATGCATTAAACTCTCAAATAATAACCATTGCACTACCACATATTTTAAGTAATTTTTCACTAGTCTGGAAATTGATTCGCTATTGCCTGGACACATTTGCACTCACATTGTATCTTTATGTATAATAGAAGAGCGTAGCAACCGGGGTAAGGGAAGACTCTCGATGTAAATTTAGTTATAGGATTCGCGGTACAAGTGCAATATTTCACATCTGTCAACAACGATAAGAATGTTTATGCTGTCGGAGCACTAGTATATCCGGAAAATTGGAGAAAACTCATCAACTTGTTCGTTTTTTTACATGCATAGCTATTTGTGGCTATGGATAAAAATGTTTATTCTTATCTTTCTGGACCAGCTTTGAATTCAACTCGGGTTTGAAGAGAGTACCAACTCCTCGTATGGGTTTCTCTCGGCCTCGCTCCCTGGCAGTCCGTCTACGGATACGGTATAATATGACTTGAGGTTTATTTCCGGAACTAGAATGTCACAATGCGCAAGTTCTCGTAATAAAACGTTGATAGTTAACGTGATACCGATATCTGATCCGTACTTGAGCTTAACTATTGTTTAATTATGTATTATTTCTTTATCTGAAGATTCTTGCCAGCTACGAGTAAGGTAGAGAAAATTAGCAAAGGTGGCCCCGACAGGTCCTCACAGTAAGACCTAAACGTCAAGTACTCAGGCCTGTCAGATAGGGGAGAAGTTGAAGGTCTGCTCAAAATACTTTTAATTTAACTATCATGACAATGCAGAGACGAAATACGTTGCAGGGTAGTAACGATGCCACTGCGGATAAAACCAATGAGAACAGGCTGCTCCAAGGAGGAACACGTCGAAGATGACTGGAGTGCAGCTCAAGTGACGAATCTAGTGACCACCGCGGAAAGTACATGCAAAACAAACGAAGGTGTCAACGGTTCAGGTGAAAATGAGTGTCCCGGTAAGCGTGGGCAAAACCGTGGATCGATGCCGAAGTCGCAACTTGACTGAACGCGAATCTCGAGAGCGTCAGAAGAGGTTGTGACGAGCGGGAACGGTATCAGATCATCCTGTCCGTTGCCGAATAGAATATGTCTGATGCAATAGCGTGCGTCAGGCCACCATAACCACATTGTCTGTCTAATCGTGAATGTATCGACAGTGAAGTGATGATAGTTAAATAGTGAAGAAATCGACGGATATATAAGAGACTGCGAGCGTGAAACTCACAGTACTCCATCGACATGTCAACGACGAGACGGCAAGTCGGCGCATTTCATGTGGGTCGTATATATATATATATATACATATCTATATATAACTGCAGATCTTTTTTCAGTGCCGAGCATGTACATAACTTATTATAATGAATTATGAATCAATATTATTGAAAAATCAAGTAAAACTAATTTTTTTGGTGTTGCAAGTTCCACATTGTACTGAATCCTGGTTGAAGCAAATTTTCTTCTCATGATAATATATATATATATATATATAGATATATATACTTACGATTTGAAAAGTCGACACTCTAATGTACAGACTGCGAGTTGAACCACAATGTGCTTGTACAATATAGGCATAGTCATTCTCATATTTCAGCTATGTTAATTAAATACTTACCCTCAGATGAACAACAATCTCTCAAGGTATCGCCATAATACCGTATGCGACAATCGGTAGATAGTCTATTTCTTGTCAGAGTTCATGCTGTACTTATATGCTCTCCTTTTAAGATTTGATGATATATTTAACATGCGATCATGGACACATTTGATTGAAAACATTCATTAAAAGATGTATTTTTAAATCATGTTTATTTACAGAGAATTTTTATCTGTACACGCGAATTGGAAACTTTGTTAATTGCCTATCTCCATTAAATGCGCAAGTTCGTATGATGCCGACACCAATAATCATTAATAATAATAAATTATAGTGTTATTATATGCTAGTTGTGTCCCTCAATATTTTCCTCGGCAAACAGTAGCCTACAAGAAATTGAGTCCGATCTTTGCAAAAATCTCCAAACGTGACTTCTCACGTCTGTTATGGCCATAAGTGTTAACATCTGTTGTAAAATACTGAATTAAGATAGATACTTAAGGATGGTATTATATGTAGAACAAAACCAAACCAAGTATATATATATATATATTGATAATCGTCCGAGGCATGAATTAACGTGCACCGAACACGATGAGTTGTGATCGGGGTTCTAGGGAACGGGAGGAGGGTGTGTTTCCCCACATACGAGTGAGATTATTGCTCTAACTCTATTTATACTTAACAACAACAACGCTGAATTGTTCAGGTTTTACCCAAATGACAAATAGCGCTATACCGACTGAACGAATTGGGATATATGGCTAGAAGTCAGCCGATCGCTCGAGGCGTTACCGTAGCAGTAAAATGGGCTCAACTCAGAGATGCACTCATCGTCTACTTCATCGACTTCACCCCCATCCCATTGATGGTGGAAACATCGACACAATCATCCTCATTAGGGTGGCCGCGTAATTGAAGGCAGCTGATACAACGGTTGTGTGAAAAATCAGGAATGTATTTAGTTCGCAGACTTGATGATGTCTTTATGGAGCCATTGTACATCTTAACGAACGGTAGCATGTATGAGTATTGTACAAGGATTTCGTGGTGACACAATGAGAACATGCTATTATACGGGAAAGGTGCCACCGAGCTTTAACCGCATTAAATAGTACATCGTAAAAATACAATAGACTACTTGTTGCTATATATAAATAGGCTTTTGTGCCATATATAACAATGCCAAATGATGTTTCCTCTTGTTTTCTATATGCATGTGTGTGTGTATATATATATATATATGTGTCCCTTCACCAACAAGGTATGTTTGTTATCTATCTGTATATATTTGGGTTTTACGATTAATGTTAAGATAGACTTGTTTACAACGCAATTTTACATTAAAATCTTCTTACTTTTTCATGGCGTTGTAGGCATATAATTAATCATAGCCCACTATCGAACATTGCACATTGGAAAATAACTTTAAGACCATGCGGGTTCTGCCACGCTTTAAGGGAATCCGTATCTTGATTTAATTCCGCCGGATTTTAGAGGTCTTCGTTGTCGAGTCAACATTAGAACAATATAATAAATCTCTGCTGGTAATCCTATGTCTGGTCCATCAGGTATAGGACAGACATTCAATCGGAGATTTTAAGTTGAATGCATTTCATTATATTGTGTTAACTAATTTGATAATAATTTAACAAAAATAATGCATGTGTGCGATGATTGGCGATGCTGTTTCGACTTTGCTACATACTATATATTGTATCTTGAATTGGACAAACATGTTTAAATAGCTGGATTTTTCATGGGTAAACGTTTACCTGCTTATTTCGAGGTTGTTCCGGTTATTTAGTGGAGTTCTAAGAAATAAATTCAGCATCTTTCTCTCATGCTATCTTGCAGACGTGTGTGCAACCTTTCAACAATAAGCAAATTTCAGCCCCTCGGAGATTGAGTTATGTACTGTGATATGGAATGGTCTCACCTAGACATCGAGAATCAATACAGATCTCCGTTGGAATGTAAGGTCGATAATAATAATCATAATAAATACTAGTTTTATTCTAGAAAATACGTCTTTGTGGAATTAGAGTCTCATTTTTAGACCTCACTACACCGTAGATATATATATATAGGAAACCAACTAACGATTAAGATGCGCTTCGATAAGAATATCTGCAAAATATATCGTCATATACTTGGCTCTAGTTTCTGATTATTCTCGTCTACATTCATTCATCATGACGAAAATTAACATATTTGTTCCACCGTTACAAGAGACTTATGTGGCTCGTATAAGTTTCACGATTATTATTATTTTCTTAAATGACAACATCGCCAATCTATAACAGCTTGCTCTTTGATCTCGTAGAAGCCCGACGATTCTCTTGATGACTTTATACATGTAGATACATTGTAAATTGCTGTGAGATATTGCATTCCCTCCCGCATTTGGCTGCATATACAGGTCATCTGCCCTTATGTCGTACACGGTGGTTGTGGAACAAATAGTGTATCCATATGTGTGCTTAATTTCAATTGTATTGCATACATAAAATGTATACTATAAAATGAATTTCACCACTACGATACTGAAGGTCACAATGAAACCAAAAAGAATTACTCAGTGTCTATATATATATATACTCATAATATGCCACGTATCTCTAGTCTTGTCTGCTAGTCAGGACTTTTGGCCGATTTTTGTTAACTGCTCAACAAAACAATCATCGTCACCATCAACATTGATCGTCTATCAGACATCCTTTTTCGGCTGCTGCTGCTGCCGCCTGAATCATTTATGCTGTTATTGTCTTCTGTATCTCTTTTACCCGTCTTTCATCAATTCATCATTGTTGCTTATTTCTTTTAACTCTTTTCTGATGTATAACTGTCATCCAATAAATAAAGATGGGCTGCCTCTATTATAGGGGGTGTCGATGTTGCTGTAGCTGAAGTTGTCGATTGTGTCTCTTCATGTGCGTTTGCAAAGTAACCTTCTGAGCGGCTCGGTAGTCGCAGAGTGGACATTGAAACGGTCGTTCGTTGGTATGAGTCCGTAAGTGAACAGTCACCTGAAGCAAAGACACCAAATGGGATCGTGTGAACAAATTGGCGTTAGAGCAATTAGCATATGACTAATTGAGAAACGAACTTCATTAAAACCATACCCTTTAACTAGATACTGCAAATTATCCGTATATTTAAAATTGGACTGAGCCGCCGCCGGAATTACCCAGGTGACGCCGAATAAGAAAAAAAAAATCATTCGAATAATTATTTATTATTTGGGGAACAAGTAAACGTTTTATTCACTGCATCAAAGACTTTGCCAAACAATTTCGATAATAATTTAATTTTACTCAACTCTTCACTATGACTCATATCTATGTGCTATGGCAAATAGTATACATGTCGAGATATAGTGACGGTTTTCAAAACGCTTAAAACTTTAAAATAGTCGGCTGGTATTTACTAAGTAAATAATAAAACCGAGTAGCTGACCATGAAACCGCTCACTGAGACACTAACTAACAAGAATGCATAGAATATGCCGTGAGCTGTATACGTTGCGGAATACCGAATTCTTATGAATTCATCATATATAATATGGCGTGGCAATATTTAAGGGGTTAATAACTATAGTAATAAATAATACAATACAAACACTATAATCAAAGGTAAACATAGTGGCGTTAGCTGGGTACAGCTAGTGATATATTAATACTGCATTATTATATAAATACTAATAAATCCCGTATTGCGATATGTACTCTCCCACTCATCAATAAGTGATCTTCAAGATGAAATTCATAAAGAATATTCCAGAAGGAGCCAGCGTCTACCAATTTAAATATATGAAGGTCAGCGGCAATTAATGGTTGCAAAGGTTCGCGTTCACTCTTCAGTATTCACGGTTCAACACTAGTCAGTGGTACTATTAGTGCGTACTTGATAGTTATGAGATCAAACCTTATGTGCATTGTAGAATCTCTTGAAGCATATAGGGCATGTGCGGCGGTCAAGTGAAGATTGTTGACGCGCAGTTAATGAGAGAAGAGATGAAGGCCCAGGTGGAAGAGTATCAAAAGACGTTGCCATCATATCGTATGATTCTGGAAACCACAGATCACTGCCACCAGCCGATCCTGTTTGCACACACAAAACAAAAAGAACGAGACATGAATATTTCAATAAATAAATGGGCGGACCAATGTTGTATCACTTGCCATCGATGAATTTTAGTGAATTGTTGAGCGACTAGCGTATGCTCGATTCGAACCGAGAACGGACGGTTCTAAAGGAACCCTTGCGGGCTCAGTTGCCGCATCGAATTGCATTTTGTGTCAGTGATCATTCCGTATTTGGTATGTCCATGTGTATATACCTCTCCAAGCAATTATCCACGCTCCATAGTGGAAAATGGAATATTCGATAACAGCAAGTTATTATATATATATATAAATGTATATTTATATTTATTTATCGTATCAAGTCACTGTCCCACTTTCTCGAACTGGGATCTTGTCTTGGACCAGTAGCACGAGGTGAGTTGTGAGGATGGATGCTTTCCAATTTCCAAAAATCAGTTGATGTTGTTGATCAGCTCACGTGCCTCTGGCATTATCATGTTACACAAAAGATAATTTCTGGATAAATTGCGCACAGCAGAACTGAAGCACTATAGCCAACATTCGAAGTTATGCCATACAATAAGCTTAAATTATATTATATAATACTATGTCGCTACCTATGCAATTGCATTTTACTAAGGGAGATCGAAAATTTATCACCATATTCATTACCTGCTTTAAACGAATTTAGGAAATTGTGTTTTGAAGTTTGCTACGCATTATTCCAGTGAGCTTTACTTTCGAAATATTGAAACATCTGTTCCTATCTCCGACTGCGTAAATATTTCGGTAAAACTCTAATTATCCAATGATTACGTGGTACAAGTTGCAGTCAATTCAGACAAGATCGAGGTGACCTATATTCGCTTGTAGTAATAATTCGCTCGTGTCGTAAATACGACTTTCGACTGAATGAGTAAACGAGCGAACGAAGAGAAGTCTCTTTCATAGGAGCAGATCATCCAACTGTGTTTAGCATGGTGAAATCATGCAGTGTCCTCACTCGGATATTAGTACAATGTCTGAGTGTATGGTATGCGTGTATGAAGACTGGTATGTTTATGTACAATGTCTGTGGCGAAAACCTTTATAAATATACATACATGTTTTGATTGCCACCTTATATCATTGAGTACATAATACGGCATTTTATCCCTATATGGGTCTTGTATATATATATATATATATACGCACACAAGGTGTTGCACGAAGATGACTACATAATGAGCTGGTTTCTATATATTCTTGGAAAACAATGAACAATAAAATTATCAAGACTGACTCATTATCAAGATCAAATAAGGTAAATAAAGATATTAGTCGATAATCATATATGAAGGTGCAATACTTCCACAATTACTGATTTATTAGCCACTGGTATTTGTTTCCCTGTTATTTATATCTTGCATGGTTGACGATGTGTGGTTTTAGCTGATAATGACTTGTCACGTATTCGGAATATACGGCCGCTAGCAGAGATCTGAAAGAATAATGGAATATTTAGAAACGTAACTTCTGGTATATAGAATCGATCACAGTGATGGACATTATACTCACTTATAGAAAATGTGTAATTTTCTAAATCGAAAGTGCAGTTGTATCTTCATGTATTTACAGTAAGTACCACATAACAATTCGCGACTTCGGGTGTACACCCGAAAGTGAACAGTATTGGGTCACTGCAATGATGTTTGCATATCAGTGCAGAGCTCAACAGTAGCTTGCCGGAAGCATATCCACCTCGGAAACCTTTTTTATTTTATCTGCCCAATACATATAAAAAATATGTTAAATATTTACTAAAGTAGCCCTGAAATGCAAGATATGTATCTCGGAGAATCGGTTGATTCGGATGAAGTACAAATCATACGTGCTTGCACAAGTATAATAAAAGACGCCAAAGTCGCTACGGTGTCTACCGGACATGGAGAAATCTGAAAGAGGAAGTTTGTTATTAGAGAAATCTCACTTAAATAAACCACGTCTACCTGACTACTATTTTCGCACCTTACGACAATCAGTCTTCCAATGCATGACCACGCTCGCTAAAACTGCGGAACCCATTATTATCCAATAACATATTCGCATACTCTCTTTCTCGAGCACACACATACACGTTGTATAGATGTAGTGCTATGTAGACTGACAATACATACATTATACATAGACGATTAGTGTTAGTGTTTGAGACATGCCTCTGAGCGAACAGAAATCCAAAAGTTGTCCTTCCTTCTTCCATGTAATCGTTGATGAGAGGCTCTATCTTTAAAAACGTAGCTTACCCTACAACGTACAGTTCGCAACCGACGACAATGAACCCTAGCCACATTAACGATCTGTAGCATGAGCATGGCAAAGCTTTATAAAATTTTGGTTATGGTTTTAGAAGGGTATTCTTCATATTGATTGAACTCGCAACCGCAATACTTACGCCACAGCTTGTTAACTGCGGAAGCAGGTAAACTCCTTATCAAAATGAATTTCGTTCTGCTGCACTCCATGAGTCTGGTCAGCCAGTAACTGAAAGTATTTATTTCTAAGTTGACAAGTCACATGGAATCCACCCCTGGTTGTAGCCTATGATGGTACCTGAGGCAGACAGTATCACAGGCAATGAATATGAAGACCGTTCAGGTCATTCCGACAGGTGGAATGTTCTTTAATGGTGTAGAGATTTCGTGTAAAAACAGCAATTGTTTTGCACAGAAGGACATTACCACATTGCAACATCTGGAAGTTGTAGACAGGTCAAGACACGAGATAATTTCCGATCGATATTAATAATAACAAACACTTTATTCAAAGGTATAATATATAATTGCTACAAGTCTCGCTTATGTGCATTTTCAATTTTGGCACGTTGCGTGCCCGTGATGTGCGCGTGATAGTCTCCAGGGGAATAAATCATTTACACATTTTTTCGTGGCTATAAATTTTGGGAGTATATTCCTTCTGGATCTTGTCGTAGTTTCGACAATATCAAATATTTTTGCAGCCATCGTCGGTTGATTCAACATCATTTTTTGAAGCAAGACTTTATCTAGGGCGTTAAGACGCTGGACGGCATCTACAATATTTATGTTCTCTTTGTCACATTTACATTTATATGCCACTCGTCTTATAAACTTTTTATACACTTTCGTTAAAAGATCCTGATCTTTCTTGAGACCTGGGTGCCAGACCGGCCCAGCATAGGTTATCACAGGTTCGACGTAGGTTCTGAACAGTAGTACGTATAGATTTGGATCGGCAATTGTGAACGTGCGCATTATCCAATTGCTTCGCTGACTAGCTTTAAGAGCAACGTCCGCAGTATGTTCAGAGTATTTTAGACTAGTTGATGTGATTATACCTAGATCTCTAATAGATTTTTGTGGTTTAAGTTCTATGCTACCAATGGAGTACTTTTGTTTAGTATTTCCGTGTCCAAAATGCAGCACGGCGCATTTCTCGATCGAAAGCATGAGATCTAGCTGCCCTGCCCATTCATAAAAATCGTATAGTGCTTTTTGTAGCACCGATCTCTGCTGAGGCGTATCTACGGGGGCGTATATTTTAATATCGTCAGCATAGACTTTAACAGATACAGAGGGAGGGAGAGCATATGTAAGAGAGTTTATATACATTATATACATTAAGGGTCCCAGAATGGTTCCTTGAGGGCACCCTGATGTGACGCTTGTTTCTTCCGAATACTGTCCATTGACTCGACAGGCACTCTGCAGGCACTTTCTGATACCAATGTATCAGAAAGTGCCTCACTTAATTTTTATGTCACTTTCCTCAAGAAATCTTTTTTGTACTAGTTCGTGCGCTATAGAGATAATAATGACAAAACTATATTTTATCCAAATTACAGTCTACGAGAAAAAGTGTAAACTATCTAAACTAATAAAATATCAGCCCATCTCCAGAAATTAGCGGCAGATTAGACCCTTGAAGAAAACTCCAGCAGCCCACACAAAATTAGTTAATTTAACTAATTTCGAAACATCTTTCGACCACGTGTTGATAGCAGGAAAATACAGAATGCTTTAACTTAGCCTGTGCTAACCGATGTCCAACACACAAATTAAGCATCTAAATGTTGGAGATAATCGGTGCATAGTAGACACAAAAAAAAACGGAAGTCTTTGGTGGAACCAAGAATAGCACCAGTTGACAGCTAACATGTTAAAGGTAAAGGTTTTATTGGTTTATTAAAAGAGCGGCAATTTTACAATGCTTAAGCTTTCTTATATGTCACGCAGCGGTGCTCGAACCTGCGGCCTCTGGCTTCCGATAGCCAGAGACTTAGCCGTCCAAGTGTTTGTTTGCGTTATTTTGCTGTTGAATCCACCGAAAGGAGAAAATGGAGGGGTCGAGATGCAATGGGCTAAAGAGCAGATCGCTGGTTCAAGCTCATCGCGAGATTATCTACTAACATGGATGAGCCCGACAGCTTAGCAGACTTTTCTACAGCACTTGGTAACCAGCGAGTTCAACTATAGAGAACGCGGGGTGACAACTGAAATAGCACAGGATATGTGTCCAGTGAACATCAGCCATAACGTCGAAATTTTCAAATGTACATCCCGCCCATCTACATAACCGTAGCAAGTTGTAGTAGAGCTCGCGTGAGCTTTACTAGCGTAGGTTCGAATAATGGCGTGGCCTCAGGGAAATTGTATAACAGATCTTTCCTCGTAGCATTTCTCGTAGTAATACTACCAATGCTACCGTAGGGATAAGTGCCAAGGAGTATCTGATGGGAGAATACCTGGGGGGAGTCTCTATCAATGGTCCAAGAAGCTAGAATTATTAAGGCAGATCACATTTATAAATACCGACTGCTTCCACGAAGTCATATCATGTTAAGCATTGTCTAGCTCGTATAGCGGTAATTCATTAGGGGAAGTGTGTTGCACTTCCATAAATACAGCATTCCGTAGGTCCATATTAGAGCGCCATATGTGTTCATCTCCAACAACTAGATACAATTATTAGCCAGGGCTCCATTTTTCATTCACGATAAATAATCAAGCTAGACTGGCCGTGCCCTTTACTTACTTTACGAGTTAATAAGGACCAGGTAGACTAATAAGATCCGCAAGTATCCCCTTGCATATAACGGTTCAGCATCGTCAACAGAAAATGAGAACAACCGCACTAATGATACACGCACACAAAAATATCATGAGTGACCGCGCTACAACTAGTCATCTATCCGAAGGCCGAGTGGAGCTGTGCCAGTTGTAGTTTGAAACCTGCAGTTTATGCGGTCGGGCTATAGAGCTTGAATTCAGACAGATTGTTCCATGAAATGTAAGCAACTTCAAATTAGGGCCTCACCCTCGAATTATGGAGTAGCCTCCGAAAGGTTATAAAGAACAAAAACAGAACTTCGACCATTTATTAACATTGATGGAGATTGGATTCTGTAATGATCCCAAGTGGAAGGCCCGACTACATCAAGGAGACGGTCTGGAACAATGAAGGCAACTGATCATTATCGGCTAGATCAAATACTGTTCGCAGAAAAATAATTTTTAATGCATGGAGTAGTTTCGATACTGGATTCCCGCGACATAGTTACTTAAAATAGTACTTCAAATATTTGAACCTTACATAATAAAAATTGTGTAGCTGATTTAATAAGTTGCACTTAATAAGATCTCAACGCTGGCGTAACAAGTTGCGACCTGGCTTCTTAAGCTGAACCACTGTCAACAAAATTTCCGCTATATCTTTTCTGAAAGATTAAGATCCCCCATGGCGTACTTGACATGCATATGTCAGTAAAGGTACGGCATGGTATTCGTACACCTTAGTGTGCACATTGACATTTTTTCACAAAACGCTCTAAGGATACAATGGCACAATGCCTACTCCTTACGGTTGGGGTAGCGTCATCTTATACTGTTTGTTAAAAATTAGCATCAACCAGGAGATCAAAACCCGAAATTATCGGTAGGTAGCTACCGACCCGCTACCTGTTGGCCCAAGACACATTTGTCCATTCCTCCCCCGTACAGTACAGTAGTTCGCGAGTGACGAAGTATTGAAAAGTGACTAAGTCACTCGTCTTCATATGCTATGCATGTTAGTACGCAAAATGGTAGCGTAATGTTACTTTCCCACCGCTCGTCCGCTGCATTGAAGACCCCCGTCAGTATGACCCTATGTTTTGTGGTTCTGCGTGAAGAGAGAATTCTGTAGGTTGTCAAAGAAGCCCCTGTAATCTTGAATGCGGTAGTTAGGGGAGACATACTGAAAAGCTGTATTGATTTATTAAAGGAGCTGCAATTTCACAATGCTTAAGCTCTTCTATATCTCACGTAGCGGGGCTCGGACCCGCTGCACTGCTTCTTTTGTATCGTAATCATGGATACTCAAAATAAAAAGTTAAGAGGGCTCTGAGAGACAGACACCACAAGTGGAGAACCCGACACAGATACAGCCCTGCCTTAAGGAGGAGGTTTGCTGTGATTGAGGCTCGGATTTTCGTAATGCAGGAGTTGTCTCCGTAACATGTTGGTCTGAAGCTGGCGAGGGTTACCTCGGCTGCTTTCGTACCTTCTGCCCCCAGGGCTTTCCTCAACTCTCCTTCCTCCAGGGGCTGTTCGATATGTCCAATGACCAGCGTCTAGATCTGCTGTGCCGCGTGCGCCGTGGCTTTTAGGGTCGTCATGCCTTGGGTCTCTTAAGCCAGCTTTGCGGTTTCTCTGATTAACCCTTGGTTAAAAGCCAGCCTGACACGCCCATTTGTCATTTTTTGTTCTCGCTACACCGATATACCAGAGATTACCTGTACCGATGACGATCGATCTCCTCCCTTGTTGGTTCTTGTAGTTCCAGGAAGTGCAAGAGAACCCCTGGGGCAAGCGATTTAAAATAACCACAAAGCTCGGGCACGCCTAGCCTACCCTCCCCCGAGATAACGAACTCTACCATTACCGCGTTATTCCCGAAGCGATTACCTCCCGCGTTAGTACAGATTGAAAGCACACCGAAATCCCGGAGCTTAACCTCGAAAAAAAAACTTCGGCCGAAGAAAGTCAATAGCTCGGAGCCCACATGCTACTGCAAGACGACCCAAATATAGACTCCGACACATCGTGAACTTCCATGTTCCGAAGAGGCGTCTTCCCAGTTTTATGGACGACGGCGCGCTTTGTAAACAGGGAAAAACCGAACGACACCTCAGCCTTCCGCTTTTTCTATTTTAAGGGGGTGTTGTTATGCTAACTTGAAGGACAACACCGTGACCCTCTCCCCTCTGGAACTGTTGGCGATGTCCAAGAGCATCACCCTTCCCGGTATCGCCTAGCGCAGTCCTTCCGCCCTATCAGCATGTTACCCTCGTTGTCAAAAGCGGTGGAACATGTCATAAACACGCGACTGACCCGGCGATAGGAAGGTGACAGGAAGGTGCTCTCGGCACGGTTTCCGGCCTGGCCACCCTACCATGTCTGCCATCAGAGAAGTGCTGGAAATCGCTCAACGAAAAAGGGCAGTAAACCGAAGAGCGAGAAATCACTGCTTCGCAAAATGGTCGACGTGAAGAGTGCCTTCGCCTTCAACACTCAGGGAACGCTATAAATAACACCCTGAAGGGGAGACTCGCCCTACTCTCGCAGGCTGATCGCCTCATCTCTCGGAACAGAAACTGGTATACGACAGCCGGGAGTCACGGCGTGTCCCACAGAGTTCGATCCTCGGAGTAACCTCGTCTGGATGCTTAGGATCCTCGTCTATGGCAATATCTTAAGAATTCAACACCCGCCCTCAGTCACCTCTCTGGCATACGCAGACGACCCTGCACGTATCGTCAGAGCATGCTACGGGGAGGCGCAACAAATGCTAGCGAACGGTACATGTGGTGGAGAGTATCATGCGGTGCGCGATCCCTCTTGGGAAGATAGCTGCGTTGAAGAGAGAGTTTGACATCTGCTGAACAGGGCCCAACGCCCGATAATACAAAGATTCTGCCGATCCAACGGGACTATGTCAGCACAGGTCCTCGTAAGGCATTCCCCCTGGCGCCTCCGTATAAAGGAGATCACAGCACAAGACAGCACGAGAAAGCAGAGCGGCCGACAGATGAAGAAGACGCTGTCGAGATAAGGAACCAAGATGGTCGAAGACCAAAGAAGGCGCCCACGGTAGTCGACGAAGACCCTCCTCCCCGACATGAGCCGCTGGTACAGGAACCAGCATGGCACCTTAACGTACTCACCCTTGCGGCTGCCAATAGGGCTCGAATCCTTCGACAAAACTAGGGACAAGATCGAGAAAGCAAGCTAACCGATCAGGCTCATGTGAAGTACCGGTAAGATTGACAAAGCCACACATACGTTTACGGCAGAGATGGATTATTCAAACATACAATAATTAGGAATTGTTTCTAGGGATTATTTGGCGGGGAGATTAGCTGGGGACCAGGGACGAGGCCGACATTGTTCCAAGGAAAGCGATGGCATTTCCTCTCTGCACAGCCAGGGACAAGTACCAAGGACAGAACGACAAGCGCTACCTAATAACCCAAGTCACGGAGCCGCGCAAGTCACAGTTCAAGACATGGCAGCGGCCCTGATAGACCGTCCATAGCTCGAGCAGATCAAAGACTTCAACCCACAGGACAAAATTGAGGACCTCGCCGTCCGTCAAAGTCCCTCCTAACTGGCCAGCGACCTTAGATGATCTCACCTCGGTTAAATAATGACTTCCAAAGCCGGTTTTAAGATCAACATAAATTTGAAAAAGGAAAAAGGCCTTCGGTGCTAAACTATGTAACCCACTCACAATTATTTCGAGTTGCAGCTGTGCATCGAAACAAGTCATAAACACCATTCAGAATCAATTATATTGTATATCACCTGAATTATCTCAGGATACCTAAAGGACAAGAAAATAAAAAGCAGGGCAACGACGCCTACGATAACAGCTGGAGTTCCGCAGGGCTCCATAGTTGGCCCCATGCTTTGGAACGTAGCATATGATGATGTTCTGAGGCTTATCACTTTTCCAAAGGGTTATCAAATTGACTGTGACGTAGCCGTAACAGTAAGGGCCGAAAAAAGAGCTAGAACAACAAACAAACATTGCCCTAGAAGACACACAATGGTGAATGGAAGAATCTGGCCTTACCCTCGCTCTGCAAAAGAGTGAGACGACCTTTCTCATTGATGAAAATACTGATGATACTCAAGAATTAAACTAAGACTAGCCGTAAAATTATTAGAATTGTCTCACCAACCAGGTACCTAGGTATTGATCACGTACGCGTGGCCACAGCAAAGGCTGAGATTTTGGTCCGGATGAGTCCTTCCATGGAGGTAAGACCAACAAGTTACTTCTCGGAAGAGTTCAAATACCGCCAGCACTCAGAACTCTAGAACACGGTAAGCACTTCAGCCGCATTGGTTCTTGCAGGTCCTTCAGATCCCACTCCCTCCATGGGATCTGAAGGGGAAAGAAAGGCGACGACGTCTATGAGCGACAAGTTGGCGTCCATCCTTCTCTAAGGGTGGCGAACGAGAGAATACGCTACCACATGACGAGAGGAGTGGAGTACCATCCGAAATAGTATTATAGTATCCCACAAGTGGTTCTTTTAGCGTAAGGGTACACGACATCATTCCAAATACTGGAGTATGGATGGACCGCCCGGGAGCGGAGGTGAACTAGTTCCTCATATAGGAAAATTTTATATCGGCACAGAATAAAGAAATGGCCCTCAGACGTCTGCGTAAATTGCGATATGGGGGTAGAAGACGTTCTCGGAACACACATTGCTGAAATGCCCGACGCTCGACAACCCGAGGAATTCCGCAAAATCAACAAAGAGAACATATTAAGGCAACAAGGGCAGTAGAGGGCCTCCTGGACTACCAAGCGAAGGAATCAGGCACTTAGTCGGATACATCCGTGATACAACAAATGATGGGCGCCAAGACTGCGCATGAGGTACCCACAAAACTTAACAAGAAAGAACCCGCAGGTCACTGGATTACACTGTAAACAGTCTAAGCTAACTAAGGTAACTCTCAAGCTCATGGGGGATCTAGTGGTTTCACAATAGATCCCTCCGTTGGTAAAGGTAAAAGGTAAAGCTAAAGGTTTTATTGGTTTATTAAGGAGCTGCAATTTTGCAATGGTAATGGTAACGATAGGGTTGTCGAGAAACAGAGAACAGTCGTGTGGAGACCTTGACTAGCTACCCCAACCACATGTCGCTGTTGGCGCTAACCACGAAGATGTTCTGTAATACTATTAAATGAAGATTCAAGCATCTTAGATGCAAATTAAGGGGGAAGTTTTTTTGTAGGTGCGAGTCGCAGACTGCCGTGGCAAATACATCAGATGGGACGCCCGATGTACATAGTGCATTCCCATTCTCTGCCTCAAAAATAATCAATTATATGGTAACTGCAGTCATAACTCTGTAACCTCGACGGTTATAACTGCATCTTCTCTTTCAGGGGTCGAGACTTTGTTATTATCTTTAAAATTGGTATGGCGAGGGAAATCGCACAGTGTTTAGAAAAACAATAATCATTTTGAAGTATACCCCGAAATTCGATAGAAATATATCCCGAGGAAGACCCGACACGAGGTATCTGGTTCAATCTATCTTTTATCTGTTACTAATATTGTTTCTCCAACAGGTTTCGTCCCTTCTTTGCAGGCCAAGATATAGATTAAACTGAAGAATACTCTTAGCATTCTTATTCGTAAACCTAGTCCTCTTAGATGATTTGAAATTAGATTAAGTCATTCTGTTGTGAACCAATTACCTAGACAAAACCGACAAAAATCGATAACTTACAATTCTTGTTCGAATGATATAAGGTGGAGATATTTGGGATAATCGGCATCCGACGTAAACACTCCATCACTAATATGTGGTCCCTCATACACTCAGTAAAACAAAGAAGTAGAAATCGTTCCAGACAACACAAGTGGCGCTAATGTGTGGCCAGGGACGATTTCTACGCTTTTTTGACCGTTATGAAAGAGATATCTCGGCAGTAGCAGTGTACAATACGAAGTGGAATGCCTTAGCCACATCCGGTCATTACACCACCTATGTGCTGGTTCGTGCAAGTCGTAAGTAAATCCAAGCTACATACGGCAATCGGTGTTGAAATCAAGTTTGTGCAACACCAATCTCTCGCTTTTCGCTAAAAACGGTACCTTGGTGAACTGTAGTATTAGGTATTTAGTAATACAAAATATGAAATAATAGTGTTAAGGTGATGCTATGGGAAATGCCTGTGGTACACAAAAGGGCAACATGTTACACTATTATAGTGGAGAAAATAGCAGACGTCCAAAGAACGGCCCGAAATAAAATGTTCTGAAAGAGCTCTCGGAGATGGAGCGGTAGCTACGTAGGCAGACTGAGCTCGTGATGAACTCGGCAGCTCTCAAGGAATAGTTCTCTTGGGTAGCCGAAACTGAGCATAATGGCATAGTCCCCCCTCCGCCATTTACGTAAAAATGTATATACTTCCTCTGCAACTAATTTAGCTAACAAAATACGAGGCTTATCCATGTGCTAGTGTTGACGAAGAGGCTTCATACGAACCAAAATGAACACAAGATATTAGGTATCAATCTTTGCAATCTCCTCTGCCGCAGGCAAGTGGTCTTTAAATGCAAGTCAAAGTACGCATATACACATACTATATGTATATACAGGTTATGCGTATGGTATGTATCAATGGCACAGAAGCAGTCAGATCGAATTGTCTAATACACACACTGATATATAACGAATGATAGAGTCAAGGAATACGCCAACCTTCTTTAAGCAACGTAGAAGAGTGGTTTCAAAACCTAAAATCATAGCGAGTTATGTCCAAATTTAAAACTATCCGAAATGCGCTACGAAATGCACTTGCCCTTCAAGAGCAAGAGGCGGTTTATTTTAAGCTCCCTATAGTAAGTATAATAGATAATCACCCGTGTCTAGCATTGGGTTATTCCTCACTTAAAATGTGGTTCAAGACGGAGCAAGATTTCGGTTGGCAGAGATCATGGAAATTGACAAAGGATCATGAAACATAACGGTTTCATAACAGGTCTGATATCCTTCTGAAATGCGGCGGATTTACTAGTCACATTTTGAAACAGGTCCTCAAAGATATATGTGATATAGAGGCTTTAATCAAGCCAAACACATTAATGCCCGCAATGCTGACCGCTTAATAAGAGCCAGTCAGACCCACTAAAATGTTTAATTACAACTTCACAAAAATGTACAAGAGTTAACAGCTCCAGTATGATCATCAAATAACTTGATTTCGGTATCGCTATACAAATAGACGTAGAATGCTTAAATACAGAAATGTGCACCAACCAACCAACCTCTCATTCAGAGGAGGCATAACCCTTTTGGCCAGATGTATGAATACATGTCATAATATATTGCACTCAGAAGAGTCTTTTAAGGGATCAATGTTCTCGTCGGCTGTAGGCGGGGATGCAGACATAGTCTGGATCAGTAGACGTAATTGGGTATTTCAGTAGAGGCCTTCCAAAGCCTTTAAACATCACTGCGATCATCAGTGTAGGCAAACTGCGAGTCTAACTGATATTCAACTTGGCTGAAATGCTTCAATGACAGGATGAGAAGCAATGTTGAGCCTATTTAAGACCATCGAGGTACGCAATGCTTGTTCAAGTTTTGAATGATTTAATCTACCCGACGGAAACCAATTACGCCTTTTAATAGCCCGAGTGTGAAGTTATGACCTTGAATTGTCAGGCAGCATAATTTCCACGGCAGCCATCGCGAAACAGAGCTACTCGAAATGCTTGTATTTTGTATGAATCCGCAACAACCCGTTGCAAAGACAACTGTTAGTATTGGCATTGGAGGCAATACTTAACTGGGATAGGTCAATACTTGATAAGGCAATATTTGATAGTGAGTGGTTATATGACGATATGGTATATTGGGAGAACTACAGTCGCCGTCAAAATGATTCCAACTGGTGTCTGCCGTTGAATAAACCGGAGGAAAAAGGTATATTAATCCGCAGAGACCTTATAATGTACAGTAAATGATAGAAGAACGATTGGAGAGTCTAAATATGCACATTTCGTACATTATCGAATCAATCAAATATCTCGAAACTCACAATTTGAGTCCACCAACGATATTGCATCTGCAATATACAGAACCCAGTAGGGAGTAGCCTGAGGGGGAATTTGACTCTACCATTTTTCATCTGTATCATTGTCAAAATCATCTGATCATTACTTCGGGCATTTTGGATTTATTTTAGCGTGGCGGGCAACGACTAGGATTTCTATAGGAGACTCTCCTTCGATTTCTCCTATTGCAGTGTCCTCTAATTGTCACAGTAGTCGCTGGGTTTCGATCAACCTTTTTCGATAAATCAAAGTCGTTTGTCTTTTAGTATTTGATTTTGAAACATTGTCGCTCATTCTTAGCAAACCTGACGCGGTACAAACAGGAACACCTTTTTAGGCTTCCAAACATTGTGAGAAGGGGTCGAGGATCCGTTAGAAGAGCTAACCGGCGTTCAAATGAAACTTTTACATGCGAACCGTTAAATGCTTCCTTTTCTATTAGCGAGTAGCTTCGCTCGGCATTGGGTGAGTGATGCACTGGCGTGATAAATTATATTCTCCGTGTCTTTTGGAAATCTGCGTGAGGTAACCGCTTAAATTTTTCAATATTTTAGAGAGAGACGTTCTAAGTATTTTCGTATCAGGTAAGATACTTGCGCAGTAATTAACCATACCTAACAAGGGTCGTGTTTTCTTCCTTCTGCGGACTCGATAATAGCCAAGATGGTGTACCTCTTTTTGTACAAAGTTGCATTTGTCTGCTTCGTTCTTGAAACCCAATTTCTGTATTCGTTGGAAAAGTTTGTGGACTCTATCATTGTGCTCATCGCGAGTTGTGCCTGTTATAGTATAATGTTGTCAAGACATACTGTAATGTCACTCACACCTGAAATTACTCTATCCAGAATTTGCTGGAAAAGTCCGAAGGCATATTTGGCGCCAAATGGTATTGTACCGCGACAACCTTTTCGGACTGTTCAGTGTGAGCAAGTCATTCTAAGTATCATTAACACGTCCTCTAGATAGGCTTCTGCCAAATCGGTTTGTGAGTGTGTGAGTTTTATGAATATGTCGACGAACTTTCAGCATACTGTTTAATCCAGTTTTATAAGATGCGCGGAGCCGGATTTGACCAGACTTCCCAATAATAACGGCGGAAGGCGCAGCACACCGTGAGTGATTGACGAGTTCACCTGCCGCCGAGTTCGGTGGCCTGGTGGTCCAGTCGTGTGCGCCTCGCACTCCGAGGAGACGGACGTAGGTGCACGGGTTAGATCCCACCATTGCACCTTTGCATTTAGGGGTCCGTCTTACGAAGCAATGCCATAATAATACCGTGAAAGTTAAATGTTAGCTGAGAGTCAGTCCGAAAACATTTGGGTCTCACTAAAACTGTTTTTTCGAGCTGATCCTCAGCTGTTCCCCTATCTGACAGGCCTAAGCTCTTAACTTAAAAATTTTGGTTTCACTACGCCGCCATGAACTGGACTGTAGTTCAGCTTCTAGCCTCGGTAAAACTACATAGGAGGCAGGTCGAGCTTTACATAGTGACTGGGTTGTGCATCGTGCCTTCGGTAGAGATGTGGTTTCGCTTTTGCGTATAGACATAAACCAGGAGGAAACATCGTATTGTACTGTTCTTTTATCTCATCAACGATTTTTGACTAAATAAAATTAAAAATATATCGCGACGACATGTCGATTATAGTGTTACTACATCGTTCCAAAGCGTGTTAATCTTGCCCATCCGGTCTGATGCCAACAGTGCGGTACATGTTTCAGCAGTTTCCAGCGTGTTTTTCATTATAGATTTGGAATATACGAGGGAAATATTCTCGCCAATTTAACTTCT
Source organism: Stratiolaelaps scimitus (assembly GCA_019614645.1). Lineage (NCBI taxonomy): Eukaryota > Metazoa > Arthropoda > Arachnida > Mesostigmata > Laelapidae > Stratiolaelaps > Stratiolaelaps scimitus. Next base: position 290,820 of record JABWDB010000074.1, read on the forward strand.
GCATGTTAGCGGCTTCGTTAATACTGGGTGTAAAGTAAGTGATCCTAACGTTTACCCGGATTTCTTCATTTGTAAAGGTCGTTGCTACTAAAACGATTCCGCGTTGACTTGAGAGTGGTTGACGATTGCTTAGACTTGGTGTTCGTTCTGGGCCATTCAGAAGATAGAAAGGATTGTGTTTGGATAATTTGGGAGAAGGTGTACTTCGTGAATTTCGGACTGGTCAATATCGTGAAAATCGCAAGGTCGTGGATGTGCATTTTGGTCTCTAAGTTTTGTTTTAAAAACCTTATCGACCTTCATTTCCTAACACCGTGTGGGCTCGCCAATAACAATAGATCTGCTCTTTAGAATCATGAACCGTCGATTGTCATTATGTAGGCCTTTCAAATTGAATTTGGTTTATCATCACGATATTTCAATGCTATCTGCTACGTGCTTCTTCATAATGTGGATGTTTAAACGCACGTATCAACATATCTTACTATTACCTGCTGTAATTTTAGATATCTCTATAAGTTCGAACAATCGATTTACTTTTCCAGTGCAGTGGTCGAATGTCAGACCTGAGTCGTCATCGCGCCTAACTCGTAAGAGGTCGCAATCCTTACAAGAAGATACTAACTTGTCACTGCCTGCAAGAATATACTAATTCTTGCAGACAGTGACAAGTTAGGTCCAAAAAGTACCTTCACATAATTTACGGTCTGTTCGCAATTGAGCTTGTGTAGTTTTTTCGGAAGACTATGCGCCGACAAAGCGTGTGTATGCGGGCGTGTCTAATTTCTGAATTACTAACATGGCCTGTGCAAGGTTGCCAAGAGTAAAACCGTCTGTTGTAATTATATTTTCGTATCGGGCTAGGTATCCTTCAAAGATCATGCTGAAATTGTTACTGAAGGTCGGTATTCTGTTGAACCTGTTAGTGGCGAATCTATTTGTTGATGCTGGAATATTTTCATATGTCAGGGCTGTGCTCCGAGATATTGTTGTTGTTACAGTGCAGCTATAGCGTTGTTCATCAGGACTTGTTGTTTTGGGTCTATTTAGTCTAAATTTTCCGGGCTGACTCATAGCTAACATTTAACGTCCACAGTATTGCTTTCGGCTTGCTTCCTAAGACGGACAACCCCTTTCAATGCAAATGTGGGCAACGGTGAGGATCGAACCTGTGCACCTACGTCCGTCTCCTCCGATTGCAAGGCGCACACACGAATGCACCCACGGGGCCTCCGGGCTCTGCTGTATAGTCTATGTCTGTCGTTCTAGGCTCGGCTCATAGTCGTTTGCCTTCGATAAATGCGTGTTGTGATGAGAGCATTATGTTGATAAAAGCCGTTGCCTCTCCCGGAACCAGGGTTAAGGTTCCCAGTGTTAGAGTCGAGTGTCATTTTTGAAGAACTGTGGGTCTTAATCCTAATCTTCATCTCCAATAAAATGATGTAGTCTAAGAAAGACTCCATATCGTTATCTGGTGGTATGACACATACAAACACAGTGTTAAGTATTTTTACTTATATATTAGGAGTGGAGATATGTTTTGTCTCAGAAACAAAAATGTTCATAACTTTACTTCTACAAAACTTCGCCTGACTTTCCTCAAATTCGTAATCCACCCTGTTATTATCACTTCCAGTGGGTCTTCCCGGCTTGGGGGCGTCTTTGAGGTCAAAATCACCGGCAAGAAATTTTTTGAACCACCTCTCAACCGTCCCAACGGGGACACACGACACCTGATACAAGCGGGCAGCAATATGTACAGCCGTGTCTCGGAGTTTGAACTTGAATAAGAAAACAACGCGAAAATCATCCCGAGACAGCTCCATTTTATCTATTCAAGAAATAGTTTTTAAACCACCGATTAAACCACATATTTCTAAATATAATGCACATCTCATACATTATCGGACAAATCAAATCGAATAAATCGACAAATATCTCAAAGCTCACAATTTGAGTCCGCCAAAAGTGTTGCCCCTGAGACCTACACACAGAACTATTCAAGTATCAAATGACACTTAGTTTTTCTACTTCAGTAGTGAAATGTACTGACTACATGGGTCTGTATTAACTTGAGCAACCAAATACGTACAGTAGTGTGCACCATTGTTGTCGTCATCGACGTGCACCACTACTGAAGTTTCTGGTAGAATGTAGCGAGCTAGGACTAACACCGCTGAGATTCAGTTGGAAATTCGTCTCCGTGCGGTGTCTTTTTCGCAGGCAAGGTTTATTGTTCCGAGAAATCGCGAAGGCCTTCCATATTCACAGAACCACGACACAGAACCAAAATTGGGGAAGTAACAAATCAGAGGGAAGACTGCTCTATCGTGCGCACGACTGTCAAAGACTGACCGACCGTTTCAGCACGCACGGTAAGTCAAGAGCTCAATGAATCGATGAATGGGTGCACAAGTGAGTTGACAGTATGTCGCCACCTTCGGAGTACGTCATTGCATGGTCGTGTTACGCCTTTCCTAAGCGGGAGATCTCAGGTTGTTAGACTCAAATTAGCCCAAGAATATAAGGACAAGCTCCTCTCGTTCTTGGGCTTCGTCGGGCCCGACGTGGGTGTCTCATGCCCACTTTCAGGGGTGAGAGAACTTTATCTGGCGATGTTTTCAAAAAAGCTGCAGTTTCTTCACAGAAATCGCATCTCTGTACTAAACTGGCCCCCTGAGAACCCAGACATTCATTCTATGGTGCATGTCCGGGAAGAAATTGATCGCCACATACCAATTACCCCCAGGAACGCACTCAAGGAAGTCTGAAATGGAATAGAGGCCCATGTGCTAGAAATACTCGTATAGTTCATGCCCAGATGAGTAGCCGAAGTCATTCGAGAATGAACGGAGGCTTCACAAAATGCAAAAGTGTCATTCGATTACTAGAGTTATGTAATCGAATGACACTTTTGTATTTTGTATTTTTTATTATTCACTTTTTTTTTGTATTTTTTATTATGTGTGTATGTTTCAAATTCGAACCAGGTGGCGTGGTGGGTGCATTCGTTAGCGGATTGCAACCGGAGGAGACGGACGTAGGTGCACGCGTTCGATCCCCACCGTTGCGCACATTTTCACAAGGGTCAATCTTACGACGCAGTGCAAGTAGCTGTCCTGTGGATGTTAAATATTGGCTGAAAGTCAGCCTGAACAATTGCGAGTTTTGAGGTACTTGTTGATTTATTAATTAGATTCGTCCGATAATGTTTGAAATGTGCATCACATTTAAGTTACCCAATAATTTTCCTATCATTTATAATATTGTAGAAATCGTTTATTCAAACATACAGTAGGTCGGTATTTCTAGGGATTATGGGGGGGGGGTGAGGACGACAATGTCCCGAGGAAGGCGATGGCATTGCCTCTCTGCACGGCGAGGGACAGGCGCTGCAGGAGGAAAGAGCCAGCGCGCTTGTCCCCGGTTGTATTGTATATTGTAGAATGTCTCACTGGAACAGTAATCTCGTTATCTATTGATTTTCCTGTACGAGATTACTGATGATAGATACCACGTGAAATAATTTTGCCGGTGACTGTGTGCCATTGTGTCGTGTTACGTGATGGATATATTGAGTTCTCCTACTGCTCTCAATTCGTACTCGAATGTCTTTCCAACTACTGAATAGCATGACTAGAGTTTTAAAACCACGTAAACGAGAACCTCAAATCTTGGAATAACATCAAGTAGTGGCTCAACATCGAGAAGGTCGTTCGCACACAATCAGTATGGGAGTAACTATGAAGGTCGCTACTGTCCTTTCAAGTAGCCGCCGCCAATTTTAGGTGTAATGCTCATACATCGCTTTATGTTTCAAATTAGGTTTACTGCGTTGGCTGTATGAGAATGTGCCTCAAAATTTTAAGTAGGTAGTTCGTAATCAATTTTATGAAGTGTCGGTTCGGTACACAGTTGTACAGCGATACATGGTCATTAAATATGACTGCAAATGTAATCAAGCATATGCAAGCATGCGGACAGTTGCCCCTGGGGGAAAATTAGAATATCCTCACTATGAGTACACGCCACTCATGGCTAGGGCCTTAGTGTAGCCTTATAGTCAGAACACAATATATTGATATTTCATGTTTAAATGTGTTATTAGTGCAGACCGCACACCCTTTTCTTATCAGTTTCCCGAGTCCGATATCACTTAGTTCCGGTCGTGGAACTCCCAGGCCGCCGGATCATACATAACTGTGGAATCAGCTATAAATATATAAATAAATATTTCATGCATATTTATTATACTATATCTGATTCGTTCGTCATAATTTACCATCGTCTTCAATCGTCGGCACAAACTTCCATCTCTTTCAGAGTTGGCTGACTATAAATTTGTCAAAAAAAAACAATAATTGGAACTATTTTTGTGTAAACCCCTGGTCCTCCCCCACGATCGCTTTTATAGAGCCCCCATTACCCTGACTGGTCTTGGTAATGGTGCCGCGCTATCGCAAGTCGGCTGTAGGATAAACAAAAATAGACTGCCGATTTTTAGATTTTACTTTATAATACAATAGCGACCACAATCTATGAGATTTGCAAGACATCTGAGCCGCCATCGCCGCGCTCTACTTCTTACGTTAGGACTCAGATTTCGTTTGGGAACATACTCGAATGCTGACTGCATGAATGTTTGTCGAAATAAGTACAGGCGCGTAACGAGCAATATTAATTAGCTTGGTTTTTTCAATCCAAATCCTTCAGCTGTAACATGCAACCTGACACTATTTTTAACCAAAATAAGCCAAAGCTGAACGACGACTTCAGACTTATTATAAAAGACTGAACAAATATCGTCAGACATAATCAGACAAGATGTTTAGAATATTATTTATCAAGCCGTATTAACCAAATATATACATATCGTCGTTGAATGACAAATTTAACACTTGTCCGATACAGTTTAATATATTGTTATAAATAGACAAAATCGTCAGATTAATTTGTTGTTGAAATCTCGCGTCCCTGAACAAAAACGAATTTCAAATAACCTTCAGTTGTTGAATCGATTAACTAAATGATTAATAGTAAACAATTAATTGGCCACCAGCCAAGGCTCAATGCTCTGAATATCAAGTGCTTCTTGTATCATATCTTGTATCAAGTTAAAATTACTCTAATACAAAATATAACCACTTTTATAATATTCTCAAGATAGCCAAGTTGTTGCTCACATCTACACGGCAACATACGTATATTCATGCATATTTCTACCATTGCGTAAAAACCTTGACGAGTAGCTTATATGAAACATTCAAAATTACCCTGACCTGAACTATTGGCGATTTATTAGTCAAGCTTTCTAGTAGCATGCTTTATATATGTGTGTATGGAAGATCCAGGTTTAAGATTAACATGATATCATCGAAACACGATCACAAACACACACACACACACAGTCCGAATTCACAAAATCTTTCATTCGCTTCACAGAACTGTAAATGGCAGCGACAGCAGCAACTGCTTCTGCCTTTGCTACTGACAACGATGGTTTGCATCCTAAATTTTTCTGCTTCGAACAGATGTCCAATCGACGGAACAGGAGGTCCACAGCGCTTTATTCTGTGAGTTGCTTGAAGTGGGTGGCTGCCTCACTCAAGCAGCTCGGATCTTGGGTAAATGCGCAATCTTCTCATGTGGACCATGTTTAATAAATAGAGCGCACTTAGCTGGCAACGATAGATATTATTCAGACGTTGTTGCTCTTTTTATAAGTGTATGCAAACACAAGCTCAAGGGGAAAGAGTTTGTCTACGATCGTCACATATTGTAGTTGATCATTTGGTATAAGCTCCCGAGATGCACCAAACACTTGATCTGGTTGCTGCAACCTGTTTATCCATTCGCACACATTATCACCTTCAACAGAAAAGACACAACACATTTCCTTAGCAGAACTAACACGAAATTGAGTTACACGATATACAGATAGGGGCAAGAGCACGCCCTACAAGGTATACATTTTTCGTCCGATAATCAGAAGCGTATCGCTTTCGGATATACACATATAGTTTTTTATGCACTGGTCCATGCTTACAATGGCATTCAGCATGAAGACAGTGAGACCCCTCTCCCGGCTATCCAGACACACGACTGTTCGATGTAAACATTCAATACGAACAAGATATGGCGCATATCTGGGATAGCGCTCCAAGCGACCGGGGGGGGGGCACGTTTATCCAAAGAAGTAACAAGGGCAACACAAGCGCTTTTTCTAACAACCAACACAAGCTTCTGACCACATTTAAAGTCTACAGTGTTCACCATGTTGACTGGTTTAGGCATGCGTCCATTGAGATGTAATATCTGGTGACGGGCTCCCCTGACTCGAATTAATTGTGGGCGTCTTTTCAGCTAGAAACGTTATCTTTAGTGGGACAGTAGAAACCGCTAAGTGTTGTATAAACGGATGTTGGTTATGCTATGCGATAAACCTTGTTCAGCTTAAGAACCAAAAGAATGATTCGTCAAGTGGATTTAGCGATGCTGAGCATGATGACACAGATACAAACAGCGACTCGTGTCCAGTTTTCGGAATACTCTGTTCCTTATACTTTGAAAAGGTTTGAAGAAGTCTATAACAAGCTTTATTATTTTTTGTATTTCTCAGAAGATTTCCCATCAGTGGATATGCACCAAGATCCTGTGGATAAAGCAAACAAGTTTCAAAATCCTGCCTCCATTAATTTCTCTAAATAATTAAGCGAGTAAATTAGCTAGTGAATAAATTATTTCTCGAAAATAAATCTATAAATTTACTGCGAGTTGCAGTCCTCGGCTTATTCTACTTTTGGGTTATAATTCTACTGGGCCTAGACGACTCTGTGTAAGACTGGCCAGTTTCTAACAAATTTGTTCGGTCACGAGGCCAAAGCAGTGCACCTGTTCAGTGTGAATCGTTCAATTGAGCCGGGGGTAGTCGCACTGCGCCCCGTCGTCACAGGTCCTTCAGATTTGTTCCAAACCAACTAGGGGTGGGGGGAAACACGGGTTTTAGTGAGTTTAAGAGTCTCACACAAGGTGACAAGAGGCTGTTCTGTCACGCATGTGCATTACGCGTCCCCGAAACCCCTCATAACAAAAAAAAAAAAAAAGTCCTTCCGATTTAAGGTGACCCAGCCGTGAATGCCGAACCCGGTATGTCTCACGTCCCACCTGCAAACCCATCATCCTTGTTACTTGCTGCCGAAATTAGCTGATTTCCTCGCTGACAGTCCTGGGACAGGCCGAGTCATCATCTGACTGGAACGGCACCAAGGCCGGATGGTTGCTTTCCCAACGGCGTTGCAGTTCTCTTCCCAGCGTCTCATGGCCGCATAACCAAACTTTAGTTAGAAGGGCGTGTTCTATGACGCCGTGATGGTTGACACAAACACTTAGGGACACAGCTTGAATAAATAGACCGCATGCTTCCCAGGTCACAGATTCATATTCGTAGTCCGTTCGAAGTGAGTTGCGCGTTTTTCCTTCGAATATTTTCCGTGGTGGATGGAAGAAGGACTGGGAATCAGGTACTAATGAAAATCAATTTTTAGAACGAAAGACGATTCTCCGGTCTCCGCCCACTTTTGTGCAGCCATATCCGACAATGCATTGGCGTATTCGCATAAGCAATTCAATTCCTTAATAAGAATACTATTTTTATTAAAAAGTGAGAGATGACAATATGAGATTGCATTAGACCACTGCGCGGCAGTATCGTTCTTGAATCATTCCCACAGGCCTCAATGAGTTCTACCTATTCTTGTCACTCAAGGAATGACCCGATTGATTCATCTCCCACAAAAAAAAGGAAATTTCGGGCTACTTACAGCCAACATTTAGCGTCCGCGGTACAACTGCTTTCGGCATTGCCTTATAACGCGTTTACTATCCGTCCACAAAAATCTCATATGCGTTTGCCTGAGTGAACGCTCGCCCCGTACAAAAGGCGCCATTGATTTTCTCAATGGCCACCTAAAATACCAGAATGAAGATGTCGCCTGTGTAACCGAGAGCTGGCTCTCCGACTGTGTGATCTCAGCCAAGCTCAGCGGTGCTGGTCACTTCGAAGTAATTAGAAAAGATCGAACATGAAGAGGTGGCGGAGTACTCAGACTCGTGATAAGGCGATTTCCCATGTGCTGAATTAACGTTCACTCGTTCTCATCTGAACTCGTAGCCTGAATAGAGATGACACTGTCAACTGTTAGAGTAATTCGACTGGTCCGCGGGCATGGGGTGGTGGATAAGGGAAGCGGTATCAACCGGAGTTTTGTGGTGTCGGAGGTTCAAGTCGGAGGTCACGGTGTTGACGTGATTAGCATGCCAACACCCCCTTTAAAAAAATATTTTTCACCTACGGGTTCCACGCATGAATTAGTTAAACGAACGAAAAAGCTAACTGAAGAACTTCACTCTCAGTAATTAAGAGTGATGACATGTTCGTCATTGCTGGTGATCTAAGTCAAGTGCAAATCGATTAGAGCACACCCCGGACCTAATGACGAGGAGTCCAAGCAGGCTATCCTTTTGAATTTTTGTGACGAAATTGGGCTCGATCAAATTGACTGGACACGCTTCTTCGACACTTGTGACAGTATTTCTGCCATGTAGGATCTGTTTATAATGGAGATGAATGGCCAATATCGATAAGTATGTACCTCCCAGGAAAACGGAAGAGTCAACATTCGGCAATAAATCGGTAAATTTTCCGGGCTGAGTCACAGCCATCATTTAACGTCGACGGTACACTGTTTTCGAATCGGAAATCATCTGTAAAATCTACAGCAAGCCCTTGAAACTGAGACGAACACGAGAAAAGTCACCTGCCGTCAGAAAGAGATCAACAGCGCAACGAGACGACAGCGAATGATAAAGGAGCATGGGGTTCTTCACAAAAATGACGTCAACACCACACACAACTATATACGTGAGATGATTGCCGCTAAGGACTCGCCAGATTCTATTAAGCGTCATTTGCATCTGCCGACCTAGAAAAAGCGCAGATAATGAAGACACATATCCTTCATAAGATGAGTCATCCATAGGGACCTAAGGGCCCCACATCGCCTTTCCGAAGGGTCTTCCAATGTACTGCCCCAATTCGGAGTTGGTGATCAACTTATAAAGTGGATAAGTGACTTTCTTCGTGATAGGACGTTCCGGGTGCTTGTAACGACAAATACTTCGATACAGCATGTGAATTTGTTGGTAACATTTTATTAATATATCGTTTTGCTTTAGAGCGATTGGGAGTTTTGCGCGTTATTAAAAATGATCAATCGTGGTGGCGCCGGGTTTTGGCGATAGGGTCGTGTGTTGTCTAGAACAGCTTCAGCCACCTCCTCCAACCGTAGTCATATATGTTATATGTAGCTCGGTTAAGTGCGCACGCATAGCCGGCAACCGCAGTACGATACGAGCGCTTTTTTGCGGACCATATTTTTCGGACGGCTTTCTGCGACGGTTGCTGATTCGCGTTTGTCCAAAACAGTGGGGTATATTGACTTTTAAAAATAACGCTGGTCGCCACATTAGCAAGTGTCAGAGGTACGTCAAGTGCTATATCGTCGAATGGTTGTCTGATTGCTGGGTACTCGAGTTCCTCCTTCAGTTATCACCCAGGCCGATTGGCTCGTACAGCCATACTGCCAAATTGGGGTATCTGACTTATACATCTGGCTAGACGGGATCGAACTCGGACACACGTGAGCTTGTTATTGGAGGTGTCATGCCGGAAACGCGGCAAGCGTTGACAAATCTGAAAAATGTCCTCGAGCACTCCGGCTCAAGCACAGATCAAGTTAATAAGCTCATGGGGTTCGTTACCGACATGAACGAGTTCCCTGACACGAAGGGGGTCTACTCCGAATTTCTCCTGTCGAAGCCAGCTCCGCTCAAGTTTCTGGCCTGCCGATGGACGCGCGGCTAGAAATTGAGGCTGTCGCAGTAGCAAGGGACGATGCGAAATTCGGATGCGACTGAAAGGCCAAAAGGCCGAAATAATTCACATTGTCCTTTGCCTTACGGACATGAGGTGGTTAGTTGACTGTCAGCTGTTTCCCTTCTCGCTCTCTCCTCGGATCTCCTTTTTAGGACCTTTGCCGTCTGTATACGACTATTGTGGTCACGATGAAATGTACTGAGCACGTTAGAGATGATGTCGTGGTTCACGGTACGCGACGCTCGAATTGGATACTGCCCTCATTCGTGCTGGACAAACCGTCCTATTTGTTAAGCTGTTCACGATATATGTAAAACCGATTATGACGTACACGACACCTGGGGTGCTACCCAGGGCTTAAGCGGGTCAAAGGAAGTTGCTAAAAATGGGATAAGTGTTTGTTAGGCGTTTCGCTTTTCGATGGCAATGCGAAGGGGCATAGGTGAACGTAGTACCTATATTGACCAGATTTGACAGCATAGACAAGTTAACATAAACATGTAGAGCTAACACTTGCTCACCCTAATCAATGCAATGTTTGTCGTGAGATCTAAAGGGTTTTCGGGCTGAATCTCAGCCAAAGTTTAATGTCCACGGTACCGCTTTTAGCATTGCGCTTTAGAATTGTCGTGAGATCTACGACAACTAGAGCTATTGTCGTGCCCAAATTCATTGTCAGTAAACAGTGCGTTAATGGTTCGTTTCCCTGGAGAGTCTTACTTTCGAGATGGGCATCGTGTTCAACTGACGTTTAGGACCAGTTACTGAATTCATAAACCCTCGAACGGATGTTTTACCTTCCAGTAGGCTGGATTTCTTATTCTTACCTCTCCTCGATAGAGAAGTGTCTGATCGGACAAGGGCTGGGGGTCAGCGGTCGGCTACAGCGCATTGTCTAGATTCACAAGATAGACTTAGTTAATTATTAGAACAATAAATAGGAAACGAATTTTTTGAAGGGGCTCCCGTGCCGGTGCATACCAGATATATTTTTTGGGCGGACACGTATCATTTGAGGCTGACAAGTCACTCTGAGAGATTAAAATCAACCCGTTATGGCGACGTGAAAGAATTCTGACGCAGTGTGCACAGTGTCCGGCCTTAACACAGACTGTGACGGCGGATGATCTAATAGGCAGCACGAAAATAGCAGCCTCGAAAGTTGAGCAAACGCATATTCGAACAAATGAAGGCTGGCTACCACTTTGATAAGGCTATTGATAGATGGAGAAAATAACCCCAGGACAAAACAGGTCACGTATCGATCGAAGTGCGGAGGGGCAGCTAGAAATTGGCTTTCTCAAATATTAATTAAGATATTTAGGACCAAACATAACAGCTAATCAGTCTGACAGCATTATTTATTATTATGACAGTTGAAACGTATTTTATTTTAATAAAAGGGGTTCTCATGTGTCCAAGGGATATCTTTCATCACCTTTTGTACGACCCGTAAACAGATATAACTATACAGCCATGAATGACTTATACAGTTATGAGTGGACTAGACTTCGTTGACTATTTTTATTATTATCATCATTATTATTTCTCATTTACTGTGAAGAAGCATTTGGCTTCAATGTGAATATGATTACATTAGCAATTATTTTAATTTAGTCTTCATTATGCTAATGGTTGATGTTGACGGCAACTGTCAGCTATAGTAGATAAGCGATAAGAACTCAAATGAAATCGTTCAATGAATATTTTCGAATCAGGGATAAAGGAAGATTTTTGCAATCTCATTTTCTCATAAAATTGGAAACGAGTAATGTTTAAATTAGTACTCAAATTGGCCAATGCATAATTTGAGCACAACTTTTAACAACAAGGAGATTACGATACGAACAGGAAAACCGTGCCAGACCGAGACGGAAGCGCACCTGATTCTAGGAAGTCTAGGAGCTTGAAAAAAGGTGGATGAATGCCAAAGGGATAGTTCTCTCTTGTGCAGCTTAAATTTAATTAATGTCTAAAAAGCCATATATATTGACTGATTAAAGGACAATAGTAAGATCATGCCTCTATAGAGGCATAATACGAAGGAATATATACCTCACTTCCACGTTACCTTGGTTGAAGTTGAGCTTGCTGCAAAAGTCCAGTCCTTCTGTTTTGATATGCTCTCTTGCATTGTAGCTACAATATATTCGCTTGCGGACGCCCTTCTTGCTAGTGGTAATTCATAGAGATTTCGCTTAAGGTTTAATTCCCGTACATAGCGGAATGACACAATCTGAGCTAGGATCAGAAACCTGGAATGAGCCGTTCAACTTCTATTGTTGTCGCATTCACTACTTGTTGTTGTATTCCGAGACTTGTTTCGTTTTGTACATCGAAGAAAAGTAGCAATGTCCTTGAATGCCTCCCTAGAGATAGAGAGAGAGAGAGAGAGAGAGAGCAAGAGTGGGAAAATTCTACTTGGAAAGCTATGCGAGGTGGTCTGTTCGGTGTACTGCCGATCGTCAGCTTGTGTATGTGTGTGTGTGTCGGTAGACAACAAGCTTCGATGCGTCGTTCGTCACCGGAAGGAACAATCGAGAGCTGGAGGATAACGTCTCATCACCACGAACGGAGGTGGCCGTTTGCTATTCGGTCGACCAAGGACACATTTCCCATCAGTTTGGGGCCATAATTCTTCTTTTTTTTCGACAGCGACATCTCTCTTGACAGCCTCGTATTTGTTTTTGTGTATCGCTGCCAATGGCACGTTGTGCTCATGCAGGTGCATTCGATCGTCGCATCCATAATTTGATGATAAAATAGAACTGATCATTTATTTTATGTAAAGAATCAACTTCCCGAGTACACAATTTTGTTTAGAATGACGATAAAATTATACTAATCGAAGATAGTGCCACACATAAATATCACACACCATTAAAATTCGAACATTGTTGAGAAATAGAGCCTTTTTTTTGGAAATATCCATAAATGAAAGAGTGAACTAGGTTTGTTGTACCATATACCCAATCCATAATTGAGTTGGCACTGATGCCGTGGTCTCAGACAAATCAAGCTGCATATACCTTAACTGAGTGCAATGTCGTTACAGTTTACAGGAGATACCTACATTGAAGCAAGTATGACAACCTGAGAGGCACACTCGGCCAGCTAAGTCAGCCACACTGAACATGGCCACATACACCACATATCAATAAAAGTTGAAAAGCCAAACAACCCAATATTAAAGTGATTAGATTTCAACTAATGGTAGAAACGCTAGAATCATTGGGAGTACTACTCACGATAGTTGTTATTGAACCACTTATTCCGTGTTGTCCGTACTTCAATAGCTAGAGGTCTAGATACATTTGTTTAATGAAGCAATGGTTCGGTACTTGCCCGAGAAGGTATCTACCACATTTAACATACAGAACGTTCAAATATCATCAAATGAACGATTGAGCAATTAATAAGGTAACACAATAAGGTTACAATTGCCAACAGGATAATGAATGCTTTCAATGTGTCTTACCGAGATACAAAGAGTGATACTAGCTATGAAACGAGACCACTATCAGCGGTATAGTTTACCAGTTGCAAATACTTAATACAGGACGAAGTGATTGAACCGTGGACGACACAAGAACATAAGAGATAGCATACAAACATTGACCGCCACCTGCCCCCATAGCATGAACGATCGATTTCTACGCAACACACTCAAGCGGATTGTACAGTAAAACAAGATAAACAAGTTAGCTAGATACAGATGGCTTTGTTTCTTTTTGAGCTACACAATTTTATCGACCATAGCACACGGTGGTTTTACCGACCGTAGTGTTGGCTAATGGCTACGCTTGGATGATTGATTTCATTCTCTGCAGAAGTTGTCACTTTAGGTTGATAGGTGATATAATGTTCCCGTATTCTCTTCTGTTATCTGGTTGATGAAGAGCAGGCCGCCACAATTATCTGGTCACTACGTGTTAACTAACCTCGGCCCCATGGTGGTAGATATTGGGACCTTTTCGGGCCTATCACCACTACCGGCGTCTGACGCGACATAGCAGTTGATAAAACGTTATGTTACTTGGCTGAACTTCGGAACGAATGGCAGGACTCGATTCAGGACATAATGAATTACGTAACAAAGATATGAAAATAACTAGCTCATGTTATGAAACGGTAAAAAAAAATGACGTCGATGAAAAGCGAGTGGTATTGCATAATCTATTCGAGGAGGTTCGCTGTACGTCGCTTTAAAACAGGAGAACCTGAGCTCAACAGAGGCATTAGAAGTAAGCATTTCTGGCTCTTCTGCGCGACGCTTCATAGCCGTGCCTCTTCTTCAAATATAAAAGCTGCCAGCCTTGTACAACAGATTGTTTTTAGATTGAGCGATAGGGCCTCTCTTGTGGCTACCTTGTGGCTGCCAGAGAAACAGGGCGTTCGGGTGAAGGAGATTCCCTTGCTGCTCAACTCAGTGGCGAAATGGCTATTATAGGATAGTTTTAAACTAAATTCTGCGTCACTTGTCAATAAATAATAATGAACTGTCAACTATTGTAACCGTGCCAATTGATATACTCGATATGAGGAGAAAATCACTTATGTTATGTGTATATATATATATGTATTTCTTCAGTCTTCGTGAGATGATCTTGAAATATAAATAAGCCACAGTTGCACTTACTGTGACTTTTGGCTTGAACATGACGTTTTTAGTCACGTAAAACGTCAAGTTCGTGGTGCCTACTACGACTAAGGTACGCGTGCTTTCAAGTTAGATAATGACCTATCAAGGAATGACTAACAAACCCCTGGGTCACATTTTTACCCCACCCAACTAGGTGAAGCAAATCTATATATTTCGACAGAAGTGTTATAATTTTTCAAAACCAGCATATTTCAAGTTGCATAAAAGCATGATTACTGTAGAAGGACTTGTAACAAGTTCATAGTCATTAATAGCTACAAGTGATAGCCACTTTGTCAAACGCTTCTAGCCAGTTGTATACATATATGGAAGGAAAGTTTTTCTTTCCAAAGTAAATCATCTTCACTTGTCATATTTTTGAGGAGCGAGATTCTAAATAGAAGGTCACGTGATGTCAATAAAATTAAATTACATACAGATTGATAAAGATGGAATTAGCACTGTTTGACTACGAAATATTAAAACTTAGTTACATGCTTATGATTAAGATCGATTATAGCGATTAGTAGTCATCCATTACTGTAGAGGTCATTATTGAACGTTCGTCGATGTCGCTGGTTAATTCAATATCCGTTTTCGTCACATATCTTTACAACTCCATCTCCAATCCTCCCACACCATTACCTAATGTTTTTCAGGATAGAAATGCTAGCTCATGATATTTGTCTGGCCGGCGGGGAATTCTCCTGGTTGGCTTATTTCACTGAACTGCCCTATCTGGAGGGGGAGCCCTTGGCAGAGCCAGCCTGTCAAGGGCCATTTGAGCATTAAAAGCTGCAGCACTAGCCGATGAATGCCTCGTTAACATTGAGTAGTATTCGGGATCCGCTGTTTCACAAACACATGCACCTAAAGCCGATCGGGTCACAGTCATGCCTGCAACAAATTGCATTGATTTCATATTAAATCCCACTCCGAGTTGATCTTCTGATCAAGTTCCATCGACTCTCTTCATTATACTAACGCACTAATTTGACATCGATCCGCCAGTGTGAAAAAGAAGCTTGCTTACTCCTTGCTACTTCGTCTCTCAGTCGAGGGCACTGACAGCGATGCCGGCCAATCGAATACGTCGAACCATAATCGATATCCGACATAGAATAAAAGAAGCTTGCTTCTTTATGATTCGATAGTTGAGATTCAGTATCGTTCTACGTCAATTTATTTCAATGAAATCATACGCTGATATTGCATCATTATTAACTGTCATTTTGATGATTTTATATACTTTAATTACTTTACAGCATCGTGCTTCTGAATATGAATACTGGTGGAATCAATAGATACAATCGTGTAGCGAGTTAACATATGATCACTATGCTGAATACGAACCCATATGCTCAATCTTTCAATTAAATTTGGAAGATTCAATTTAAATCTGCCTTGCCAATTAGGACGGGACAATGCAATCATTATTAATGAGAACAGGCAATTTCCTAGAGAATTCCTGATATAGTAAACAAGCTATAGGGGTTAACTATTATATTGCGAACTACCCAAGGAACATGGCCCTCACAATATATATATATATATATAACTGTTATGAAAGGAATATATATATATATATATATACACAGGAGACGAAATACTCCTTTTCAAATTTCGTTTATACCTTGTAGAGTTGTCCATCGAGCAGTAATCGGATCGTAAACATCCACTTGGGAGATTGTCGATTGACCATTGAAACCTCCAATGGCAAAAATTCGTCCTTCGAATGACGCGGCGCCAAAATTGCTTCTCACAGTTGGCATATCACCTAAACGCTCCCAACGATCACGGCGTTCATCGTATCTGGCAGAATCGCGATATAAGGCAAAGGACAGCGGGGACACCAGTTGTTAATGTTGGCATTACTGACTAACTATAGCGAGAGATGCCCTAGCACTGACCCGCCTTTGTAAAGGCTATATTTTAAAGGTAATCATTCAAAGCAACACCGCGGTTCCTGGCAACAAAATCTTCGCTTAGCGACTAGGGGGACGATGGAGGTATCTTGAAAGAGGCCTTACATTTTGATGAAAGCGATTAGCTTCTTAATTACTTATACACGTTCTGGGCGTACACAATTGTTGCCTAAATTATATGGAGAAATAACACTATTTTCATAAGCGACTCAGTTTTTTTTATTCCGGAATTAATTTTGGGATTTTGCCTAATTTCTTCAAAAATCTTCCCGCTAATTACATCTTTTTGTAAGTAGGGAAAATCATATTCGTAAATTGTGTACAATTTATTTTTAAATTATCTCCAGAAATAACCATTGGATCAGCGCGCATCAGCACACACAGAGATCAGATAGAATAATTTTCATGAAAATCTTACAATTACTGTATAATTGCCGACGTTTTATTCGCCCGTCATTTGGCCTTAATCTCGTTGCCATAGGGGTGTTGTTGTTTTGTATGATACCTGAGAGATGGATAGTACTTTACACGTGATTATGCTGCCACTTACGCAAGTGTTATGATTACGGCCGCCGCTGCCGCTACCACACGCGTGTTTGTTGGCGTATTTCGGTGTTTTATGATTAAGTGTAGATGCCCATTGCATATAGTTGCGATTTGTTGCTATTAAAGTATCACATGGGATAAAATGCCAAGCAACGTTTTTTTGAACTCCTTTGACCCTCAGCACGGATCCAACCCACACCAGCAATGGGCTGACGTAAGATACTACCACGCTCCCTTGACTGAACCATCTCATCGGCTCAATGTTTCCTCAATTTAGCATCGTATCCTTGCTAAGCAACCACCTTATTTATAGCGTTCAATACCGTCTGTGAGGTTACCGCATCAGACACGTGACCTTTAGGAGCGACCACGCCACTCCAAAGCCAATTTTAACAACAGATATGCCAATTCTAACCAGCGTTAGATAACTACTTGCACTTGGCTCTTGTGTAGAAGAAATAATCTCTTCTTGAGGGAGAGGTGACCTGATAGAGTCATACTAAGGTTGTACTGAAATGCAAAATGTCCAATACCTTTCAACGGAGCACAGTCTTTCTCTTCCATTATATCCACCAAGGACGACAAGTCGGCCATCGTGACACACAGACCGGACCCCACTTCGAGGAGACGACATGCTTCGTACCTACAGATTCCGTAAATTAATCACACATTTACGTATAGCTGATATATGGCAGGCCTCTTAGCCGTCGTCATGTATGTCATTTTAGCTAGCAACATTAGATTATATGTTTGTTGTTGAAAAGCCCAGTGGTAGTTCCCTTCGCCGTGTGAGGGAAAGAAATATTTAGTCAGTATAACACAGTTGACACAGTATGTTTTCGACCTGCAAACACTGTGCTGAATTAATTAGTATAACTTACCAATGTCCAGACATTTGTTTTAGGTTCGTAGAACTCGACAGACGGCAGGACTCCGTCACCGGTAAAGCCGCCGACAATGAATATTTTAGAGCCGACAGTAGCCGCACACGCATCACTTCGAATGGCGTTCATCGACGCAATCATAGACCATGTATTTTCTGATCGTGGCGAAAATAAAAGGACATTTTCGTTGCGGTTATTGTCAACAAAGTGTCAGACTAGAAATAGGCCTACAACAGGTCGGCATTGTTGTTCAAAAACAGAAATCGATTCTTTGTACTTTGTCTCTATCATGTGCAAACCACCAGAGCCAAATGGAGCCGAAAGTTGTCAATATGCGGAGCTTTGTTCCGCTTGTAGTGTGCTACATCTGACTACTTCTACGCTTAGTACCAGTAGATCGTATTATACATACGCACGTACTGCGCCTCATCACGTCAACAGTTAATGACCACCTATTATGTAACGCTTGATCAACGTAATGTCCATGATCACCTTGTTTGAAATAATTCACCTTGAATGTCGTACTTCTCAGCAGTGTTTGTTCGCGATGTTCCGTCATACCCTCCCAATGCATAGATGACTTTGCCATCGAGAACCGCCGTGGAAACATAGCATCTTTCACGGTGCATCGGGGCTCGTTCGCTCCAACGGTGCGCTCCACTATCGTAGCATCGGACGTCATTGAAGCAGTTTGTACCATCAAATCCACCAATCATGTACAGACGTGATCCAATGGCCACGAGGCCGTGGTAAGCGCGCGGCTGGACATCGTTATCCTAAAAACAGTTCATTCAACCTCAACAGGGGGTTTTAATCGCTAACACCTCGATAATATTATATATATATATATATATATTGATATCCACAAAATGGAGAAACGCCCAAAGCAAATGAATGCTGGACATCAGGATAATATTTGGTTCTGTTTTTTTTTGCGACACTGATCTGTCACACACAGGATTGATTATAGATTGGAGATTGTAGAAAGTTTTGTCCAAACTGATGAAGCTCTTTCTCCGTAGATTTTTCGAGAGCAAAACAAAAAAGAAACCCTCCTTCCTGAGTTTAGCAAAATGACAGAAAAAAAAGAAAAAGTTCATTTGACTCCATGAAAAATGACTTGAGATAAAACCCTAACATCTCTGAAGAGAAAACAGAATAGGCTAAAAAATTGCACAATGGTTATTTATGTTCGACGAGTCGCCCGATCTCTGCGTGCCCTAATAGCTCTCAACGCCAATTTGGGCTGACTGATGTTGGAGGTGAGCTTAGCTCTATCTATGAGAGAGTGAGTACTCCTGTCTACCGATCGTCTATGGGTACACCCAGGCTGATGGATGAAGCCCTTGTTCTCATCGAAAGGTACCATTTAACGTATAGGAAGGGACCCTTTGTCCTGGAGAGGATTGGCTGTTTTGCTGAACACCACCCACTGTAACACTTCACTCATTTTCTGCAATTTCTTCCTTTCAAGAGAGACAGGTGAGAAAAGCTGTCCACGTCTACACTCCCTTCGCGGACATCCTTTGTCCCGTCGGGGACACACAACACACACACAGTATCTAGGAGCTAGCTGGAAATATTAGAATGGGAAATCGCGCCGCATAGAGTGTTGTGCCCAACTTTAGTAATCCGAGCGAACAGTGAAATGTCCGAACAATGGATACGTACCTGTAGTCAGCTGAGACTCGCAAAAAAAATTTAGATGCCACGGGTGAACAAGCTGAGAATAACAATCGTTCGTTAGTCGTACCTCTCTCGTACCTGGGATAATGGGTACCATCTATGGGCGCGATTGTCGTAAGCTTCAACCAGAGCCGAAGCCTGGCCGCCACTCCACCCTCCGATGGCGAATAGTGTTTCACGGCTGACTCGTGGTCGCAACATATACACGTCGATGTCCATAAATGTTGTTGGTTGCCGTTCGACGTGATGCATGTTCTGCGCAGCGAGAACAAAGCAATGAGAGCAAAATTTGTGCCAGTGTTTGGTATAATCATTGATACGACAAACCGACAGAAGAATTACCAATGGCGGATCTAGAACACAACGACTCTACGAGAATTGAAACCTCAATAAAACTCTCGGCAAAGGTGCCTCCCACAACCCCCCGCACCTAGTGGGTTCATGACAAATAAGCGGTGCTTAGGAAATTTGTGATCGAAAGCTGGCATTGAGCTAATCTTGAAGTGCTATGACAATATTCAGTAGTAAATAAACACTGCGAATTGCATTCGCTATCGATGTTAGATACGGCAGCGGCATAATAAGACAACATTTTTATATTAATATGTTAAATACAATACCTGTTGAATACTCGTGATAACCTTATTTATGTCGGCACATTCGGGAAGCGATGCGAGTGATATAAGCTGTGGAAGCACTTTTGTACGTAAATACGACTCTCCACAGTACATAAAGCGAATCTTCTGCAAAATCTCAGCAAGGTGACGGAACCTGATCGATACAAACCCCAAGAAAAAACCACAGAAGTAGTTAAATATCGTTACGGAAATGTCGTTTCGAACGGCTTCACATGTTCAGTATTCATCTCCATGATAACAGTGTCAATTATTTTAAAAGCCAAGCTTTACTGAACGAGCGAAACCTGTCAAAGCTGTATTGCATGAAGAATGCTCAGGCTTCTCTGAACAATGATGACTGTTATTATATTATTATACACGAGAACTGCTGATAAATATGTGAAGCATGGTTGGCTGATTTCGTCAGATAAAAATTGGCAGTTATTCGACAAGGTCTCCAATGTTTCGCAGTTCAGCCTCCAGTTCATACGGTACTTCATGTATGACAATGTGGAAGCAAACTCTATGAACATCCAATAAACACTGAATTGGCAGCCTTCTCAAGCACACACGCCTATATCGTTTGGTGCTTGTGGGCTTTGGCGCTCGATAGCGGTCTCGAGGGAACGAGCACGATTTCTTATAGATCTGTAGATGTCGCAACTGCTTCCTCAAGTGAATGGACATTCGCATCCGCGCGTTTTGCATACAACCTTTGACTGGTGTATAAGTAATCGAACCTCTAGTTCTGAGCTTCTTTAAATATCTGTAACGTGGAGCCGTAATAACCACCGCCAGCTGAAGACCTGACACCTCCACTAATAAAATCAGTAGCCGCCAATCTGAGCTTTCCGTTTTTAAAACAAGTGCCATTCCGTTGAGCTCTCAAATGCAGAGCTCCAATAGACGTTAAGTCTGTTTTGGCACGACTGGACGATGTCCATATTCATGCTCTATTCAACTGCAACATGATGCAGACATTTGTTTTTAGAGATCGTACTCTAGTACCGCTGTACGAACGGCACTCGTTGATGTATAAGGCTCTCGCATAATAAACATTTGGTACCTCTCACTCTTCTGATTAGCGGACCATGCGAGAACTGTCTCGAAGACCGTAATCTCTTGAGGGGCGTCGAGGACGTCACTTCGAACGATCTCAAGTAACACAGACGGCGGTAATTGACAAAGCTGATTAAGAGAGCGTACGACGATGGAGGAGAAGTGTGTACTCAATATGTGGATGGCGCGTCCACGTATTGGATTAATTCCACGACGTATACCTGTACAAGAAAATAAAGCACAAATCATCAATGCAGTGTTGTGTACCATTAACACTCGTTGGATGTGAGGCATCCTATCAAAAACAGCTTCACAGGCTGCACAATGCCACTACAAAAATCATTTTTAATGGCCAGGATGGTCACACTACACAATGAAGTTTTCTGTTCCGATGCGATTTGAGAGATATGAACGTCACCATGATAGAAATGCGCTAAACAAATTCTATAAATGTGAACCATGAACCCAAGTTACCTAAGTTGCCAGTCGTGTATTATAAGGACTTTAGAGTGGGTCTCTTTGAGGAGGCCAAGGCTACAGACGAGTAGATTCTATGAAAATCACACAGGAACCTGAATAGTACAATATAAGCGCTACTAAGTGTGAAGTAGATAGACAATGTAGTAAATTAAATTTAGAACGATGGTGTACAGGATATATCGAATTGAAATAGAACAATAGATTCATTATACAAATTTATTAAAATACCAAATTTAGTGGTGCGGGGTATTTCTCATCTAAAACGATGACTGAAATGTTGAAATGAATCATAATATGCACATTGATCTAGAATTCGAACGAAGCTTGAGACGTATGTTTAAATGGACGACGCAATGTGGGACACAACAATGGTTGAATTTGGTGATGGAGCTGAGAAGTTTAGTAGAGGTGTAGTGAGACTATCCCGAGGAAATGCGGGCCATTCCGTAGATCGTACGAATGGAGCATACTTCTCTAATGCATGTAACTGTTCTATCTATGAGCGTAGGCAGCATCCCCCGAGCACAACATACAGGAGATCAGGGAGTTGAGTAAGACGTAACTTCTAAATAAACAATAGGCTCTCTCGCAGGAACGCTCTTCGAGATGGGCGAGGTAGGCATTTAGTTAGGAAGCGAACAATGTGGGACTGCCACAAGCTACAATGAAGGTAAATAGGGTGAAGCTGGGAAGGACAGCCATGAGGTCGCTAGTGACTTCAAATTTGTTAATTTGTATAGAAAAAATTGGTTTTGGGAGAAACAATACTAGCCTCGCGGCCAGCAAATAGTAAAAGGTTCGCATCCAGCAGGAATAAAACAGGATCAATAGCAATGCTGTCCCCAATAACGTTGAGGTATGATGCGCCTAATGCGACTTCTCTTTTTGTATCTCGACAAACAGTCGCACGTATTGTCAGTGAAATGAAGTGAAAGAGACATTACACACGAGCCAACTGAGTTACCTGCGTAGGCCACTAAGATGGCTCGTGTGTGCAACATCGAAGTGTGTACAACACCCAACATCGAAGTGTGTACCAAGTCCTTGTCGATGGGAGTTACAACAGGTATTGTCAATGCAGGAGACAATATACAGGAAGACAGCGCCAGGTTATAGATGAAAACAATGGGGTTAGCCAGGGCTACTTGAGTGAATGGTTACATTTTCTCTTTTATAATTTGCTTTTCATGCTGCACCAAGTTTCACAATTACACCAGAGTCGATCCGGGAGCTTGTAAATTGGAGAGCACTTGGCACCGCCTAGCGCAAGCTACGATGATAATTAGCTACGACAGCGGCTGAATCTATAAGACAGCGGGCGGTAGAGAAGTAGTCGCAACATACATTGCTAGCTACATCTAATCATTAAGTGACCAGAGCTCACTTGTGAGTCGATTGCAAACATAGAGCGGTTGTATTGGGTCCGGAGAGAGCCGACTGAGATCAGCGTCTCATCAGGGCTTGTGCCCCGGAATAGTTTGTTTAACGGTTGATCACCCAGAGATATACTGCAGTTAATAAAACAAAATATCCTGTCAATTCCAAAATTGTAGCGCAGGCAGCAGCCATAAATGGCGATATGTGGACACGTGTGAGCTATTTGCCATGACTCGGTTACACAGCATCAAACAGATCAAAATGGCGGAGTCTCAACTTTTTGGCTGTTGAGAAACTATTTTTCCGGGAAGCCCTGATTCTATCAACGTTAACGATAACTTCACAATAAGGTCACGATCTTTAACCCCGAGATAACCTTATAAGAATGGTTAGATATTAGTGCCCAGGCAGGCACTGAGTTATGAAACGAACTTCGCGTAAATAATGGCCTGTCTACCTGACGATACTCAGATTCACCATTTAGGTACACGAGTGCCCTCAACAATGCTAGCCATACATTTCGAAATACTATATGATGAGTGGAGCGAGATAACAAGAGAACGGAACGCGTAGCAAACGTGACGTAGTACCAATCTCAAGCAACATGTCGAGGCAATTGTATTCATCCAAACAGCCATGCCAAAATGTCACGCAAGCGTCAACAGCTTCTCTACAACCAAAAAACATGGCAGCATCATGCAGCTCCGTCGCGTTGCTTGTCGTGATCGAGAAGGCTGTAACCAAATCAGAAAATATTGTTACTGGTTCTGTCGCATGAGCATGTGCACTTGTGCAATTTACCTCCTTCACACAAAGTGATTGTCTGACTGTAATACTCTCAACGCGAGACTGTTAAATTCGACCGTTTCGAGCGAACTCAACTTCTCAATGAGGTTGATTCCATTTCTATTTAATGAGGCTTATCTGCAACAGCTACACAAAAGAGGATCTTGTCGATTATTCTGTCGCGGTCTTTCATGTGACCTAATGTCTTCGCTGTCTTTTTGCGATGACTTAGATCAAGGTGTAATCGCCATCAAATATTCTTCCAGGTATTGTTTAGTTTAGTGTTATGTATACCGTGAAGTATGATATATACGATCGTACCTAAAACTCTGCACGTCTCGAGGAAATTCTACTTACGCGGATTTCCCATTGAAAGCGTACGGTGAAGGTATTTACATAACGTGCGGACCGCGTCAACAGAAAGTGCGTCCGGAAGCTCCAATTCTATACCCTTCTTGTTTAAACCTAACATCTGTCGGTGCGCGAGTTCCTGTTGAACGGAACCGCAGTCTCGGAGAGCAGGTATCCATACGGGTAGATGGTGTGATTGGTCATTCTCTCCTAGAATAAATAGTGCGGGTGTTTTTTCAGCCAATCTAAATTTAACATTGATTGTGTCCTATTGGACAAATAGGTTGAACTTTAGCGCACTTTCCAAACATTTATAATTAGAAAAAGTTTTCTTGAATAAGATATGCGGCGGTGTGTCTTTGGCGCTGCTTGCTGCTTACAGTTTAATTTAAATTTGTAGATATACGCATGGAGTATCATCTTGATTGTAGAAAATCAACTTGAGAACCTGGATTCGACATCGTTTGATGGCTTTCAAAATCGGGAAAGAAACTCCCACATTATAATGAGGGGATAATTATTCTAATACAGTGGTGTGAATAAACATAGCCCACCCCCTATATTTCAACAATCGTCACAAAGAATACTCATTTGAGGCATTTCTTCTGTGTCAGATTAATGTACGTGTCAAATAACATATTTACCACAAAGAACAGCGAATGCAACATCGCATGCAGCCTGCTACAACAAAATGTGTCATATTTCGGTGGTGAAAAATGATAGCACCATCTCAGTTATCGAGTGTTTTCGCTGAATTAGTTCTCGTTTTCTTGTGCTAATCAGTACCGTGTGGACTCACCGTTGCTAATTATAACGTCAAAGACTCGGTTTGGCATACTATCAACAAAATTTAGCAGGATCCGGTTGCTGACATCTCCCCAGGCCTCCAACAACGCCTTTTTTAGTGTTTCCACGGATGTATACTGTCGATTCGACGCGTATACTCTTCGGATAAGAATGCCCTAGAGGTTCTCCATCGGGTTGAGCTAAGAAGAACATGCTGGCCACTCTAGGGTACCAATGTCATGCCGTCTTAACCGCGCATGTGTACTAGCCCTGACGTGAATTGAAGCGTTATCTTGTTAGAAAACAATTGGAAGTAGGTGAAATCTGCTACTAAATGGTAGTAGGTTGTTGGTCAACATCTGCTGATAGTCCTCGCTATTCATTTGAGATGAGATGAAAGTGAATCCAAGTTTGCAAAGCTCCCCAACCCATAAAGCACTCTCCGCCGAACATGTGCTTCGAGAAGTACCGCGACTCTCTACATACATCATGCCACTAACGGTTAAATCCATCTAGCCCATCCAAATTTAACTTCTTCTCGTCACTGGAGACTATTTGAAACAACATAGTACCTTTTAGATAGATTTACACCCTCAGGACACTTTTTAAAAAAACGTTGCCCCAATACTCATCAATGTCCAGTCACGTCCATAATGTTGCGGGCGAAGTTTAGGTGGGCAATCATATGGTGTTGTTGAAGACGAGGTCTTGTTCTCATTTGCGCCCGTATGATATGCGGATAACGCTTAATTGTATTTAAAACTGTTGATCTATGAACCTGAAGGGTTAACCCTTGCCTGATTGCTTCACAACTTATGGTCGGATTCGAGGCCAATCGACAGATATGCATGACAGTTCGCTGCCTGTTCTTTCGTGGACGTCCTTTAGACTTATTAGTACCATACGTCGATGGACTGCGTCAATAATTTTGCACTACGTGACGATTTTTGCCAATTTCTCTGGCAATTGCAGTCTGGGTCTTTCCTGCTCTGTGTAAAGCGGATAACTGCTTTCTCTGCATCAGTAAGGCTCGAAGCGCGTCCCATGACTACAGTACTGCTTGAATGCTCAACACAAACTGAATTAATTCAGCGAGAACACTCGATAACTGAGGGTGTGTCTATCATTTTTCATCACCGAAATATGACACATTTTGTTGTAGCAGGCTGCATGCGATGTTGTATGCGCTGTTCTTTGTGGTAAATATGTTATTTGACACGTACATTAATCTGACACAGAAGAAATGCCTCAAATGTGTATTCTTTGTAACGATTGTTGAAATATAGGGGGTGGGCTATGTTTATTCACACCACTGTATATACAATATATTGTTGTTGGATTTTAGGTATATCATAATTACCCAAATAAAGCACATTTGGTTTCCTTAACCTATGTTCGTGAGAATATCGAGATTAAGACACCGATAAAGGCTAATTAAATGCTTGACATTTTGTCACTTAGCCTTGTTACTAATTTTCGCCAATTGTTTTTACTACTCCAAGAAATCACACGCACACTAGAAGAAATTGCTGGTTAGGGTTAGTCCTCATCTTGGATTTGTATATACATGCCTACATGGAGTCGATATATGCATTCCACTACGAGTGGTATAGCAGTTAGAAATTCGATGACTCCAGTCGAATAAATCATTCAGGGTTACTAGAAACGAGGTGTCCAAGAATTCAGAAACGGTTATGGCATTACAGTTACTCATAATTATGATTCATTGTTGTTGGACATTGTAAATCCGTGAGGGTTCGTATTTCTGCAGTATAAGGTGTAATATTCATTTGGTCTCAGAAACTCGGTATATTTCACCTTTAAAGCCATATCGTGGAGTTCTGTAAATATAAAATGTATAATCACTGATGATAATGGTGGTAATCATAATGATCTTGTCCCAACTATAACGCATACTTCCTGGCGTCATTCGAGCAGCTACTTAATTAGATACTTCAAATAGAGAACAAACCAGTGGAGGTAGGCTTCTTGAGCAATAGATAGGCGTCGTAAAGTAGAGCATCTTCTACCTCTTTGCCTGGCCATTCAAGCTCGGATGCTTCACCGCTAATCGGAGGTGGTCTATTTTCTGTTGCTGTCGTGATGGCTACCATGACTCTCGACTGCTTTGGAGTCGTGAACCAACGATACCGCGCGTTCTCCCCTCACTTTCCCCTATCGTGGGTCTTCGTTGTTATCTGTGGCTCGAGAGATCGCCGCCATCTCACGATAAGTCCTGAGCCCCTTTCATTTTAGACACTGCATGCCCGGTCCCAGTCGTATCTTTCATCCAGAAAAGATCGCTATCTGTTTGTCCCGAGCTGTATCAGTGTTCAGCGAGCATCGAATCAACGCCAAATATGCCTGAAAGTGCATCGGGATAGAATATAGAAATATTTGCATCTTTTCGTCGATGATCACATAGTCCCCTTTGTGCACTTCACGTGTTTCATTGACATCGTATTCGAAATATTCTTGGGTGTTTTTTCCATTCACATCCCAATTGTTTTTGAGATTGACGCAAACGTTGAGTCCCAACTGCTTAATGTTCGGGCTTCCTTTGGCAGCTAGTCGCCGAACGCATCAATGTGCACTAGGCACACAAGTTAGTGTATTCGAATGTGAGGCGCCTGTCTCGTTAAACATCGAACTCGTTGTCACGTCGTACGGCTTCTCAGATGACGCTGAACGAATGGTCAATGCAGTGTCTCTGGACACTGACTAAGGGACATCGCAGCCTTTCGATCCCCAGGCCTTCGCACTAGGAACATAGAAATGTCCATTGAACTATGGTCTTCTCTCTGTCACGTACTTATTTAACACTGTTTTAGTGACCCCAACGACATCACACTTCGTTAAACACACGTACATCAGCATCACTTCGTCACATGCATCAGCCTTTGGAGTTAGATAAGCACACTTTAGAAGCGTACCAGAGTTTGACGCGGCAATGAGGTTGTGCGGTCCCAAATTGCTGCGGACTATGTTGGGTTGAAATGAAATTGGTGAATCGTGGGCTATTACCTATGTACGTCGGGTAGAGGGGTGCACCCGACAAGCGATTTGGTTTAAAGCAATCTGGTCGGACCCAATCGCTTCGGCGTCCACCGTATCCACCTAAATATGGTCGCGGCACTTCAGAACAATACAGACATTGAGGAACCACAAGACGTTTATGGAGATTAATGTGTATAACATTCGGAAGTATTGAGTACAACGCATCTTGAAGTATAACTAATGTTTTATAGGGGAAATTAAGTTCTAATTCATATGGGAATAGGAAGCAAGCTCTGACGTAATAGTAACTCCAAGGTTCTTAACGGGGTTCAGTGCACTGATGGAAACATCATTTGTACCGGGGCAAATATAGGGGGGCCACTTTTTCAAAGAAAGCCAAATACGACATCAACTGCCCAATGTTCTTGCTAATAATTTTCAATGCTTAATATAGCGATCATGGGAGGAACTATACGCATTTCTTTCCCATCGATGCCACCACCATATCCAACACAGCGGTCGAGAGAGAGATGGAGGCATCACTATTATTTTCCGAAAGCTCAATATTTTTTACCACGAACATTGATCTATACTCTGCCAGATCGTTTCGAAATTGGTTTTTTGCTATGTTGTGTGCGCACAGCCGATTAAACGCTTATGGGCACAGCCTACCAGTTATGGGCCCGAGACAATTTTGAGTTGTAGTCTTCTCCTATATGTTTTTAATACTTGGTCTTTCGCAGCAAAACTAGGGAATGGTCGACCTTTATACGCACAGCGTTTTTCTATCATACGTACGTGTAAGATTCTGTTGCATAATCGAATTTAGATTATAGTTCTATGACTGAGGAAACCACTAAGATCAGGTGTTCTGTAGAGAGCAGTGCGTTATTAACTAATGAAGATCTATTTACTAGTGTGCTTTTTGTAAATATGAATCAAGTGAACACTATTAAGGTATTCCAATAATATGGTAATGTTCTCCACTATAATAATATGCTATGTATGATATAAGCATAAAGGCTTACATAACAAATATAGGATTTGTTTCAGTGGCCAGGTTCTGATTGCGGACCAACCGTCGGCGGTGGATTCGAGCTCTGGGTATGATATCGCAACCAGAATATGGATATGGGATAAGATGATGGCAATAGATTTTCTCCCCATTTAGCTTTATTTAATATGCTATCCGATTTAATTGTACCCCCAACGAACTTAATTATGTTAGTGATTGTCCTTTCCGATATAAAATGTATGACGTATGATACAAAACGATACAAAATGTATGACTTATGATACAAAATGACGTATGATATTATAGATAACTAAATGCGCCAGATATTTGCACATTCGGTTCTCAAGAAGAAGAGCTTGGAGTACATCGTAAACGAAAATCCAAAGGTTAGATTCTCTGTATCCCTAACTAATGCTAATACCCTGAACGTTGACTTTTTGTAGTATTTATTAGTCAGTTATAATAGTGGGCGACAATCAAAAGTTTGCTTGAGCAAAGCTGCCGTAACTGCTCTCCATTTTCGCCGAGTGGAAATGGAACTTAAGATTATAGTAAGTAATTAACGATATGTTAAAGAACAGCAATATTCGATTACGAACCAGCCGTATCCGGTGGATTCGAGCTCTGAGTATGATATTGCAACCAGAATATGGATATGGGATAAGATGGTGGCAATGGATTTTAAAAAGTATCTTCCATTCTGGGTTGTGGCTCACACCAAATATCCAAAAGTGCATTATCAATTATCTAATCCGTTGGGTCTTATTAAAATCGCATATCACAGGTCACAATGAACTCTGTTAAAGCCGACGAAAGTTAGTGCCTTATACCAAACATCAAATAGTCACACGTAAAGATGGAAGGTCGTCAGGTACTCCCAAGCAGCAAAGATAACGAAGATGAAATTTCACCTTCACTTTGGCTTCCATTTGCAACTTTTTTTGGGGGGGGGGTATTGCCATGCTAATGCATGTCAACACCGTGACCGCTCCCCAGTTCTGGAACTGCTCACGATGTTCAACAGTACCACCTTTCCCGGTATCGCTTAGCACTCGTTCAGTAAGGAGACGGTGAGATGAACCCAACCGTAACCCAGCCACGGGCACCACATATCCTCCTTTGCCGTACGGACATGACGTCGTTAGCTGATTCTCAGCTGCTTCTCTTCTCGCTCTCTCCCCGGATCTCTTCCCTAGGACCTTTGTCCGTCCTTCGTCTGTAAACGAAACTACTACTCTGGTCAATAGGTCTGTAGAAAGCCCCCGTGTATGTCAACACGCAGTATTTATGACGTGTACAGAGGGGGGTGTACGGTACCTTCCTTTCTGCACAGTGGTAGCTGTGCCGCAGACCACATTAGTTGCTACTACTACTTTTCAAATCTTATTGAGAGGATACTGCCTATAAAAGTAAACATGGCTCCACACAAATTTGAACCTCCGACTCCATAAAACTCCCTTTGACACCGCCTCCCTTATTCACCACGCCATGCGCGCATGACTTCCATTTGCAACTGGGCAATCCTTATTGCAGAACCATGCATATCAACACAGCAGACTTCTCGGATAGCTAAAGTATGGCATCTTCTGGCCCGGCGGGGCGTATTCTCAGTATAACATGGATACTACCCCACAGCAGGGGCAGAATACGTGAAGCTGATCAGGTGATTATGAAATTCTTCATCCATATTAATAATGAATCCAAATTAATACGAATAATGACGTCAATTATTAACTCATTCAGAGCGGCTTTGCTAGTAATTAAAACACTCCGCTTCGCAATATAAGCGTCTAGACCTAGACCACTCCGAAACATTTGTCCCTCCTTGGCTAAGAACATATCTGCATTTTCCGAATTGCTTGACTAATATTCGCGTATGTTTTTCTTGGGTTGCTAAACTAAAACACAGTGTATTACAATACAAGCCTGCTCTATCTTGGTCGTGCGAACAATATTTTTGACAAAAGAAAACAGCTTGTTGCTCGAATTTATGAATAAAGCAGACGCTAACGGAATCGGTCATCTTTTTCTTTTTTTTTGTTTTGGAACACACTGTAAAATACATACGCACTAACCCCGAGCTTCACACAAATGGTTTTTGCCCGAGAGTGTGGCCCATTGCTGGATCCACTAAAAGCAGTGATGTCCATCCCCCTGTTATCCCCGGAACACAGAGAGCATTACTTCGGCGGGGGATCGGTCATCTGCCGTGTGACTATAGTGATTTCGATAGTGATCCATTCGGCACTTAGAGATCCACCATTCGTACACTATACAACGTAGCACATCAAAGTAATTAATTTTAATTATAAATATTGTTAAATGTTGCTATTAAATATCTTATATCTAAATTGCCACTGAAGTTAAAGTTGATCGCCGTACAAGAGGGTAAAGGGTAAAGCTTTATTGATTTAGTTAAGGAACTGCAATTTATTTAAGGAATTGACGCAGTTGCCATATGGTTCAAGAAGAATGCGATGGTGCTATGAATATCTATATAAATATGTAGTACCTAGGAGGGGTCTTACCTCATATGATTTGAATATTGACAACTGAACATTTCCCTGTGTACAGTTCACACCTTCGAGCGAATGTTGCCGCCGTACTTTATTTTTTCCCATCATATAACACAAGTGGTCAAATCTAACAACATTCATGTACATATGATTTTCCGTTGCTTTATTGTTAAAGATCCTGGTGAGTATATACGCTTGTGCAAAGCAATGGTGTTATCAAGAACAGTTCTCGCGTATGCGAACCTCATCAAAGAAGGTAATTGAATATGATTGAGTGTGTTCAAAGGCAGTATTTGAGACGTCTGAAGTGGGCGGAGTGTTCACTTGAATGGGATGCTATGATCTACAACGGATTTGTACCATTTATGCCTTGACAGAATATTGCTACTCTAAGGCAAACCGGTTGGATACGAACACCGTTGATCACTTCTTTGATATCACGCAAAATAATATGCACAGCAGCAGCAGCTGCACCATCAATCCTAAAGATACAGCCCGAACTGAGCTCATTAATAATGTATGCCTCTCTTGGCGTATGTCCAAGGTGTTCCACACCAAGGATGTGTCCCCCTATGACCCTGCAGGGCGTTTGTGAAGGTCAGTGATCTGGTCCGTCGACTCACCAACCCCATCTCCCTTTATCGAATAAGGTAGTTTTCAACTTAATCTATATAAGTCAACATACGATAATTTTTTTTGTTTACTCCGCTTCTGTATGTATTTATTGCTGAGTTCTGTGAGTCCATTTTAACTCGAAGAAAAACTTAATTATCGATCCTTTACCAGCGGCACATAACAGCAACAACATCGTACTGGATTTCTCGAAACGTGTGATGTCAGGCAATCTTGTAATGTGTCGCTAGCATAGTATTCTAGTGGTGGTATACATACATAATAGAGTGAAAAAATGGAGTCGCTACTTCACTTGGAACTATGAATGGTAGTGGATCGAGAAACAAAGGAATACTAAGGCTGATTCTCAGCTAATACTCATCGAGAAACTAGAAACGCATCTGTTAACAGCAGTTGCTCTTGTGAAAGTATCGCCTGCGAGTCTGCTGTTTTTTCGAGCTGACCCTCAGCTGTTCGTCTATGTGACAAGCCTCAGCTCTTAACCTTTTAGGTATTACTATGAGGGACGTGTGTGTTGGGTTCAAATCCTGTCAGACGCGGAGAATCTTTGGAGTTATTTATCATCGCCTGCGATTCTAAGGTACTCCTAAGCTATAGGATAGAGCTGTAATTCGAAATTTTGCGGTTGCGCCTGTATCCCTACGTTATCTCTGCTGCCCAGTTTGTCTGGTGTAAAATTCCAGCAATAATAGTATCAGCATCCGTCGCGACTCTTCAAATGTCGCTCGTTTCAAGTTGGAACTCGAAGCTGAGATGGACGGGTAGTAATCAACAAGTGGACTTGAATGCTCACGAAGAAAGACCCACGCTGTTGTGGTTGATGTAATTGATACGTGGCCAGACATAAATGGTTTCGCTATGTTCGTTGTGTTTCATAGAGACATACATGACCTGCTGAAGGTATGAGGCTCTGGAAAAAAGAATGGGACAAAAGAGGCGAAAACTGAGATTGTTTCGCGAATCACACGATTAGCTCAGATTGGATCGAATCGATCTACTCGCCTTGCGATTTGTTCTATACCATTCTCTCTGTTTTGTTAAAAAGAAACCTCGAGAGTTGATGAACTGATTTGGGCCGTCCTCTATGACGAATATAACACAGAATCCATCGACTACCTTGACACCGCTCGTGTTGCCTCGTATTTTGAAAATGGACCAGATCCACTATCGTGCCACGGGTGTCACGGTAGCATCCGAGGTCGTTGCTTGATGTCTTCGTCGTCGCATGAATTCACATGTCCATGTTGCAAATGTACCCACTGTTTTGTATGTCCCCAGCTCGATGTCGAGGGCAAACAGCTACAGGGGTGAAATGCTAGACCGGAATCAGAGCAGTGAGAATCATCATAATTCCAGGAGGCCTCGTCCCAACACCAGGAAGTCCCCCATCTAACTGAAGGAATATCAACGTTACCCGCAATGGATAATGTCGATTCGCAATCTTCCCCATCCATCTCGGGTGGCCTCAGGTTCTGGTTGCAGGGCCGTCTTCTTCATAGCCATCCCAATGTGATAAACAGTCATCAAGCGATGGCTGTGATCGATTAAATTTTCATATGAATCAACAGACGTAAGTGAAATAGAATTTGCTTGTCAAAAGTTGACTACTATTCGTTGAGTGGCGTCGACATTGTTATGATGTTCGAGGCCTGGCTACATGACTCAGCTCGTATCGGGAACTATCCCTACAGGATAAGTACAATTGTCAGGACAGAGGATCAACAGGTGGAGGAGCCCTGATGCTTGCCAAAGACAGTCGAGACGATACTGATCCTGGTAGGACACATGAGTCGCACTCCAGTACGGCTTACTAAATGGAAACCAAGATATGCCCTCATCCCCTCTAAATGTAGTCTCACTTCTGGCGATATTCCCCCGATCATCTCCAACCTGTGTCGGCCCTGGCTGGCTGAGTTTGATATTTGGCCCAGTTATGATGAAGATGAAATCGTACCAAAATGTTTCTTGTCACAACAACGCATATGAAAAATGCTAAATCGGATGTTGATAATTATATATATTATTGTATAATTTTTAGACGATCGTAGTTGACCACATTGTACATTATATTTAGAGGGAAGAGATATTATGATAGATAATGATCAGCTGGTGATTGCTCCATGAAGGGTAAGTACACATCCACTCAGCTGGTACCGTTTGAGTCAGGACTGGGCAACCCATTTCACCGCATATACTTTAATTTTTCAAAGCACTCCACAATAGATCAATTATCTATAGATGCTGTATAAAGCTTGTGTAATGAGAACGAGTTCTCAATGAACGCCCTCACCTCAGATAACATTGTCATGCCCTTGAGAGGGTACAAAGGAGTTTCATACCAAGGATTAGTGCTGGATGCCACGTCTCTAGGAAGTCAATTGTGCTAACTCAACCAGTTAGTGAGCTGCACAACGAAGCTGATCTCAGGATGCTTGAGAAATTGGAAAAAACTCTGTATGATAGATTGTCTTCTAGTTCTTCAAAACAATTATCTACGCAGGGGCAGCGCCACATGTGCTGTTGGAGTTGCGCGCTTCGAGCGCGTTAACGGCAAGTTTGTTTGGAGGCCGGCGTACCGTAATGTGCGTGAAACATGACAATCAAAAGTTCCGCCTGTCGGAACTTTTT
Organism: Stratiolaelaps scimitus; assembly: GCA_019614645.1. Classification (NCBI taxonomy): domain Eukaryota; kingdom Metazoa; phylum Arthropoda; class Arachnida; order Mesostigmata; family Laelapidae; genus Stratiolaelaps; species Stratiolaelaps scimitus. The sequence goes on from JABWDB010000074.1 coordinate 325,682, forward strand.
CACAAGCACTATCCGAGGAATCGAAAAAAGTGCATCAGTAACGGTTGGCCTCAATAGAGGCAGAAGCAGTGCAATTAAGATTAACACCAACCAGGCTAATTGCAAACCTAATATTGGCGCTCCTTTGGTTCCTTGTCTCTGTATTAAAACATGTATTATATTGTTGCAGATTTTATAGGCTTTATTAGTCTCCGTAAGTATTACTGATACATATGACGCTTCTCTAGGTTTATCAGTAGCTATTGTAGAACCTATGTGAGCACTATACACGATGGAGTGGTCGTTACCTTCGTCAATAATACTGTTACCATGTTACGATTTTTACAAATATCCCACGATGACACAGTGCTTCCATAGCGAAACCGAGTTACATGCCAAATGCTGTATCAGTAAAATGCTTAGGTTAGCCAACGTACAAAAAAAAAAGTTTTTTTATTTATACGTTTCGGATCATATCACGGTGTATTTAACTATATCTGTCGAATATCACTACTCTTGACAAATAGGCTTCTGATAGAAAATCATTGTGTATAATCGTTAAACGGGTGACAACTGACGGTATGTCAGTACCTAAGTTTTTATCATTTTCAATCAACTGTCTAGGAAACTTACCCGGGATTTTTCCCTCTTATTAGGCGCTCGCAGGGCACCTTACGCGACCCCCTGCACTTGAAGACACTCCATCCTCAACATGCCTCTAATGAGTTTCTAGATTCAACATTTCATACCAGTAGCACCTTACGAAATCCTACAACCGCGTCCACAACTTCTTCACAATGTGAATTTGTTCATATAATTTCGACAATAATTGTACTCCGTGGACGCGTACGAATAAAAATCAAACTAAAATTAATGCGATACCCTTGTTAATTTTTGGAACTTAAATACTGTGTCATAAAGATGGTATTTTCGTTTGAGTAAATATAATTGAAGGAGTGTACTTCAGGGGCTCGATCAATTGTTCCATATACATCTCTTAGCAGTTCCTGCTTTAAGTTTATCAGCTGCGATCGTCCGAGTTAGCGTATTTAGTACTCAGTCAGCACAAAAAAAATATAACCTAACAGAAATATGGGGACGGGACTTGTTTTCGCTGGAAATCTTCGCCAAATCAATATTTCAGTTTAATGTGCTAGTTCACTGCTACTTTAGATTGGCACCATTTTGAGAATCTGGAGTAAACGATCTTTCAGAGATGTCAAAAATACAAATGGAGATCCATATGTCTCTGACTGACGAAGATACATGAGGAATATCAGCAACTTAGTGTAACAGCTAATAATAGTTGCTGGAAACAGGTAGCCTAGTATCGAACGTGGAGAAGGGTGCCGCTAGACAGTATATGGGATTCGTGGATTTTTAAGACTAGGAAGTTTAAAATATAGGGTTAACTAAGAGAGGCAAGTTCTTTTTACACTTACGCTAACTTCGTTAGGATTATGAAGATACGAAATAACCGGTTCAATTTTCTATCACAGTTTCGATGTCCCAGAGCTACGATTTCGATGAAGACACCGAGAACGAATTACTTTTACTACGATCAAAACATTCGGGTTATATTCTATGACCACCTTGGGGGCTATATGGGACAGTGTATTTTAGGTCATATAGAAAACGGGATTGACGGCGAACATGAAATGCTTTCGCTTTTGTATAACACGGCTCGGTGCGCTAAAAGTTCACATACTATACTAAATTAAGCTCGGAGGCGTTCGCGAAGTTAGACAATTCATGGCTTACCAACGGCCACCAAGTGCCGAAGGTAACCTTTCATACAACTCTGTTCTCCCATATTGCTCTAAATAGATAGTGCATGTCTCTTTCAATAAAAAGAGAGAAAAACACTATGAAAATGATCTTAAGTAAGATCAAAGTGCATTCAAACCTAGAACTGCTCATCGATTTTAATTAATGTTTGTTATATACTTAAAAAAAATCTTTCTTTGTCTTTCTTTTTCAAACGCGCGTTAATATTTACGTAAAAAGGGAAAGGAATCACGCAAATTGCCTTCAAGCCTAGCAAACCTTGGCAAATTCGGCTGATATTCCCTAGGATTGCGCAGCTTTACCGACCCTCTCCAGTTGTACGATGTTTTCAGTATCGCATACAGCCCCACCATAGGGTCTACATGGGACAAATATATAAGTATTTTAATTAATTGCCATTGCATACCAACGCTTGATTACATCACGGCCATCAACGATTGACGTCACCTCATTTGGCCATTTTAGCAATGATGTGGTAAATATGGTAGTACACTGATGCTTACTGGTAGCCTGACAAATTCCTTATAATATAATTAAACAATAGCAATATATATAAACGATCAAAAATAGGGTCTCAACAGTGTACTGTTCTCCCGTATGAGAACCTAATAAAACAATTGTTGAATATGATTGAGGGTGTTTAAAAGCAATGTCTCACGATATTGCTGCTTTAAGGCAAGTCATGTTGGGTATAAAAAGGGTTGATCACTTCTTTAATATCACGCAAAACAATCTACGAAGCAGCAGCAGCTGCAGTTACATTATCCGTCCTAAAGCTACAGCTTGAACCGAGCACATCAATAATGTATGTTTCTTCTGGCGTATGTCCAAAGTGTTCCACAGCAACGATGTGTCCCTGGGTACGAACCTGGGCATTCCTAACGTGAGTGATACAGTTCATAACCCCTACTACCTTTTGTACAAATACAATATAATAGTTATCTATGCTATTCTGTGGGTAATGCCATTCTGCTCAGTACTACTACTACTAATGGTATATCTAATTGATGATGATATTACGACACTGCTTTTTGCCGAACAACTGTGGATCAAGGCAGTACTGCTAGTATAAAAGTGATTCAATTAAGGTCTGCAGGGTTTACCCGGTATATATATATATATATATATATATATACACATATAATTTATATTATATTCATTTTTTAGGCAACTCTTATAGAAATACCATTTTATCTCCAAGGAAGCCTCAACCATTTTCGGATTTTCTTTGAGAAACTACCTTTACGTAATTTTTCACAACTTTTCACTTCATTCAGCTAAAAACACCCAACTTTAGGAAAGTCGCAAGCCTTGTCCACATCATGATGCTTGTTACTTTGCTCATTTTGACCATTTTGATAATTTAATTTACGCAAAGATGAATATTATGACCGGCGTTGCGGCTGGTGACATAGGCCTTGTCCTAGGCTATTGCACTGTGAAATTTCAAGGATATCGTCGATCCTGAGTTTTCTTTCCATTTTCGCCAATTAGTCAAACTTCGTTACTTGGAATAATACCTATTGCGAAGAGCCAAATAGTTAACTGTTCGCATTTTATATTTTTGTGAATTTTTTTGGAATAAAGTTCCTTGATCACGAATAGTTATTTCGTGCCGATTGTTGATTTGTGCTTGTAGAGCAATTTGTTCTAATTACAAAAACGCCAACCAGGCTCATAGATCTAGCCGCTTGGAGAGTTATGCATTTTCTAGGTTCGCCACTTCTCGTCCTGTCGCGAGGAAAGGGTTGTTCCTACTCTTATTATTGGTCCAAATTATATATACGATACACCACTATTAGGTCTTTGTAGAAACGAACTTTCACTTGATGTTACTGTCCGTGCCTTTTTGCGTTTCAGAGAACGAAATGTGAAATTATATTGAAGCATAACTGTAGCTTGCCAAATGCGCGACATTTAGATCCAACCAAATGGCATTGGGGTATCATTTTGATATGGATGGCTACTAACACACAGCCTCTGTCTGGCTTGTTGTATGTTGTATTTCAGCATCAAATATGATGAAAGCCTTGAGTAGCATACCTAGTCATACCTTATCTGGCCAGATAAGAACGATCTTCAAGGGTCTTTCATGGCTGGCGCGTTGCGCAGATCAGACTGAACTTGAGATTGTTTCACCTCGCCATTTTTGTATGAACTCGCGATATCTGTAGCGTCTCTGGGAGTTCGAAGGCATCTTCAGCCGAGTAGCAGGTGTCCGCCAGACTCTCGAGTTCGCTGTTACGATACTTAGGTGGCCAGAATGCTCTTTTCTAGACCACTGCTCTTGCTCTTTAAGGTAATCAGAATTTGATCTTGCGTTGTTTACTCCACACCAGATCGACACAGATTGGACCTTATTGGAGAAATCTTGAGATTGGACTGACTCAGAGCCGTCCGAAAGCAGAGTATATAAGATCTTTCATACTCTTTGAGGTTTACAATGAATTTACGAACTCGTTCACCTCTATGGTCACTAAACGTCAAAAGATAATCAAATAGTTGAATTCATCACTGCAGGTTTCGTTACTGTTTTAGTATCAGTTTTCGAAGACATACATCCTTGGTGTGTCGCCTCACTTGCTTGTTGCAGCTGGAAAGTGCTCTCTACGTACAGTGCCAGGTCGTCCGCGTATAGCACCACAGTCACTCTCCAATATTTAGCAAACTAGGCTGTTCTGAACGTCTTTCATTAGTGCTGAAGAAGGGGTTGTGAATAAACTCTCTCTCTCCGCAAAGTCATCATGTTCACTCGGTACTATTTCTGGGAGAAAATAGAGCAGATGGTTGCGAGAACAGTTTATAGCTGCAACGTTCGTTAGCAATGCGTCGTCAAAGGGCACGTCTTTGCCCTTCGAGATAATACTAAGCAGAGGGTATATTTTTCTGGGTATATTCTTCGTCTCCATACACACACAGTAAATGAGTCAGCTTGCATGATGATCAAGACCAGTTTTGCAAACCAAATGAATCGACGTCGCCAATGCATGATTTGCCATTAAAAATTATGTCCTGTATTTCACGAAATTGCTAGTATCTAATAGAATATAATAAGTAGCGTTTAAATAATACAATTCAACCTTGGAGTAATAATGTTTACCTTGCCGTTAGTCGTGCACGAATGTGACGAGTCGGCGCGATACTTCACATTTCAGGAACCTAGCATCCAATGTGTGACATATAAGAGAGCTTAAGCATTGTAAAATTGCAGCTCCTTTAATAAACCAATAAACATTTACCATTTACCAATGAGTACGACGACAGAATAGCGAACTTAGCTTTGAGTCTGGGCAATTAGTCGTGAGCAGAATCTTAGAAAACTTAACGATAAATTCGACAAGGTGTAACTTTGAGAAAAGTGCTTGAATGATCAATTAAAACTTGTTTTATTTTCAAGATCTACAGTCAAACCAAGTGACGTTGCTGGCTTGGCAGGATCGGAATAAAATCAGACTTTAATGGTGAATGTTAAAAGCAAGTCCTATGAATATATGAGTGTCGACGAAGCAGTAAAACTCTCAATTTACTGAAGTGCAGCAGCACTTGATACGCGTTTATTTTCGGCTTCCACTTGTTTTATTAATTCAATCAACAACTTTAATGTGCATAACCTTTAGCCTATAGACCACAGCGTGTAAACCATCTCTGTAGGCGCCTTCAAGTACATTTTCTGTCTATTCATAAGTAGAGAGATGTATATTAAATAATAAACGGCATTTATTAGCTCTTTTAATGTCGTAGGTATCTCCCGCAGCATCCAAACTCTGCCTTCGTTACTTGGCTCTATGGCGACAATTTTGATGGTCGCAAATGTCACCAGCATCAACGAATCTTCGCCAAAACGCTTTCGGTATTTGTTGCTTATATCTGCAGAAGTTACGGTGGGTTTTCTTCAAGCATCTAACCAACGTCTCATACATAGTTAGCATAGAAATCAGTTAATACGATGGCTTATAGAATATTCGTCTGTCCTATATCTTATCAAGATTACTAGGTCCTACTGTAATAGGTCAGCTCTCGTTACGCCATTCATCGAGTTTTTCTTTATTCAAAGCACTGAAAGTAAACCCACAGCACAGGACGTGGATGCTTCAGATCGAAATTCAGCTGACAGAGCACTGAATTTTCGACCAGAATTGACAAGGAGGCCACGCTAACTTACACACTCGCATTCGGCTAATTGTTTTTATAGTTAGCTGACATCGACAATGGTACCTGGGTTAGTAACGGGATTAGTTTAAGATATGCGCAGTTCTCAAAAGATGAAAAGAAAGATCTATTTTTTATAACGTTGTCCTTCTACTACGTTTCTAAAATGTTGAGTCGATATTTCAGCTAACGATACCAACTCATACTGCCATATGAATCCATGTGACGATTTAGTTTGGACAATAATATACGCGTTCCCAGCTCTCCATCCAGCCAATCCTCCAGCCGACCTTGGTGTGGCTTATGCGTAAGGTCTAAACTTGAACTTCGTTGTTTCCAGTCGAAGCATAAGCCGACGTTGATACCAATGGATAGCCCCCCCACAAAAATACACGATTCTCGTAGATTGAATATATATTTATGTGGGACCCACAGTTGTCGATATATCCGAAAGCACGAAATTTCAAGCAAACTTTAAAAATGTATATCACGCAAACTACCGACATTCGGGACACCAATCCCATCGCCCTGCTCAATTGGGAGACGTCAGCTATCCTTAAAAAATAATCAGCCGAATCAGAGTATTTACGTATGACACAGTGCCCTCGTGACATAGCAAGCAAACGTCTTGTTTCATCATTTTACACCGGGATAGTTAGTTCATCGACGCCGTCTCACTAACGCTTGTCATTCTTGTACTGCCTAGTAGTAGTATAGTCGACTTATTAGCGTCACTGTATTCACTTCCAACTTGTTTCTTATTTTTGTTCAACGCCCGTTCTCCGCGCGATTGAACGCCGTCATCGTTCGTCTTCTTCGTCTTCTCCTCGTTGTTCAACTATTATTATTCGTTTCATTATTTGCCTTTCTTATTTTATTATATTAACTTTATCGAAGTCTGTTAGTTATTATTATTATTATTATTATTACTAATATTATTATTACTTTTATTCAATTATTAATTATTTTACTACAACAGCAGCTGTTACAACTTGATCAAATATAGCTAAAACTATGAGCGATTGTAGCAACAGTCAAAACGACTACATTTGTCTACTTTTCAGTCTACACATGTGGAATATGAAATCTCGATAGATTAATAATATCCGTGGAGTAATAACGAGCCATATAATAATTAAAGGTAGACGAGTCTTCTAATAGTAACATCATCATGTTTTTCCAAACTGACTCTACAAGGAGGACAAAACACATCCTGAACGTTCAAAGTTCTCCTCCACAAACGCCGCTGGTGAGCTACGTTCTGTAACAGATCTTTAGTAGTCCATCGCGTCCTTCACGAAGTTTTCGAACTCTTTCTTATGGGTGTATTTGCTGCCAGTGGCTGTCGACGGGGACACGCCGCGGCCCACATAATAAGCGGGCCGCTGATAACCCGTACAGATGTTAATTCGCGGCTGAACAAAAGCCCAGTAGCCCTGAAAATACAAAAATCGCACTTTAAATATATATATATGTGTGTGTTGATTTTTAGAATAAATAACAGTTTCTTGCATTAGTCACTCCCTACTAATTTCATACTGAGATTGGAATAACCCTCAGTAGTAGGTGTTGTGTTGAGTGCGTTGTTTTGATGGCCGCCAAACGTAAAAGCACCAAATTCTGGCCTTAAGATATCGTTTACTTAAGTCATTCCGCTCTATAGAAAATTGTTTCTCTTTCTCTCTCTTCATATATATATATATATATATATATACAGCGAAAGCAAGAAACTCTATGTGTAAATATACCGTACAAAGTAAAGCAAACAGCCAACAAACAACGACAACTTTTAGTGAGTTGTCGTTGGAAAGCAAATTAGACAGGGTCCATCGCGTCGGGTACTATATATATATATTTTGCTTTAGTGAGTTGCTTTCAACGACAACTCACTGCAAGTTGTCGTTGTTTGTTGGCTGTTATATATATATATATATAATATATATATATATATATATATATATATATATATATATATATATATATATATATATATATATATATGTGTGTGTATTAAATACACCCACCTGGTTCTTATGTTCTTCTTGCACCCACTGAATATGAGCATTGGGATATTTGTCGATTTCCTTTTTGATGAGGTCGAAGGGGAATGGGCACAACTGCTCGACTCTCACCAGTGCCACATCAGAGTCCTTGCCTGCATCAGCTCGCGCCTTCTTCAGATCGTAGTACACCTTACCCGTACAGAACAGCAGTTTCTTCACAGATGCAGCGTTGTTCTCGACCGGGCCCTGATCCGGAATGACGCGCTTGAACTCGGTGCCTTCGACCATATCATCGAAACTGCTCTTAGCTTCAGGATGACGTAGGAGACTCTTTGGTGTGAAGACAATCAGCGGCTTACGGAATGGCAAAACGATTTGTCGGCGCATCACGTGGAAGTAGTTCGCTGGCGTCGTACAATTGACAACGATCATGTTGCAGTCATAGAGTTGTTTCATCGAGAAGTCGGCGTTGCCAGCGTCTTCAGGATAGTGATCAGGTTCCTCAGAGCAGAGCTGAAGGAAGCGTTCAGGACGAGCGGACGAGTGCTCCGGTCCCATTCCTTCCATGCCATGCGGAAGCATCATGACAAGGCCAGATTGACGTACCCACTTCGCCTGGCCCGACGATACGAACTGGTCAATGATGCACTGAGCGGTGTTCATGAAATCACCAAACTGCGCCTCCCACATGACAAGGGCGTTCGGGTTGGTCATCGAGAAGCCCAATTCGAAGCCAAGGATTCCGTATTCGGAAAGTGATGAATTACACACTGTGTATGGGGCCTGATCAGGCCAAAGATGACACAGCGGCCTGAAACGAATCACAGCACGAACTTTAATCAATGCTCTAAAAGATGGTCAGAGAAACACGGAGCCAACATTCACACGAATCATATATGATATGGTACAAATAGCGTCAGTACTCGGTGGTAGTAGTACTAGTAGTAGATATTTGCAGATCATTTACCTGTATGTAGTCTTGTCTTGTGTCTGATGGTGGAGCACGTGGTGACGATGTGAGAATGTTCCTCGTTCAACATCTTGTCCAGAGAGACGCACATGAACACCTTGTTTGAGGAGAGAACCAAATGCCAGTGCTTCACCCAGAGCCCAGTCCACGGTGCGTTGTTCTACCATGTCCATACGCGCCTTCAGAATACGCTTGATGCCGGGATGAATGGCAAAATTGCCTGTAATTGATAGACGCTCGTTTCATTGAGAAAATGATATTATTCGAACTTTTCAGGTAGGTTATTACTGTCCCAAATTATTACATATTGAATAAAGGTGAGTTTATAACAAAAGGCGCAACAATCCACTAGTTCGAAACCACTAGTTTCGAGATAGAAAGTTGCCTTTTGATTGAGTTGATGGTTTACGAAATTGTTTCGTTTCAATGAGATTACCAGGCGGCGGCGATGAAAATACGGTTCCAATGTGTTTGAGAACGTCTTCAGAAACACCGCTCGGATCGCAGACAAGGGGCGAACGATCGCCGAAGAAGCCACTCCAAGGCGAATCAAGCCAGTCTCGATTACGCGTTTGTGTCTCTTTTTGAGCATTCGTGTAGGCCTGTTGGCGGTGTGCATGAAACAACAGTACGTGTTCGTTATTATCTATTTACTCGAGCGCATATAGCAACAATGCTTACGTTCCGATCAATATGGATACATTCGAACTAGGCGAGCCACATCAAATGGTTGCCCTCACCTCCTGAAGAATGGCCTCGTATCTTTGCTTCTCTTCTTCGAGAACACCTTGCGTGACAACGCCTTCATCGACGAGCTTCTTCGTATAGAGATCAAGTGTACCTTTATGTTTCTTGATCTTCTGGTACATCAGCGGTTGAGTAAACAGGGGCTCGTCAACCTCATTGTGGCCATTGCGTCGGTAGCACACAAGGTCAATGACACAGTCCTTTTCGAATTTAGCGCGCCACTCAGCAGCCACATTGCACACGTGCATCACCGCTTCAGGATCATCGGCGTTCACGTGGAATACCGGCGCGTTCACCACGCGAGCAACGTCGGTGCAGTACGGCGATGAGCGGGACGAACGAGGATCAGTTGTGAATCCAATCTGGTTATTGACCACAACGTGGATTGTGCCGTGCGTACGATAGTCGGGAAGCTCGGACATGTGCATCGTCTCGTAAACGATACCCTGACCTGAGAAGGCTGCATCTCCGTGAAGAACCATAGACATGACCTTTTTGCCCTGCGTGTCGCCACGATAGAATTGTTCAGCACGAGTTTTCCCGAGCACGATTGGGTCAACCGCTTCTAAATGAGATGGGTTGGCCACGACTGACATCTTCATGTTACGATTCGACTGACGATTCAATCTCTCATGACTCATGCCCAAGTGGTACTTCACGTCCCCAGAACCTTCATCGGCCGGAGTGAGCGATGAGAACTGTGTGAAGATGATTTCGAGCGGTTTGCGGCACACATTGGCCAGAACATTAAGGCGGCCTCGATGCGGCATTCCCATGACGATTGAATCCACTCCCAGCTCCGAGGAGCGGTCAATCACGGTCTTCATTGCTGGGATGAGTACCTCGCAGCCTTCAAGGCCGAAGCGCTTCTCCGACACCCACTTTTTGGCTAGAAACTCTTCGAACTTCGTCGAGCGAAGCAGACGTTTCATTAAAAGTTTCTTTTTATCAGCATTCAGATTCATGACGCCTGAAAATGACAGCCATATTTAGCGATATGTATTCGCATTTAGTAAAAATAGCCAATAATTGACCTAGTAAATTTCCGGAAAAATAAATATGATGAAATGTGAGCCCAAAACCAGACTCAAATATAACATCTACGGAGACAACAGAATAAGCCAAACTGACTGGATCCATTGATGGATGCGACACCAAGCGGGTTCATACCCGGTTCTAGGAAACTAGAATTTAGAAACAGAAATTAGAATTACAGATTCCTCAAGATTTCTTAGGTGCTTAGTATCGCCTGTCGTTGTTCAAGGTTGCATTACACGTCCTACCGCCGTACAGGTTCAGTGATCAAAATTGTTGAAAGCCCGATGCGCTGGATGTAATTGGGAATGAGGTTTCGGCCCAATGAATTAACACAGATGCTCATTGGCCGGTTTTAATCAATATCACAAAATGGTTAAAATTCGGATATTATTATTATTATTAATTGGCTTCTGTGAATGAATGCCAAGCATTCACACGGGTCCTAGTAACCACCCCAAAGCAAAATGTGTAAATCGACTTATTCACCGTAAATGCTTCCTTCTGCACAAAACATTAACAAATGTTGAGAAACATGTACAATCTTACTAACCGGGAGTCTCAAACTTTTCACGGATCCAATTGCACTGGTCCAGATCGTTGATGAACATATATTCCACCCCGATGGATCCACAGTAGACGTTTTCGAGTCGACGCAGAATTTCGCGTAACGGTAGAACTCCCTCACTGCCACCAATGTACGTGGTTGAAGGTAACTTGAACATACGGTCCATGTCCTTGTCATCTGAAATATCGAACGAAATGCGTTATCAACTTATGCACTAATTGTCCTCAAACGGTTGTTGTTTTATTGTAGTCGGCTTCGTAACACCAAGGCAACATTTAATCAGCGTGCAAACACAGAGTACAATTTCAGTAAACTCATCCAGGCATTAAATAAAAATGGTATAGATCTATTGATTTATTAAAGGAATTGCAATCTTTCCAATGCTTAATGTCCTCCAATAAAGGAAGAAGATACCATAAAAATACACACACACACATACATACATAAGAAAAGTACATAAAATATGAGCACAAAATAAAAGCACTTTTGACTGCTGTTCGCTTAGATGTCCAACGACCATGATCGATCCAAGTAACAGCAGACAACGTTTGCTTTTGGAAAAACACAATAGCACAAAGGTGAATACCATGTTCATGCGAGGATGCCCGCTGTAGGATAGGGTGGGCGCTAGTTAATGGAGGACGATTTCCCTTATTAGCTTGAGAAGATCGCGGGATGGGAGAAGAGTCGAATATGAAAATAACAGTCCGTCACTTTTCGCCTCGGTAACTCACTCCCGAGTCCTATGTAACGCCAGTGGAAACTTACAATACAGGGTACGACTTTTAAGACAAAACAGATATGTTTCACTAAACAAGTCTGTATGAAAAGTGCAAGCTGAAAATTCGAACTCAGGAAAGAACAGATAATACTTTTATTCAATAGTAGGACGTTATACAAATCGAAAGGATTAACAAATCTGTCTTAATTTCGAAGTTTTTCTAGATAGCAAAAGCAAAAATTCGAACCACGGTAAGATCTTAATCAATTAATCAGTTGCAACAATGAGACACACCAAGCAAACGAGGTGATTACACATGAATGGCTCAGAAGCACATACCGAAGCTGGCCTTGTAGCGTCCCACATCTCCGGGAGTACGTTCCAATCCGCTAATACCAAGCGGGTCGAGATCAGCATAAAAGTGACCCCGGATCTACCATACCAAGCATTCCACCATTGCCAGATAATAGTGTTATGTTGTGGTACAGGCAGAGGATGGCGCAATTATGGGATACCGTCCGGTATTGCCGGATATTCAAATCGTGAGATTAAAAGCAATTCCACACGCACACACGTTGTGCATCAACGGCAAAAAAATTCCCACCCCCCCGATAAAGAGTCAACAATTCAAAGCCACACCAAGCCGAGTCGAACAGTTGGTTTTAACAATAAAAAAAAATGAAATGTGACAGCGAGATTGTGATTTTATTTTTGGTGGGCAAGTTTTTAAGAAGCATTGAATCGATGTACGCTCATCAATCATATTACGAATGAATGGGTAGGCATCATGAATCCGACGGACGTTCCAGGTATGCACGTGAGTTTTTGGACATTATGAGTTCGGCATTGTTGGTGGAGGCAGTGTTGGGGGAGGCAATGAATAGTTCCGGACGAGTCGATCGTGAGCGAGAAGCCATTCGTTCAAGCATTTGCAGCATAAACAGCATAAATCGCAGGGGGCGATAATCGAGCCAGTTGTTGAGTGAGGTTAGCCAAGAGGTAGTGATTAATATTTTGAATTATTATCATGTAATAATGAATAAATTAATGAATGAATGAATGATGTTGGCGTAGGTGACGATGGTGCGACACAGGTAGTTGGCAGGTTGGTTGATTGATTTAGTGAAGTTAGCACCAAATCGGAGGCGACGCGAGGAGGCCGCGTGTAACAGAGACAGACAGACAAAGAGACAAATCGCAAAAACATCAAGCAAAAAAAAAAGGCAAAATAAACACTGCGTTAGTAAGGTTAGCACAGCCGCTTAAGTGGCCCTCAGTTGATGGGCCGATTCCCTACCTAGCTTATAGCCACGAAGAACGCTCTCAGGCTCCTTCAGACCGCTTGTTCGTATCGGTGGTACCGGGAGAATGCCCAGCGGATCGAGATTAGCGGCAAAATGACCCCGTACCTGTGAAGCAGCACACAATCAGCAACAACAACAACAACAACGGAAAAGGTATTACATTTTATATTTATTGATATCAATAGTAGTATTGATTAAAACGACACAGAAACATAGATAGATGTAATTATCAATAACAGATCTATTGAGGCGATCTCCGCGTTTAAAAGTAACGCTAGCTCATCACATAGAAATAAGAGGGAGCGTGCTTGTTACCTAACACATTTTGATAAATCAAAAGTGAAATTGTCCTCCGAAATGTCCATTTTGGTTAATTAAAGTAAAAGCTTACTTACAAGCAGTGAAAAAACTTGCGGTTGTTTTTGTATTGGTCTTTTTCCAAATGAAAATGTAGTCTTTCCTTTATAAAAAGCGGCTGCATGTTCGAGTGGACTCAGCACACCTCTAGCCGAGTTACCGACCGCTGCCAACAAATGGCGATATTTTTCACTCCACAAAAATTGCAAGCCCGTTTTAAGCTTTCACTAGTACGATCACTCTTAGCGTAAAGTTTATTGGAAACTATAATAGTCAAATATTGTCTTGCGGGATTGAATAAGAGAGGCGTTTTCATTTGAATTAAAGCTTAGCTCGAGCTGGTGTCAGGAAACTGTGGGCAGAAAATATAATCGTTTATTATATCCATAATTAATATCAACCACAAATCCTCTGTATATGAGAACAATGCAGAATGAATGCGAGTGTTTTCGGAGACGATGAGATGAGAAGACATCTGAATACGACACATTGCCCATCAGGCTCGGGCTATCATTTTTAATACATGACTTCTAATCCATAGACCAAGTCATGATACATGTGTATGTGAAAAATGTTTCAGACAACTAAGAATACCTGGTATGAGCGGATGATGGCCTGAACTGATAGATGGTCCTCAATATCACGAGGTGCTGCTGGAACTACCCCGGCAGAAGACGAGGGGCCGACAGCTGCGGGCTGAGGTGCTGGGGCAATGCCCATTGAGGCCAGAGTCGGAGGCGCTGTGTAGGCTTGGCCAGGGCCATGTCCTGCAGCAGCTGCGCGGAAGAACACATCCCACGACTAACAACGAACAGGGATAACAACGACAAGAAGGAAAGATAACTAATAAAATCATCCGAGCTATTTAATGGAGTTCTACGATAGGAAATATGCATGTACATCATTAAGGCTGTATACGGTCACATAAATACACTTCAAGCCCAATGTTCTGTCTCACTTTTCATACGCACAGACGTCTTGAGATGAGCGCCGGCTAAATCGTTAAAAATGTATTAAAATACTCTAAACTAAAATAATTTGTATTCCTATAAATTGAGGCAAAAGTACGTACGGGGTATTCAGTAGCGATTTTTCTCTTTTTCATATATGGATACAGAGCTACTAGTTAGATGTGAACGTCTATTTATATACATATTTAGAAAGCAACGCGTGTTTCAAAACAGAAATACAAGAAATGTTTTCTTGATGCAGGGTCCAATTTGAGTTTAAATCCCACCGGCACTCCAAGATTTTAAACAAAAATGAACGTTTTTCTCCAAAATAGTTTGCCTCTTTTTGCTACAAATGAAACACGTTACGAAAAAAGCATATTGCAAGGAACGTCTCCTAGGAACTGTGATTGTGATATCCTGTTGCAAGCGTATCATTTCAAATTTCATTTTGAAACAATAGTCGTTTAACGGGACTTGAATCAGCCGATTTCAGGCTCTTTGCAGCCAGGGACTTAGCCGTGAACAACACAGCCCCGATAATTTGATAAAGAATGAGAAATTTAGTGTGATAATTGTAATTGACCAAAAAAATAAAGTTAAGAATCCCCTTCCGGTAAAGCCGTGTAATCAGTCCTTACGTTTACACCAACAAGGGTGCACTTCTCCGTTCGAAGAGTACAAGGCAAATTCGCATTTGAGTGCTATTACTGTCTCAGCAGCAGCAGCAGTCGTACATTGTGTAACAATAAAACTTAAGCGGATTTGAGTCCTTTGATTTGAGTATATTGATACACTTGATTATCACTATCACAATCCAAGTAGTTAGTACGCTAAAGCGGCTCTCCTTGCCAACGGCAACGACGCTCTAATCAACCACAGATAGAATAGAACGACTAAGACGACGAAAGAAGACACCGCAAAAAGGTTTCGGAGAGGTCTCTGCCCGGATGGCAACAGGCGGGTGCGCTTGTCCACCTTCGCTTGTACCTTTCGGAAAAAAGACCTTCATCGTTTTTGTGTTGTTGCAATATGACACAGGGCCGCGTATGGGGATAATGCAACATAACACGTGATGGATGTCAACTCCCAAAATAAATCATTTAAGTCCGCACCGGCTTCAACCAGAGCGGATGTGCTCATAGAAAGAGACTACAATCACGCTCTAAACGATAGACAAACCTGTCACACAATATATATATATATATATATATATATATATACGATGGTCATTTCGGACGGGAGAAAGAAAAATATCTTTGCCTCCAATGAAAGCCCGGATGTTGGCTCACCTAATCTGAACCTCCCATAGCTGCAAATAGTATGTATAATAGATAGATGAATACAGATAAATAATGTTATTTAGTAATTGTTTATAGTCTTGATGCGTTTCGTGAACGACTTTAGGAGTTTAATCGAGCTCAAATAAGAATAATGTCCCAAGTAAGAACAAAGTGAGGAATCATATTCTAAAGTTACGTAAATTACACAATAAAATCAGTTAGGAAAAACAAAGACAAGTACAATATAAAGCTAGCAATTGCACCCAAAGTATATCTGCTTAATTATACTATTTAGTTAAATCTTCTTCTAACTGATTTGTAGATTTAGCACTCTACGTTGCATCATTATTTCTGGCTCATCAGAGCTCTACGCGCACATAATGCACCAAAAGGAAAGGTGTCTGGGTGTTTGAATGGTCACTTTAGCATGAAACACTATCGCTATTGAAATCATTACCAAAATGATACAGAAACGTGATTGTTTATATTTAGCATGCTGGAAACCTCATTTATATACTTTATAATTCAACCTAGGAGTATCGAACTGTTCCACATTACCGGCGAGGATCAATTGGCAATATTTGTGACGCTAAATAAAGGAGGGCAGGCACAAATATAAGAAGCTGAACCGTGGAGACACCCATCGAATGTGGTAGAAATAGCGGAAAACTCAAGCACAGTCCAGAGATTTAAAGGCAATAGGTTTAAAGTCCTCGTGACGCGTGTATATCGATAACGATGACGCTGAACTGGTAGAAAAGAAAATGTTGCGTCATGTTACAGCCCCAGATGACGCGACATTATCTCTCTCTCTCTGCTTTGTCAGTCTACAGCTGTGACGTGACATGATATCGAACGCTCTCTCGTTTCCGCTGTGTGTAGATTGCTTGAAAGAATCAAAATTCCAAACAGAGTTACGTACAATGTTACGTATGGTGAGCACACTACATTCGGAGTTACATTGAGCGTAGGTGAGCGTGTTGGGATATCACGCTTGCATGTTAAATAGCTGCAAACAAATATCTCATTATAGCGATATTGATATTTTGGCTTAAGAATACGTGAATATAATTGCGCGAATTTTTTTCTGAAAATGAATGTGTACACGCATAAATATTTGACAATATAGAAAGAGATTTCACATAGCTGACTGCCTTGTGGCACAATGCCAGCCAAAGTTCTTCGTCTCTCAGTGTACAATAAATCAGAGCAAAACATGTGTTAATTCTGAATAATTCAGACGTTAGCTTATACAACAAACAAAAACCAAAAAAGACTTCTATCGCTTTAGCCTTTTTACAGTTGTACCATTATGCTACGTACCTAGGTATGTGTAACGCAATACCGTATAAATGCATTTGTTGTATTGTCTCGATAAAAAGTAAAGAAATGTAAGCCCACCCTTTGAAATATTATGTCGTAGTCAAGACGTCATAAGACGTCCCCTGTGATTGATAGAAGTGCCATTCAATTTTAGAAAATGTTATGGCCTCTGCAGGTACCACTTATGAATTCGTGTTGAACCGTAACAAATAGCCGCCCCACGCTTGTTTCCTGTGCTAGCTATATAAGAGTCAATTGTAGCTAAGAGAGTTTAATGGCTAGCATACATGTTTGATAACATTACACAAAGATATAGTCACATCTCTACACCTAAAGCGTTTGGCAACTAACGATATCATTTTTTCGTTAATAATGAAAATCTTAAATTGAAGTACTCTTCACTGAATAGCTTTCTACCCTCGCACTGAATAATTTTAGAAGGCAGAGCACAAGAAATTCTGTGCAGTCCTGCACAATTATTCAATTTGAATAATGATCAAATTTCACGAAGTTTACTCGATTGGTGACCCTGAACAGTATGTTATATTTATCGATTTTCGCCAACAGGTACCTCATTCAAAGTGAGGCTGAACTCGAGGACGCAGCTTTCTTACTTAAGGAGGACAAACATTAGCGACAAGCAAGCGTTGGAGTGTAGCAATAAAAAAACAGTCTCGCAGAAGGTACGATACCGTACGTGACCAAGACTTGCTATTGTCCTTATTACCAATGTTGATATATAAAAAAAAGGCTTTATCTCATTCTCGTTGATGTAAGGGTAGCCAAAATGAATTAATATATATATATATCAAATAACAAATGTTGGTATATTCATAAATATAATACTAAATGGTTTCAAAGTATTTCGAGATAGTTAACCATTTTAACCATCTTATCCAGTTGATTTACTTCAACATACTTTGTTATAATCAAGCTATACTGCGCCGAGAAAAATCTAACTGAAGAGTGACAATTTCAGTCATTGATGACCTTCGCCTCCCCTGAACTTCACCGGCAGCGCTAGAGCACCCTAAGGAAGACAACAGGTCCAAAGCAAAAAGCGCAATCGATAACCTGGACCTACTGCTCAACATAAGAATGCTCTGTTCCAGTAAAGGCATATTGCACTATATATGCTACCAAGGGTGAATGCGACAACACGCCTCGGTATACACATACCGCCAGTATATATATATATATACAAACAGACGAGTGTGCGCAAATGACCGTGCGACTTCATGGGGGCCTATGAGACCATCCTGTTTACCATCCGTCCCTGCCCTATGAATTGTTGTACCGCGAGAGTTGGTAGGCCATTCGCCTCTGGCCACTTGGCCACTGAGAGCACGAGGAGGAAGAGTACGAATGAGAAGTGCAAGGCGAGCCTGCAAGTCTGCATATACATATATATGTCTGTCGGCCTGTCTGTATGCGTCCGCCCGGTCCGTCGACCGTCCGTCGAAGTGGCTGGCTGGCTGAGTGAGCGGCTCGACAGTGACTTTGCTATTGCCGATGCCAACAGCTGCCGCGTCTTTTGCAACCGTTGTAACATAACAACTAATATTCTATGGCTACAACTTGCCAGCAGCATACGAGTGGCGAGCAGGCTCTCGCTTAGAAGACACCAGGCTTAAATCCCGCCATAAGTGTACATGAGCTATACATTTTTTTTTTTTTTTTTTTTTTAAAAGGGGGGGTGTTGGCATGCTAATGCATGCCAACACCATGGCCGCCCCCCCTATGGAACTGTTGACGATGTTCAACAGCACCACCCTTCCCGGTATCGCTTATCGCATTACTTCAGTAACATGAGCTATACATGATATTAACGTTAGTATTATAGCAAAGATGCAAAGATTCTGCTATTCAGCAACCGTATATTGACACACGAGACGTGTTCGCGTTGTAAAATACACTGCAGTATCATAATAGCACCGGTCATTTACATGGGTATCAAAATGACTCCATATATTAAAAGACGTGGTCACTAAACGTCTAAATGGGAATGTATTTTATATTTCTCCGCGTTCTACACAATACAATATTACAGATATGCGATGGGGTGGTCGATATGAGAATAGTTCGACATGCATTGCATATAAAATACGATAACATTATTGGCACCCACCTTGTGTACAGAGTTCGGATCCGACTTCCAGGCGCGGAACATTTCCTCAACGTACACACCACTGCTGCCATTTAGAAAGGGCTCCTGGGCGGCACGGGTCTGGTAGCTAGCCAGCTGCTGATAGCTGCCAGTCAATGGTCGTGGCAACTGGTATCCAAAGCGGCCCCGGTTCAGACCAACCGCCAAGGTGGAAGGTCCCGAGGGAGCGCGGGCTACTCGGCCTAGAGAAGCCGCCCGCAGTGCAGGACTCAGAGTCCGCATAACGGTGCGGGCTCGTTCCATACCACCAATAGTAACACACGCGGGTGGATCAAGTAGCAACAAGAGCAGGTGACAACCGGGTACTCACTAGACAGCGTTCCAGGTTCTAGCCCAGGTCGCTATAGAACGAATCGCATTTGTGTCTAGGATGCTTCTCCCAGTGGACTTCTCGCGTTTATCCTGCCACCACCTGCACTTGGCCAATAGGGTCTGGCTTATTAGTTGGCCGCTGGCTGACCACCTTCCTTTCTTTCTGCACGCTGAAATTAAGCACTCACTTCAATTTATTGCGTTCACTTTTTTTAATTAAGCTATTGTTATGCAGGAGGCAGAGTGTCTAACAGCGTAATGTTGTCTTGCTTCTCAGTTGCTCTGGATCTCAAGTATCTTTATGGTCGCTTGCTTGGTAGTGATCGCCTCTCCTGCACCGTTCGTTTACGCTGCAGTCTCTGCTTTGTGTGTGACCCCGACCAAGTCTTGTGCCGGACCGGCCAGAATGCCCGCCTGATTCCGCCGTTTTACTCTTAATGCGCGGAACCAAGCGCGGCCATATAACATGTGCTACTTGAGCACGGCTAGGACGTGTTAGAATTTTTTGGCGGCATACTTGGTTACATGTGCGCGGAACATGTGTCGTATACAAGTAGACCTTAGCTTAACCTATGTATATATTTCTGGCAAAGCGTGCCGATATTAAAATAGTAAATCGTATTAGATCGCGAATGCTCTGAAAGAAAGTGTGAAGATTTGTAAGGATACCACCGCTTCTTCTTTTGTAAATATCAATTTTGGGATACAAAATTTATCATATAGTATTCCCATATAGTTATTTAGAAGGCGGGCGAGCTAGGAATTGTATTTCTCAGACCGTATGAAGAGTTTCAGCTTCTAACACGAATTAAGAAGAAGTAGAGTGCGAATGTTAAACTCAGAGAGACTCATTGACACGAAGTCTGTTGTCTTCGAAACAACATCAGGGTAGTGAGGAGCTATTCGAGACGTACCGAAAGTGTGTCACATTGCAAGGTGACATATATACTTAAATCCGAGTGAAGCCATAAAACTTGTGGCATGTTAAGCTAGTTGACGCTTTTCTAACGTGGTAGTTGTAACAATTACCCTCAATTACAATAACGAGAGCAATTTGAACTATTCTAAACAACCATTAGCCCAATGCTTGGGCAACTTTGCTAAAAATGCTTCATCCTTTGTAACAGACGACTTCAGCACAGATATCCTCAATATGGATAACTATCGTGCACCGGAATAGCTTACATATGGAGGCTCACGGTATTTTATACCTCTATAAAGTCCAGCCCAGGCTTCGCGGATTCTTGCATCGATAACATTTCTTGTTAGAAATCGTGAAGCGGTTCTTAATTAACTGGAGTACTAGGTCTCGGGACTCTCAGGACATCGGAAACATTTAATTACAAATTTATCAAAAGAAGGTTGAACACTTCTCAAAATGCCATAAGACAGTACGACATCTTGCCTCTCCATACAATCTTCACACAAATTGATTCCTGATATCTTTTCTCTATTTATCGGGGGGGGGGGGGGCGCATCCTTGTAATAATAATAATAACAACGCTATATTCAAAGGTGTATTAAAGAATAGGGTTGGACAATTCATTTACTCATGAATCATTGGTGATACCCTCCAGGGTAATAGATCATTGATGGATGTCTTAGTTGCTATGAATTTCGGTAAGACGTTTTCCGCCTAGATCTGTTTATCGTCTCATCAATCACAAACATTTTCGTGGCTATTAATGGCTGCTTAACATAATTTTGTTGAACATAACCTTATCTAACATATTGAGACGCTCGAGTATATCTACGATTTTCACGTCCCTTCTGTCACATTGGCCCTTATAGGCTACTTTTGTTACAAAAGTCTTTACAATTTTTGTTAGAAGTTCTTGGTTTTTCCCTAGGCCAGGATTCCATACTGGCCCAGCATAGATCAAAATAGGTTCGACGTAAATTTTGAACAACATCACATATAGTCCTGGGCTACTGATACTGAAGGTTCGCAGGATCCAATAGGCACACGGCTCGCTTTGAGGGCTATACTTGTGACATGTTCCGAGTATTTCAGACTAGAGGATGTGACCACGCCCAAATCTCTGATAACTCTCTGCGACTTAAGTTCTTCTCAATGTATGAAATGCTTTTGTTTCACATTACCGTGTCCAAAGTTTAGGACTGCGCATTTGTCAGCCGATAATTTAAGGTCTAACCGCTCAGCCCATTCATGGAAATTCGATATGGAGAATGCTGGAGAATTAACCGGCCCTACGCGGTGCTAGTGGGTCCATATATCTTTACATCATCGGCATAAACCTTTACAGAAATCCTTGAGGGCACCCCGATGTCACTTTCGCGCTTTGCGGATACTGACCATTGACACATACCCGGAATGCTATGCTACTAAGAAAGTCTGTGATCCATTCAATCAGAAGCTTTCCAACTTCGAAATGAGGAAGCACAGCGATCAATTTCGAGTGTGTCAATCTTTCAAATGCTGATTTGAAATCGAAATAAATTACGTCAAAACAATTCGAAAGATTGATGTCTCTTGCCCATTCGAGCTGTGTATCGATCAATTGTAAGCAAGCACTGAACCTCGGTCTATAGGCAAATTGTGCCTCCGATATAAGTGCTTGGGAGTTGGCATTGTCATATATTGCTTTCAACATTATACTTTCTAGCAGCTTACAAGCAATAGCAGTCAGTGACACTGGTCGTTTGTTGATTGGGTCACTACGCTAAATGTATCGTTCTGATTTATTAACTGAACACCATTGGTTCGGTAAATATAACCTATATAATGCATATACAGAGACATGCATGCCGAAAACCGATAATGGATGTAATTGACAGAGTTGATTAGAACACACAAAGAAAGCGTAATTTCCAAATTGTAAAATCATGAATATGAACTGAGCAAAGAAGGCAGACACACGAAATAAAACCTTGATATCACTGTTCGAGAGAGAATGGTTTTTGCAAGATACGACAAGAAGTCAACGTGACCAACCTTCAATCTCAGAGCCAGCAGCAGACATTTGAATCTAGATCTACCTCGAGTTTAGAGTGCGACACGTTTCGCAACCACTCTAGTGATGAATACGGGGAGCGAAGTATTCAAAGATATATATATTTTTTGAACTTTAGCCCAAACAATTAACGCTCTCTGTGATCAGCGTTTTGTTTAAGGCATGCGTCGTCAGGAATAAAAGCAAGTGGTGGTTACACAGTTGTTAAATATGGGCGTGTCCTCACTTTCTAACAACGACACATCGACAAACAGGGGACCGATTCTCGCAAAATGTCAAGAATCACTTACAAATGAAACGCTTTTTCGTATTTGCTTGCACTGGTGATTGCGCCTAGTCAGCTCCTGTTGATAAAATTGACAACAGGAACTCTGCTGCTTGAAGCAGATTGTTTCAATTCCGCCTAGTAATTAACGTACCTTAAACCAGGGTGATGTTTTTGCTACATACCCTCGACGAGATGTTGAAACAAATGAGTACGTTATTCAGAATGGTGCGGATTCTTTAAAGATGACGAACCTCTTCTGGAGGTTCTACGCACGCCACATTGCTTTCCGACAATTTATGTTTGTTATGAGCTTGGTGCGAGTTCTACCAAAATCATAACTATCTATCGCCGACATGACGGTCTAAGGGACTCTGGACTATCGACGCAAATCTGACTACCAGTACTTAAGCTTCTTTTCTACTTTCCTTCTGGCCGGCCGTGATGGAGGCGACTAGATAGAACCATCAGGGGTAGCGAGGGTAGTCTAACAATACGAGATACTAGATATAATACTGTCGGACTTACGGCATATGTGTACACTATGTGAGTCCCTTCCCGTCCTGTGTGCACTAGAGTATAAAGAGCATGACATGTGGGAAATTTTTGTAATTATAGCTAGTGACTAAAGCAACCTATGTGATACTTGTGCAAACTCTGACATCAAACTCGGATAATCTCTCTTTACTAAATAATAATCCTACAGGTGTTGCTGGGGTTCAAGTAATGATAGAAATCCTAGGTGCATTGTCTCATCCTGTAGATACCATCCAACAAATTTTTATAGGAACCTAAGATAAGGATGAGGTAATAGATGAAGACGGCCACTGTCCAGCTACGTCCTCGGTAGCCCTATCCTAACATAAAAGCAGAAGGAACTCGATCACACAGAAGTCAAATCCAAACTGGGCATCAATCCTCAAACCACCAAATCCATCAAACTCGCCAGTGGTATAATGCAATTATTCGATATGACGATCATTTTCTCTGTTTTCCTCGAGTGGATACCGATGTGAGAAGTAGCATAAGTCACACAATAACAAAACATACGACAAAGCCGTGATGCATTTCGAACATGTCTGTTGAAGGATTTGCGGCAGATGTTTCCGCTTTTGTAAGCTTCGAAGCGTAGAAAAAAAATACTAGAACATGAGTAGTACAATGATTGTCTGCAGCAGAAGTGCAGAGCAAGACATTATTGCTGAAACGGCAAAACAGCCTCACAAAACTGCTTTTATCTCGGAAGCGTCGAATATATACGGGACGAATGTCAAACACACATTTAGAGAGAGCACCAAAAACGAATTTACGAGAAAACAATAAGAAACTCAAGAAGGTTTGAAAACATGTTAATGAAACTATTGAGCCGTGGATGAACACTGGTGCTGGATAGGTGAGAGTCCGAGGACGCGACGTGTCGTGTCGTGTACGATCTACAGAAGTGCGATCGATACCGCCGCCGCCGCCGCAGCATGCCCAGTAATGATAGATTTGAGTAACTTGGACGGGGGGAGCCACCATAGTCATAGGCTATTGTGTGTTCTTTCCAGCACGGTTGGCTACGCGGAACACTGTATTTATGAAAATTGAAACTAGATTTGAAAAGGAGATTGTCCCGTGTGTCCTTAAAGATCACCCAGGAACAAATTGGACTTCTACCCGAACTGGTCTAATTTTCAATGCACATGTGGCTAATGGAACGTTTCAAAAGTCGCTAAAGAAGACCAGCTGTATATACACATTTATAAGTGAAGGGGTAATCTCGAAAATCTCTCAACCAATTGCGCTAACGTCATCTTTAGCAAAACTCCTCGAAAGAGGCGTGAAACGGTATTTAGGGTATTTACCTCTTTTTTTGCTTTTTTTTCTGGAGCAGCCTCTTTGGTTTCAGATGTCGCCTCCCGACGTCCTCCGCTCTCTGTGTTGTTACTGATTTCATTGCGGGAAGCTGTGAAGGGGCCATGCCGTCGATTGCTTATACCTAGATATGGCAAAGGTCTTTGGTTGCCTCTCGCTACGACGCTCTTATAACTTTATACATAGCCTCAATTTTAAGCCAATTACTCTAGATCGGTTCTTTTCTCATTTAGCAAACAAGTAAGTTATAGTGCAGGTTGGACAACATCTGTGAAAGTAGACCGGTTACACCCGGAGTATCAAGTTAAATCATGTCAAAGCCTCATACATCGTCAAGGTCGAATCCAACGATTGAAGCACCAGCATACCAACGTTACAGATGTGGAACCCACCATCCAAAGAACTGTCGATTCAAAAAGGTAGCTCGCCCCCTTTTGCAATAAGAAAGGTTGCTATCCCATGCAAATTTCGATAACAAAATAGATCATAGTGGACCCTTACCTTCAACAAAGAACTGTATGGAGACCTTCGTGGAGATCATGATAATGACGATTTTTTTGAGCTGACCCTGAGCTTCTGCTCTATCTGACAGGCCTCAGAATTTAGTGACGATTACGATAACCTAACTCTTCACATGTAACAACTTTCCTTGTAAAACTTGAAATCCATATCAGAAAATGGTGAACCGGAGGTAAGTCATCAACGATGTCATCTGATAGAGTTGAATCTGTTCGTTCACATCACAAACTATCAAAAATAATGATATCCAATTGATCATAGATAGTGGAAAGGTAAAGAAACGTCAAAACTTTGGCCAACGTTAAGGTGACAAATCGTAGTCGATTATAAAAAAATTAAAAACAAATTGTACTTAATCAACAATCCAAGATTTTCTTATTATTACGGTGAAACAGGCTACGATCTATAAATTGAAAGATCGAGCCATCCGGCTATGTTAGAAAATATCCTCAAGCAAAAGCCAACGGGATTTTTAAAATATATACTAGAACCACTTCTTCAGGGAGAGCTACAAGATACATTTGTCATCAGCGTAAGTTTTAAAGAAGATCCGAAGCCTTTCTTCTCAAGAACAGGACGGGTCACGCACTTTTAGGGGGAGCTGATCAGGCAATTGAAAAGTTGGATCAAAGGCAGCATCGGGCTGCCTATCGTGATAAGTCCAATAACAATATGCGCCTGTGCGCAGACTTTAAAGTATATATAAATCAACAAGTTCCTGTCGACATGTGTTCCATCAGCAAAAATAATATACATTTTTAATCAAATACGAGGCTCAATATCTGTATTTCTCACAACATCTCATTTCCTATCAATACCCTCTTGGTTCGTGGATGGTTTGAAAGGGAGACAATTATCATTCTTGGTGTTATTTTGTTTATCAGGCTCGTCGTGGAGCAACGCCGAGGATTCGAAACCGCAGGGGTTAGGGTTGGCTTATGTTTCACAAATCCTTTCTTCGACAGGAGGAACAGTAGTGAATCTATATACCCAGTCAAGAAACTTCTGTCCTTCAAATGAGTTGAAAAGTTGTCAGACCACAGCCAATCGTCCTGTTGGTCATAGCTTTAAATGCAATATATACTATCATCCTCGTACTAGACAATCCTACACTTTTCATGACCGGTTTTTGCACTCAGGTATCATAAGGCTCAAAACACTGCCTTATGCTATCGCTTTTAGCAATATATCGGTGGGACACAAGAAGCGGATTAAGAACTACAGCCCTACACATATCGAACTATTCCTATAATGGTGTAGCCTCTAACATCAAGCAATATGGGTGTTAGGTCCGCGGTGGTAGATATAAAAATATACATATATTTTTTATTCCTGGAAGAGGACAACGCGAAAATCTTCAAAAACAACAGAACGTGTGTGGTCCCGGACATTCAAAGAGCCAAAATGTGTTTCAGCCATCTGTACCTCATTCAAATAAATAAATGTTTCGACGAAAGCGGGCCAATGTAAACTAGACACACAACAATATTTTAAATACAAATGCATGATCTGTACATGTTTCTCGGACCTTAAAAATGGTTAGTAGTTTTTTTCAGGGATTACCCATTAATAATATTATATTTAGATACAAATATTTATAAAGTATTTCACTTGTGGTATTTAATGAGCGTCCAAATGTTGTACCATCACCACGGACATCTCTGTTCAGAAATGTTCCCTACTGACGAAATTAATAAGAATATAGTCAAAATCAGAATAACAAAATGACCGTATGCGGCAAAGGTAAACGAGTTATAAGGACAGGGTCGTAAGGGTATCTCGCTTCGGAGTTTATTAAGATGTCATCTTGACTTTCTTAAACGTTTTCTGCAATTCTTAGCGAACGAGAGCCTGTACTGGTTGCTTTAGTCTTGTGTACAATCGACAACTAATCGATGTCAAGATTGCTACAAATAATAGGATTCGTTTCAGACACAACAATTTTTATTAATATTTACCGCTTTTCTTTATACAGTATTAGACATCATGCTAATGTTTTACTATACGTATTACCTTTGTGGTCTATTCGCCTCATATTGTTTTAATCTCCAATAATAAGCATGGCAACCTTAGAAAAAATCTACAATTGCTTTCATTTTGTGTTGCAGTGCAACTTCTCAAAGGTGATCATCACAGATTGGTGCTGTTGGTGATGGTGGAGGTGGTGAAACCAACTGTATTACTACTGTCCATTCACCACTGACGATAATAGGGTGTCCATTGGACTCTCCTTGCGTATGGTACAGATGCTGACCCTCTGTAAACGTCGGTCACTGGAACGGTCGGCACAGACCTTCGCTCATTGCTTCCTCGACGATGGTGGTCCTGAGAAATGAAATCGCCACAGCGTGCGCCTGTAAGATAGGCGTAGGCCATTGAGTGACCTTGTGGCATGGCGTGAGTGATACTTGTGTCGGCTACTCTTAACCCCTCGACGTCATACACTCGACATCGGCCATCTACGACAACATCCCGATCAGCTCGGCGGTTGCAACCCATTTTCGTGGTTCCGGCATAATGGAAGTTGGCATGAGTCGTGTACATGACCAGACAGCGGAAATACTCGAGGGTTCCAAACTCGTGTTCCTTGCACTTGGGGAATGGTCGCTCATACAACTCAATGCCAAGTTGAGCAAACGGCGGGGATCGCAACATCTCCACGATTTTCATGGCGCCCACGGCCAAAGTGTCGAGATCAGACTTCTCACTAAAGTAGTTAAAGTATACGTAGGGGGCATCAGCCATTGATGTCGAATTTAGCTCCATAAAGCCGCGTGACTTCTGATGCATTTGGTAAACGTTCACGGTTAAGAAGTCCTCGTTCTTGAGCGGGCCGAGGTATTCTTCCTTAATCTTAGAGTCAACTGCTAGCCAAGGCCCACCAAAACCTTTCGACCCTGACAGAGTGTACTCTACATCGGAGAAATTATATTTCAAAATCTCGTCATCTAGTGGTCGACTCATATCAATACGGTCTAATTGGCGGTAGGCAACACCGGCCATATTGACGGATGAGGACAGGAGTGATCCGCTCGGACCTCGGAAATAGGCTTCAATGTCCTCACAGGTCTTGTTTGGCAGCCACGATTTCGGCACCTTTTTGATGTAAAACGATGAAATGCCAGGATGATTATGAAGATTTCGGCCGACACCAGGAAGGTCCACAATGGGCTTGATGCCTTTCGACTGGAGATGTTTTGCAGGACCTGGAAGATATTGGGAAAAATGAGAGATATTGTTAAATATTATGAAAAAAAACGTCAATCTACATCTAACAATGATCCCGACAGCTGTAAATTAATGCTATGTGCAGTAACTTGGACGGCTAAATCTCTGGCTGAAAATATCAAGGATCACTGTTGGTTCAAGCTTTACTATGCGACATAGAACTGTCGATAGTTAACCACTCATGTGAAGTATATCTGCATATAATATTAGAGGCAGTCATATCGAACCATTCTTATTGCGAGCTTGTAGCATATACCACTTCACACGATTATTATGCTTCTGTGTCTAGCTCATAGTGTTGAATAAATAAAGATCAATATTAGAAATTAATTTTGCCTCAAATTAGTTCCTTAGTTCAGATAGTTAAGCTATTCAGATTAGCTCAAATAATATTCAAAAAAATAAACAAGAAACACTCACCAATTCCCGAAATCATCATCAACTGGGGAGTTTTGAGGGCTCCAGCTGTGAGAATAACCTCCCTCTTGGCGCGGAATGTTTTTCCACGTCCGCCCGTAGTAGCGTCAGCCGTTTCGACGCCAACGACTCGGGGCACGGTGCCAGACTGATCCATGACTAGCTTTGTGGCAAGTGTGTTTAGCTTGATATGCATTTGGTTTCGGCGTGCCTGGAAGAACGGTGTAATGAACGCCGTCACCGCAGAATACCGTATTCCATGGCAATACGCCGCCTGGAAATGGTAACCTTTACCGTGGCAGGTTCCGTCTTGCGGATCAGCATACTGCATACCTTGCAATTCGAGCGCATCCTTCCAGGCGTGGTAACCGGCTGTCTCGCCGTTGTCGAGAAGGAGCGAATTGATGCACAGAGTCCCCTTCTTTCCATGATGCCCGTTGTCCCGAACGTACTGTAAACATTTGCGTCGAACAAACCAGTTAGTTTTACCTGGTAGTTACTCGGTGAAGAGGATGTCCTCGATTATTCAAGTGAAAATATGTGAAAATGAAGTAGAAAAGTGAAATGAAAAAAAGTGAGAATGTGAAAAGTGAAAATGAAGTAGAAAAATGAAACGAAAAAAAAAGGGTGAAAGTGCATGAACATGACTTACTGGGTCCTGGTTGTTCTCATCATGCTTGAAGGCCTTGATGACCTCTTTGTAGTTCCATCCGGTGCACTGCGTTTCGGGTTCGATCCTGTCGTAATCAGCTGCGCAGCCTCGTTGGTACGCTGCGCCGTTGAATGTTGATCCACCGCCCAACACCTTAGCTGATAATTAGCAAAACACAAGTGAAACGCTCTCATTCATTAGAATATACGTATACATCAAGTTACCTGTACGCCTACCTATTCCCTAAGTTGAAGCCAATTTTTCGTTAATCGTAGACTTGCGTGTATACTTAGCCACGCAACCATAAGTCTACTTTTATCACTCCCACTCAAATGCCAGTCGGGTCTCGTACGTGAATATACTTGTTGAACTTTCGCAGTCGACGTCGCGGATGGCTCACGATCTAGTGTAGACTCTTCTGTCTTATTGGGGATTTATGATTTAACCGTAGACGGTTGCTCTTGTTATTTGAATTTGTTTTCATTTAGACATCATTGGTACTTCGTGATTTAATCATCCGGACTTCTAAACAGACGACTGCTGAATAGATAACAACAGACGTTTGTCGCATGTTCAAGGTTAAAGTGTTACCGGCTCGTTTCTTGAATGTAGGTTCTATGAATACAGGATGAACGGAGTTCCATTCAGGGAAGACACTATGACATTTTTTGTAATAACAACAACAACAATAACGACAATCGAAGTCGAACAACGACGCTCACACACACACACATCTATATATAT
Organism: Stratiolaelaps scimitus; assembly: GCA_019614645.1. Lineage (NCBI taxonomy): Eukaryota > Metazoa > Arthropoda > Arachnida > Mesostigmata > Laelapidae > Stratiolaelaps > Stratiolaelaps scimitus. Next base: position 355,995 of record JABWDB010000074.1, read on the forward strand.
ATAAGATGTGCGGGGTTAACATAACACTTGAATAGAACAGACTGTATCGTGCTTCAGAGACGAGCAGGACGATAGACAAAGTCAATATATATATATATATATATATATATTGTATATTGACTGTATTTATCTAGAGAAGACGGTCCATCACGAATGCTCACGAAATGCACCTGTATTGTTTTAATAATTCGTTATGATTTCCGCAACTTATGACCTACCGAGATTAATGCTTCCTGCCCTCATTTGGTTGGAACATCTTAATGATATATGCCATTAAAATGTTTGAGCATTAACCACCGAGCATCAGCTGGTCCTTCATTGTTTGATGGCCGAAGGAACAGTATAATGTTTAGTCTGTCTTATTAAGAATTCTATGCTACAAATTGTTAACGATGGGACACAAACACACATACAGCTTTCTCCTCGTCAGAGTAAACACAGTCCCTGCAAACTAGATATATTTTCATCCTTCGTTTCTATGTTTTTACATCGGGTTGACAATTCCGTACAAATACAGGTGCATTAGTCCAGTTAAGTTAGACTGAGACATAACTGTTCTTCGCTGAAAATGAGCGGTGACAAGTGAACGAATGAGAGAATATATTTCATCGAAAAAGTTCACTGAGACTAAAATGTACGACAACTTCCTCTAAAACGTTGTCCGTTAGGTTCCACGTCGCCGCAGCGTGAACGGAGCACAATGTGATAATTAGCAATATAGATTCGCACAGCGCTTTGGTAATTCAAAATGATGCACTTCGAGCAGTGTTTGGAAGGTCCCGCAGAGAGTCTGTTACCGATCTCTATGGCAGGTACAAACTCCTTACCGTGGATAAGTTAAGTCAGGTTTCCACCGCGATTCTGGCTTTCAAAATGATCAAGGGTATAATACCGTCCGATGTCGCGTTCCCCATTGTGGCCGTCGACAGAAAAACTTCTCGCCGGGCAACAGAGTTTGTACTACCTACAGCCGTCAGGGTAACTACTTGCCAGTCTCTGGCTTATCAGATGCCGTTGGTTTGGAGCTCGCTCCCGAAGGAGGTTAGGGAGCTCACATCTACCAGGAAGTTTGCCAAGGAGATAAAGAAAATATTGCAGTTATAATGTTATATAATTGTGTGAATTAGATACCCTGAATATTGTGAATTGTAAATAATTTGAGTGAATGTAAATATCTGTTGACAGAATAATCTATTATAATTGTGAAATCGTAATTGCATGAACAATTTGTTGATAATACACTCTTACTTTTACCCTATTTTTTAATCGAGAACTTAAGCATTGTAAAATTGCAGTTCCGGAAATAAACCGCAAATGTTATGTTATGTTATGCTATATGTTGCAACAGTTAAATTAAATCTTCACTGTTCATTTTTGTTTCTACTAGTAATAAACTGTACTAATAAACGGTTGGATAGAATGTATTATAAAGCAAATGGTTCAAGCGTACGAACGGAAGCGCCGAAACAAAATGGTACCGAAAAAGGACTTTTACAATGATCGACAGTGCAAAGAAACCAACCTCCGAAGACGGTGGGGCTTGATGATCCAAGATTGTGAAGTCCATTGGATCTGTGTGGGAACCACCACATCACGTTGTCATAACCAGGTGATCCAGTCAAACCATAGAATAGAGGCACATCTGTCCATAGTGGGGGATTGCCTCCGGCCTCGATAAGCAGAACTCGATAAGATTGTCCGCATAACGTTGAATTCGTGAGTTTCTCGAACGCGCGGCTACCTGCCGGTCCTCCACCCACAATGATGAAGTCGTACTCCTAATTACAGAAAGGAGCGGGTTATTTTTACAGTTTCTGCATAATTTGTCTCAGTGCAGTACAGAGGTGTCTATATTCAAGGAAAATGATTTACATTCGTAACTGGAAACTCAGTTCTCACTCGGCAACGTGATTACTTCCACACGCACCCTCAGTGTGACCAACCGGTTCACTTCTAAAAGCATTACTCCGGTATCGGACGCTACGCGCCGATCACAAAAGGATTTTCTGAAAGCTTTTCGGTGGGTGAGGATGTGTAACTCGGAGGTCCGTGAAATATGGATAGTGTCGTGAGGACATAGCACCTATTTAAAACTCTCCGCAAAGGAAAAATGCTATGAAAATGTCCATAAGCACTACCATTCTTTATCATGCTAGTGGGTCCACTGGATGTCCACAATAGGTCAATTTGGGTAAGGTAAACCGAGACGAAAAAGCCGAGGCTATTTATTATAAATCAAAGTGAGAATTGTGTTGCAGAGCGGATTTGCCGAAAGTACTATAGTTGTAATGTGCTCAGTGAAGTCGTGCACCTTCAGATTCAGAATTAATCACTAATCCAAAGTGGCGAAAATACGCCTCTTGAGCTTATGCACGTAATGACGAGTGATTTTCACCATCACAGACACATGAGAAATAGAAAATGCAGTAAAATTCAAAAAGCACCGCCCGCCAGTTATTATATGTAATAGTTGATAGTTGGACATAGATGGATCGGCCTCGTCGGTTGCGCTTCATCGCGTAGGGTGCTCAGTGCCAGAAACTGGTCGAGTCGATACACGACTTCTTGTTGTTGATGGTGGTGATTGTTCGAACGGTTTCGCTTGTCCCAGTAGTAATAGTAAGCGTCACGCCAATAACAACAGTTACTTTCGTCGAGACGAATGCGAGATAAGGACATACGATTATGATTGATGTGCTGGTGTCCTAATGCAACCATCGAATGGGTAATATATAGCGTATTCAAACAGTCCAAATGCACTAGGAGTACTAGAGTATAGAACTATGTATGTCTTGTTAAATTTTAACCTACTAAGCGATTCAATACTACCACTAAAGCGCACATCTGGAACTCCGAGATCTGCTGGCATCGATGTTGAATAGTGTTTGTTCACGGGTATATTGGCTGACGTAAGTACCAATGTATTATATAGCCCGTTGAAGTGCTCTATAATATTCCTTGACAAATTTGAACCATACCTGTTAACGTGGTGGGCATGCATTCAACAAACGTTAAATCAATAGGAATCACAACTCTAGTAATCACGTTTGTCTAATGTAACTGAATGAGTGAATGTAATTAGCAAGAGCACCTCGAGCAGTTCATCCTCTGGGGTGTTGTAATCGAAGCCTGAGGCACCTCCTTGTGCCTGACGGACCAGTGCTCCGCAGAACACCGCCAATGCAGCGAAGCAATATGCACGATGCATCGCGTTCTGTTGGACACAGCAGCAGCAGCGGAAGCGCTCACACGTTTTTCAGCCGAGTTGGCTTCACACAACTTCTTCACAAAATCAGGAAAAAGTTTCACCTAGAAACACGATGGCACACTTCCCGTCGGACGTCCCAGCAGGACTGGCGATATACTTCTCAGTTACCTCCACTTTTAACACTCTACTGCCCGGAGCAGTGCGCGCACATGCCGCTTCCATGATAGCGCCCTCTTGTGGCCATTTGAAGCAACAATACGCACGGTGATCGATACTGGGCATATCTCGGTGTGGTTATTATTCGCTCAGTGTGCTCGCTGTATTATATTATATATATATATATATATATATATATATATATATATATATAACCGGAAAAGTTATATATAAACAGGGCAAGAGGTACAAGGCAAGTTGAGCCGAGTAAGGGACCGCTGTGTTGTTGTTGTTGATCATCATCGTGGTTGTAATGACATTGATAACTTTTTCACAAGTACACTATTCCGCCGTGCGATCAGGACATATTTTGGAACTCATGTATGGGAATCAGTGGACTAATCATCGTTCTTGGTAATAGCAAGGTCAGATAAAGGACTTCTTCGACGGAGTTACCCGAAATTGCACCCATCGGCATGATCCACTAACCCCTTATTTAATGATCTACTTAAAGTTGAGCGTGGCCCTCTGCTAGATTATGGACAACGTATAGAAAGAATTAAGCAAACACTGCTTGCAAAGCTGACTATAGTCCACACAAAAAAATCATTGAGACAACATGGGTTTTATTGTTAAAAATGCCTAGTCAATGATAATTCCTCAAAAAAATTTGAAAACACGTAAATGGTATTATTTACAGGCCTTCCAAGGGCTCCTTTCCTGATAAAACCGTTGTAAACTGCGCCGATCTAAATGACCCATGCATTATCAAAATGATCCAAGCCTTATAGCAAATGATTTTGGTGCTTATTTTTCTAATATAGGCGAAAATCTATATCTCTTATAAATTGAGAATGTATCAGTTATTATTTCTTCGACTCCATTTTATCACCCCCCCCATACTTTCCATTTCAGTTCGGAACAATCACACCACCTGACACACGCACTGCTAACGAAGTGATGCAGTGGTGAGAAGTAGTCTCTGGGCACTTGTTCAACATCTCTTCTTCTGTCACGGAACATAGGCTTTCAATAAGATCTGCCCCTCCCCTAATTCACATATTTAACTTGCATCTCTTCGCTGGCATATTTTCCTCTAAGGTAACAATTGCCAATGCAATACTCCTTTATATGCAAAAATGTGACAAAACTGATTTTTCCTATTATCGTCCAATTTCTCTGTGCATCGTTCTCTCGAACCATCCTGAGAAAAGTGTTAAGCAACAAAGTGCTAGCTTCTCACCTAAAGTAATTTGTTCACCTCTTATCTTGATAATGGATATAAAAACTATGTTGACTTATCTCGCTTCCAGGTCCTTCCCGTGTGCTTTTTAACTTGAATGTCGACAAAACAGAAATGACCCCCTTCCGTGCCCCTAAAATAAAATCTCTTCCAATCTTGGAAATCTAAATTTGATGTTACAATAGCAGCTCGGTCTGACCTTAGAAATGCTGGTGTATCTTAATATTACCTAATAAATCTTCTTGAGGGCTCTCTCTGAACCAAGGATTTCATAGGGCGTTGTGCTATGGAACTCAATTACAAATCGGATTTATTGCAGCTGATGATAATCGAACGTGAAGCAATTAGGTTATATCTTCGCTCTATCTGGCTCCAGCAGTACAAATCATTTAATGTCAGCACACTACATATCAACTCTAAAGACTCTCCAAGGTTCTCCGCGGCTGACAGGATTTGAACCCAACACACATGTCCCTCCGGTTTAGCAGTCCAAGACGCTCACTAGTAGACCATCCAGGGAACCGGTACTCTATACCTACTATTGTCAGATTTGCTCCAATATTGTTAGATCCCCCCATTCATAATTTTCGGTCTGCTTTAAAAGCTCACATTTTATCTTGAGGATATAAAATCTCTCCCAAATTTCATCATTTACGACATCACGCACACTGCATATTCTTCCCGGGTGTCCCTGACCCTGCAGTTTAACTATCTTCGTATTCAGTTATCTCATCCCTGTTATCACCGTCCTACTATATTTATTCCTTCAGTAATTGAACGATTCTATTATACGTTACTATTTATTATTTCTCTATATTTTACCTCTAATTTGTATAATGAATGTTCTATTTCAAACTTTTTTTGGTCCACCCCTCAAATCACAATCCGCCTCTGTAGGGTTCTTCCATGAGTCATTGGTATCATAGACTCATTTATGTGTTGTGCGTTGTTTCTCTCTGGGAAACTCCGTGTGAAGCCAACACAACTGATGATGACGATGCAATTAATACACCTCGGCCAACTACATCAGAATAGTTACTTTTACGTCGAGTTTATCGGAAGAACGAATGATCTGTCAAGCTTAGTGTCGTCAGCAGCAAGGTTGGCGTTCATTGATTTATCTAGTACAACTCACTCAGTCAGTCAGTGCTCAGGAAACAACTCAGTGCCCTCGAGATGCTCAGCTTAAATGAACAAGATTTTTTTTTTCTCGCAAGGTCACTGTGCTCGTAGACTGGACGCAATACGGAATGGCCCGATGACTCAGTGTTGCCTGGTCAAGCTGTCTCCTGAGATGAAACTTCATCCAGTGAAACGAATCGGAGTGGTGTTCACTGTCTTGGATCGATTGACGGTTTGCTTGTTTGTTAATGAGAGGCTGGTTGTTAGTCTTTCGCGCCCTATTGAAATAGTATTTATTGGCCAAGAGCCATTTAAACTTATCATAATATAACTAAATAATGCTTTTGGCTGCAATCTCTGTCAAGTAAAAAAAAATCATATCTCAATTTGCGTTGTCAATCGACGTTAACAAGGAGCACATTAAGTAAATGAAACAAGCCGAATATAATCACCAGTTCAATAGCTAAACAAGCTAATATGCTTGTTTTATATATAATAAAGAGAAAAGAAAAAGAGCACAACATGTAAACGTTCCTAGTCATCAATTACCCCTGCCATTTGGTAGCATCATAGTTCGTTACTCGTATCGGTCCACTGGATTTTTGACATTGGCTGAGCTCCGACAAATTGCTGAAACCCTTCCTGCAATGTATTGCTCCCATAGAGGAAATCATGATGAGCTCTCGGTGACAATTGTCACTTCAGAGGAAACAAATCGGAGAATTTCGGCCTTCTTTCACTCGAGAAGTTGGCAGAGGAGCCCGTTGACAAAAAGATGATGTGCAGGAACATGCGAGTTGGCTTTGAGTAAAACTAGAATGAAAGTAACTTCGAACGACAGAATAAATTCAAAAATCGACCCAAAAAAACAGCACCTGATACGTTTGCTGCAGATATTCCTTAATGTTTGGGTCGTGACACCAGAAAAGTTATCGAGTTGAGACAGAGAGAGAGCGAGAGGGGACAGATCGTCTGTGGCCATTATGACGAGATGGCTGGACTTTCCTGAACTTCCCGGCGACCCTTTACAAGCGGCACAACTGGCCCGTTGGGTTGAGTAGGGCGATATTTTGCGCAATGAGCGAATGTGACTCGACAAAGGGTCATTCTTTCGTATGTTGTGGCGACGGCAAGTTACGTCACGGTTTAATATTAGGAAACAAAGAAGAAGGAACTCATAGCCTGGTAGTGAGTCGGCATTTTTCGAATTGCAAATTCTACATGCTCTCCTGTCCCTTTTTTGAGCTGTTCCACTATGTATGTGGTTGACCTTCAAGGACCTACCGGGGTCACGTTTACTTAGTTTTAACCCGCTCACAGATGTCAAGTAGCCACAGATGACGAAAGATGATAAATGAATTGAAAAATTATCCGCATACAACAGATTTTAACCCTAACAAAACTGCCCCTCCTGTCTAGTAGTGCGAAATGCTCACCACATTTTCTACTGTGATGAAGACTATTATGTTATGCATTTCAAACCTGGCGGTCGATCTTAAAAAAACTGATAGAGTTCAATAGTATAGCGATCTCTTACAGCAGATCCATAGATCGTCGAAGCTTTGTTTTATAGATATTGGGATTGTGTGGATTGAGATCATTGGCACAGTTATGAAATTGACATTGCGTTTGTAGATGTCGCATGGTGGCCGAGAACCCGCGTTCTCTCTCGGCCTTATTGTGATATGCTTCCGCGCATCCATTAGCAGCTTTGTGTGGCAAACTCCTGTTGTAAGAGTGTACATGGGACCTGATCAATCGCGATTTAGAAGAGATGATCGACAATCATCGTACCAGTATCAGGACAGTCGCAGCAAGTATTGGTGTAAGCACTGTTAGTGTTCTCAGGGTGCTCAGTGACAAGAGCTCCATCCTTACCATTATCTTAAAATTGAAGCACTAGAGCCAAGATGACTCGATCCGATATCCGATTTAAAGGTTGAGATGATTTCTCGGACACTAGTCCAGCCCTTTGATCCATAAAATTTGATCCAATTTATCATTTACCCATGGCTTAAGACGTCTTCCGCGAGCCTGATTTAGATAGACGTCACACAGAGCTGTTCTAGGGGGCTCTCTCCCGCTTCGGAGGCGTGCGGAAAGCGGGGTAGGTATTCCGTCTTTCCTCATAAAAAAAAGAGCTGTTTTAGGTAGTTCTCTTAGCCAAATAGCCTACTCTCTAAGGAACCATTTAACTAACATTTTTCACATAATTGCCCGTTCTACAATTTGTTTTGAGCGATACCACCTATTCACATTTTTTTTCTCTGATGGACCTATTCACCTATGAGAAAAGCATCCTATTTTTTTATTAAATGCATACAGTTGTTGAACAATTAGTCTGTAAGTATATCCAGGTAAACTACTCTCATTAATTGTTACAAATTGGGCAAATAAACATTCACACAGAAATAGGCTACTAACAGCTTTGTTAGCTAAATTTGTGCTGACCAGTTTACGTAACACAAAACAACCCAGAGAGAAACAAAGATTTTACCGCAAGTGCAATCGCCTGATTTTCTGCAATCGGGCTCCAACGGAGATTGGAAGCGAGGCCAACATCACCTGTGCATCGGCATATGGCATCGAAGCTCACCAGGATAGCCAGAATTTCCCGTGACATAGGCCCTCACTCTGCTGTGGCTTCTGGTATCGCTTGACGACGCTCGACGGATCTGACAATCGGATGAACGGACGGGCGGGCGGCCGGCCGGACGCACGCACAGACGTACGTACGACAGCGAAGGTGCCCCGACGTTTGACATCTGAAACAGGATGGCTAGGAAAGAGTACAGCCATCCCGCGATATCTCCTGTGTTTAGTTTATGCGTCACCTTTCTGTCGATATTGTTGTCGCCTGGTGTGCGGCGTCGGCGGCGGTGCTTTTTATCGAATCGCTAATCACCGACTCAACAAATTCGGTGAATTTTACTACTCAAGGAAAATGGTTACACTGGTTGATGTCACCTGGGCCTTTCTTGAGCTTGCACAATAACGAAAATAACCTCAAAAATACGTATAATCCGACTCGAATCATTGGCGGCTAAAATAATGGGTGGCTAAAATAATGCAAAATACGTAGGTATCTTAAAATATATATTTAAGTCAACATGAACATAGATTTCGTTTGTTAGGAAAACGTTAGAAAGATTTACGAATGTTTGAAAATGCTCTAAAAATTCGATCCAATAACATTTAGAGGGTTGGAATACATTTGCGCTGTGCTAGTTGTAGTGGCTGTATTTAGTGGCCATAGACGCGTTTGTTCCGAGTCACACTGTCCAGAAAAATGGGTGAGACCGAATGTTTGTATCATAATTAACGAGACAAAAGTTCGAACATGCACATAGGCTACCTAAATTTCGATGAAACCGCCTCTTTTTGAACCAAAATTGTACATTTCTTCAAAGACAAGAAATTACAGCTTGAATCCGAGGCTTTCCAACGCATTTCATTTAAACAAAATCCGTCAAGAATTTACAAAATTATGGCTTCGAGAATTCATCATTTTTTCTTGCCAAATATTTAACAAGATTTCATGAAACGAGGTTTATTTGAGTTTTCCGCTTGGGTTAAATGGCGTGATATTGAAATCAAATTATACACCTTTCCTAATTATTGCAGTAACGATATAGTAAAATAGCGATTTCAGGATACCACTTATGGAACCCGTGCACCTACGTCCGTCTCCTCCGATTCTGTATCCTGCCAGAACTCGACGGGTATACAAGCGCCTAGCTCGGTTGCCGACTTATACCACAGTAGTAGTCCAAACAACGACACTTATTTCTGTATATATATATTATAGTGCTTTGTAAGTTGGCTTCACCGTTTCGAATCGAGGCAGGCTTAGCTGGATGAGGAGGACGAGAATGATCCAACTCGGTTATGAGTGGGCCAGGTCTATCCCTGCGTCTTGGACTTCTGTTTACGACTGGAGGACATCCGACGGTTCCCCCATTAGACATTTCTCGGTACGTCAAACTTTTCTCAATTTCTTGAAGCGCTGGTGGGATTTCAGGCAAGCTTCAAAGCAATATTCTAAGAAAACTTTGTCAGAACTTTATCGGTTTACCTTTTTTATACTTAGAAATAAAGCCAAAATTCGGTACTGGACAGCTATGCTCACCCTATTTCCACTCCTTCCCAAAGGTCCTCTTATCATCCAAAAATGATTTGCTCCGTTTTTGCTGAATTTGAATAGTTTTTCATTAATTTAACTATCCAATTCATGTGGGGCTGGTCGCCGTGAAGGGTGCATGTTCGCATTTTGAGTTCTTCATTTTTTTTACTAAATAAAGACAAAAACCTACCGCTGACATCTTCACGGTTTTCATAATTTCTCAACAGTTTCGCCTTATTTTCTCTTATCAATGTCAATTGAGAAATTACTGGATTTGGTCAGCCCCTTTGGTGGGTGAAAGTTATTTTACATGGTTAAGATTTCCTTTTGACTGGACAAATTCAATTAATCAAGTTCTCATGAAAGGCGTGTTGCTTCTTCGGGCTCAATTTATAGGATTTGATATTTGTGGACAAGCAAGCGATTTTTAGATGTTCCTATACCCAAAGTTGATCGTGTTCGATGTAACGTCAACTGCAGCCGACAATGCTCATACAACTCTGACCAAACCAATTTCTAAACATTGCCACCAAAACTTAAACCATTTTGAAAGCCGGACCAAAGACATAGCCGGGTGACATTATCTACCCATGCACAATTGACGTCGCACAAATCATTGACAACGAAATATGTCATGAGTAGGATAACCTTATTCGACATCTGAGAGAGAGTCACTTCTTAAAGATTACCACCAAAATTTGAAAACGCTTTAGAGAGAAAGGAGTCACGACCGAGTTGGCCGAGAGGTCGAAGGCCAATGTCGATGCATACACAATTGACACATTTCAGAAACCAACCGATCTCGAAATTTTCGCACAAATCATCTAAGGCCAACTCTAGTTGATTACACGATTTTGTTTTAGATATATCTTATATGCATTTCGATATAACTGGATGGGTTTAGTTATTTCATTAACCTAGCTGTAGTTATAGCAATGGCTTGTTTCACTAATCGCTTTCTACTGGTGTAGTCATTTCATTCTCTTTTATTTATTGCTCCGTCTTCGCATGTTAATTAACCCGTTAGCCTATTGCCCTATTAAACACCGATGTGCAGTTATTCCGTGATCTCAAGGTAAGACTACCGTTAATCTTCAACATCAAGTCGAAAAAATCTGAGCCAGCTGTGTCGAATTAAAAAAAACGTATGTTAATAAATACTTTTCCAGAAATTTTCAATCGCCTTCGCAAAAAAGTCACCATTAGTTAAATCGTCAAAAACATGCAGAGTATTTTTTTGTATTTTTATACTTCAAGCTGCCTTTTCTCATACATGTGATTTTCACCTTAGTGTTTTCTTCTCAATCCAGCTCTACTCAGAAAATACGATTAGAACTGTTACAGTCAGTTTTGAGATCGTCAGCCCATACATAGATCCAACTTAACGCTATTTAGAGAATGCATATATATTATAGATAATAGTAACCTACGATAACTTATAATACAAATTGTGCATAGACTGCTCAGAAGGGCGTCAAATGAAACTGTAAAATTTCTATAATAGGTGTAGATTTATGCCAAACACTACATCGCAACTTACCCCAATTAAAATATTGTAAGAAATAGTAAGGTGCCTAATGTGGTATCACACGCTGTCAAATCATCGGCCTCATTTTGATCGAGTCTTATTTAATCGTCGTTAACTAACATTTTGCGGCGGTTAACTAACATTGGTTTGTCCGATAGACACTTCGAACGTTGAATGACCGTGACTGTTACAGATTCATATTATTTAGTTTGAATGACTGTGTGGCAACCTTCAAAATGGATAGTTAGATTCATATGTCGCATATAAATAGATCATGATTGTGAATCCTTGCGTATACCAAAAAAAAACTACTCGCAGTGATTTTTTTTCGATTTGGTACCAGCGCATCCTACACAAACACATTAATCGATTAGGCTTGGCAATTTGACTTTATTTTAAAATTCAGGTGAGTACCATCACTGCTATCATCCACAGTCTGAAAGACTAAATGATTTTGGGACGAACCGAAAGCTATTAAAAAGTAGACGGCGTTTATTCCGCCTCTGTTCCATTCACTGACCGTTCTGTTGTTCAACATTGATAGTATACGAACATGATTTTGCACAAAGAGTACTACTGATTTGAGGGTACCACTGATTGTGCCTCAAGTGAACATAGTTTCATTGAAATCTTACTCACTCAATAAACAACCAGCAGCAATATACTTCAATTATCTAAGTGAATAATTAGTAAGAGTCACAACATCATCGGAGAGCAACAATAATTAGCATGCCATATAATAGCTCAATGTAAAGTTCAATTAAATAGAATACAATATAAATTTTGGATAATTAATTGTATGTCATCATAATTCTTTACAATAAACATGTTCTTTCACGGCTATCGACACTAGCTTTGCCTTTATCAAACGACAGTGACTATGGTCAACCTCAAAATTAGTGGTCTCCTGCAATTCGACTCCAATTTATTTGTAATGAAATAATTTACTAAAAATATACTCCAAATTTTATCGGAAATTGGATCTATTTTCATTCCATTTCAAGTTAACGTAAAGTCTCCGGCGTGTATAAAATACATTTTGAAGTTGGAAGTTATAATAGTTATTGTGCACGAATTCGGAAAAATCTAATTTTTATACCAGCTCTGCTTGTGTACCACTGTTGTTATCTGACATGCTGAGCACTCACTATAAGAGTTTGATATGTGTGCCAGATACTCGGCATCTAATTGTTCGTACTCTTAAGTGACCTGATGAGGCCTGATGAGGTATAACTGCAACATATCATTGAAAGGCCTAATTTTTGGCTACCCATCACTCCTTTGGATCACGCATGTTGACCATAATTCTTATTGACATCAACGATTCCCGACTGGCTCTCCTGCAGAAGTCCAACCTTGATCGATTTTTCTTAGATAAGATAAATGACGAGCAAGACATACACACCTGATAAGAAAGACGTGCAAATAATTAGATCGTTCAGAAGTAGACATGCCTTCCATAGATGACTAATTCTGAACGATCTCTTGCGAAAGTGTTCCCATAAAATGATCGTGTACTTGAGCATATTTTCATTCGCTGTTAGACCATTTTCACTCTATTATTTGTATACCCTGTGCATCATAGTTGCGTTGTATTCCATTTTGGTCATTCTGTTCCTTGGTGGACAAGCACTAGTATTCGCCGCATGTATATTATATAAGAGATAGACTATTGTACAACTGTCATCGTAAACGACTATATATATATATATATATATATATATATATATATATATATATATATATAAATATATAAATGATGAAGACACACAAAAAAAATATATATATATATAAAAAATATAGAAACATTTCTCTATTTAACTTTTATTTTATAGAAACCTGAATTGAATTAGTCGCTTGTCTCTCGGTTATTGAAGCGAATCAGTCAGTATCCGTTGTTCGATCTCTGAGTCGAAAGCCGCCATGTTCTGTGTATTCTACCCAAATCACACAGGTGGCGATTCGGATGTCCTGTTCATACAAGAGTTTGCCATAGTAACTCGACCTTGTGGCTGGTCGAATTTCGAAAAAAAAGTTATCATATATTTCGCTTCCCAACTGATTGGTTTCGAAATGAACATAGCTAGCACAAACTCTAGATCATACGAGTGAGTCGTATGATCCATTCTGACCATTCTGTTCCTCAGCTTCCTGGATGGTCAAAAAACTAGTATTTATTCGCTGCATATATTATATAAGAGATGGACTATCGTCGAAAACGAAACTCTCATGCCATCTGCTGGCGGCATGGACACACTGAACACGGCCTGTTGCTGTTCTCGTTAGTCTCAGACGTGATTAATATGTGTGCCTAATTCAATACTACACTTGGCGGAAAATCCGATGTCCACTCGTAGAATCCTTCATTTATTTATGCCACATGTCTCCGTTGATTTTAACAGATGCAAGCTGCAACAACAAAAACAGAAACTTCTGCTTCATCTCTGCGCTAGTTGCGGAAACGCCCACGCGAACTTCACAACTATGATGCACAGAGTATACAAATAACAGAGTGAAACCACGCTCTTCTGTATGGCAGAGACGATCATTACACTGCTCATGTGAAAGAAAAAAAAAGAGGATATAACGAGCCCAGAAATTCGTCGCGCAGTGATTGCGTTTGACTGTACAAACTATTCCGACATTCTAGACATTCGCCAATAACCAGAAATGCACATACGCACACAAACCTACATGGATTCACAGAAACACACTCACTCCAATACCTTGTAGGATGCCTTTCAAGTTCGTTGTTACTGAGCCTTCTCCAGCAAGAGATCAAACGGGGTGACACTTCATCCTACAGTGGTCTGATTGCGTAGGTGACATTGCCTCGCTATGCCGAATGCACAGTAAATGTCATCGCTGTATTGTATGTACCGAATGGTTATATATATAATTATACATGTAGAAAGGCTCACGTGTATTGAATTTCTTGAATTTTGATTAGTGTACTAAGTGTAGGTCCAGCACCACCAGACGTTCAAACCTGCAGTTAAATCAGGTTAGTGGTTTACCAGGATATTCGCAAACAAGCAAGTCTACGTTCCAGACGGAGCTCATTATGCACATAAATTGTAATCACGACACCAGAAAAATTCACTACAAGGAGTTATATGTTTGTTTATTATTATTATTATTATTATTATTAATTATCTAACACATGTATTATTGCCTCTCAACCCTTTGCTGTTTGACCCATCGGTTTGTCTATCGGTTCACGCGGTTTATGAAAGAAACGAGTATAATTAGTTTATGGGCATCCGACGTTTGAGATGACGGCCTTAGATTATCCGGATATCTACCATCCACTTCTATCCAGTATAGAATCCTAGGTTATTTTTAGCGTGAATGACTCAGTGATGATGAGTACAACTCGGTATTTGAAAATTCTGTCATGTTCTGACTTTATCCACTCTATCATGTTCTCATTAGCCCCTTTGCTCTGTACTTTTTCCAGGAAAACACAGAATATAGATGAGAACGAACTTTTTGGCTCTATGAGTGCTATTGAGCTGCGCTTGAAGTCTCATAGCAGACGTAAATCAAAGGTAATAATAACGACAAGCTCACTCACGTCAGTTCCACCAAGGCCTGGAAGCGGACATTTAATGAGAGAACAGACTGAGGACAGTTCAAGCGAACTTAGAAAGCTACAGAAGCCCAGTGATACTTCGACAGTCGTGGAACTGGGTTCATCTATTAGCCCATTTATAATGATAGAAATAAGAATAAGTACACACATCCACTGCTCGTTGAATGCTTCACTTATTCAGTAGAATTTTACCGCTAGTGGGGAGGATCAGTTATCAAATGAGATGCACTCGAAAGAAGTTATTCTTGGCACGGCCAGATTCATCAGCACGGACGACACGGAGATACTTGATACTTACGTGTATTGCACTTAAATTTTCTTGAGTGCAATCATCCATCAAAGTATGTGGGTACGGTGGTCATGATGACACGATCACCGTCTCAACGTCTGTACAATGTCAGCGGCTGTGTTGATTATCCATCGTGGCAAATGGAGGGGGGTTGTGGCTGGCGGGCTGTTATAGGCGACGTGTGACGAAATCGAGGCGGGCAATCAACATCAAGGAATAACTTCGGTTGACGCCAGTTCACAGAAGAACTTTCACTCTCTATCTAGCGGTATGGCCGCCCCGTAGCGAGAACAGCAGAACCATTAGATAATAGCGAAGGGGATGTCTGCAAATTCTGGATAAACACGTTCGCATCTGAGGCGTCGGTGAACAACGACAAACTCTGAAATAGAAATTGTTTACAGGTGACCAACACAACGACAGAAACTGACCGCAGGAAATCTAACACGGTATACATAACATTATGTATAGACAGATATCTGTAAAATCACGAAAATTCGACGTTCTATTCTACTACAACGTCGAACGTTGCGGTAGCCGGTGCGTAGCGGCTTTTGCTAAAATGAACTGGACACACAGTTAAGAATAGATTATTCTAATAATAACAACAACAGCACCAACAGTGTCTGTGATAAACAGTATATTATGGCATCTTAGTTATGATCAGTGGAAGTTGTCATTTCGAAAACTCTGTCGAACAAATATGGCCAAAAACCGGATGCCAGCCACATTTGACCGTGGGTCTGTGTCAATAATGTTTTTCTTTTCACAGCTGATCCGGGGAAAAGTGTTGCTTTGGAAGGCAACTCTAGTTTTCCGATTGCAGCGATTGCATGGATCCGTTGCAGATATCTTGTCGTGTCCGGTATTTGACTATTACTAATCTGTGGAGAGATAGAGGGAGTTGAGAGAATTTTTAATCCCGTCCAACAATTTCATGCATCATACATCTCTAAGATTCAACCTCAAATTCGATCGGACGTAAAATCAAAGAAAGTTTAAAAACGGTGTTCATTTCTTAAAGGAAAATTGGAGCCATGGTTTTGAACGGGCAGCTTTTCCCCAGCGGTGGTGATCCTATGGGAAGTTTGACGACAGCAACTTCAACTATAGTTTAATATGAAAATTTACTCAAAAATAGAGATCTAACTGTAAAAATAAAGGAGATACGCATAAATGACTTCGTTTCTCTTTACGCCATCTACCTGTCCAGAGCTCTGATACTCAAATGGACTTTCAGTTGGCCCCAGCCCGTCTCCCATCAGACGTTTCTTGGTACTCGCCTGGTACTCGACTGGTATTACTATGAGAATTGTCGAGAAGTGAAAACCACACCTCTCTAAGGCTTGGGAGGAGGGTACGGGAATGGATGATGCACATACGTGTTGGACGGTCCATTCCAACAACACTCGTGTGGGTCGCTCATAAAGGCCCCGCACTAATCCCGCGTACCTCGCCCCTCCTCAGATGACTCGGAAGGCTTGTAGGCATTACTTCGACTGTTCCATCCGGGGGATAGCACTGTGTGAAATATATACTATTATTAAATAAATATCATCATCTGTGATTACTGCTGCATGTTTATTTGCCCATCCATATCGTGAAGTTTTACATACAGTGCTCGGATGGAACTTTGCACCACTGGTTGGCTCTGTTGGCTGCAATCTGACGGCAAGTGTCATAGATATCAAATGTAAGCACCCGAAGAGATTCAAGTCTGGCTGGCACTCAATGGCCTTGTTAAATGTCATATCGATGCTTGTACCACGGCAGAGCCGATTTGAAATTAGCCAGTTTGCTACCAGCAGGAATCGATGTTATGCAAGATGCACATTCGTCAATACATATGATGTCTTGTTTGGTTTTATATCACAATTAACTATACCGGAAGTAACACATATATATATATATGTCCTAGGCAATCATACATATGCATGCACTCGCACGAATATCTGTGATGCTCTATAAGTAATCGTTACGGAAGTCGGGAGGGCCTAGAAGAGATACACGGGCATACAAATATTACATATTGTTGACAAACGGACAGAATTTCGATTCCGACATTTCTGACCATTCGGATAACAATTTATTGCCCTGCTGCTGCTGCTGCTGCTGCTGCTGCTGCTGCTGCTGCTGCTGCTGCTGCTGCTGCTGCTGCTGCTGCTGCTGCGAGCGAGATCTGTCATGTTATTAATACAGGTTTAGCCTTAGACAGCACATCTTAATCATTCGTTTCCCTGTCATCGAGCGTTGCCGTTTTGGTTGGGAGTGGCTATGACCACTCATATGACAATATATCCCAACGTAAGCAACGAATACTTGTGAATGACTCTCAGTTACAAATCACTACAACCAAGGCAGTCTATCAGTTCGATCTGCCGGGATGGGCTTTCACGTGAGAATAGTTATATTATTTATCGCCCTGTTCTCTCATGACCTAATCAATACACAGCTTGCTGTTACCATATTGTTAACAGCCGTAACTAGGTTGTAAATAGTTATTTTGTATTGGTATCGATTCTTGTTATCCTGTTGCTGTTAGTTGATATTTAGTCAGCTATTTTCTGGAGTAACTGATAGATAAATAGGAAGCGACTCGGTTCACGCAGCAGCTTTATCATATGGCTGATCGAATACCCTGAATAGGAAAAAATAATAATTCTAAATTGATATCATTACTATTGTTATGGTAGTTATTATCCTGGCAGTTACTATATTTAATAAAAAAAGAACAGATGATGGTTGAGCAAAATATGAATTTGTCTGAACCTACGATATTCTAACCTTAACCACAAGGCCGGGTCCCTATTGTACAGTAAATGATTGTGTCATTCGGGCTACGTGGCTTTGTGCGACTCTGTGCTACAAACAACTTCTTATATTGGTTGTCAAGTAAAAATATTTTATTCAAAAATATTTCAATTTTGCGGTATTCCATCTTATATATTCACACAAGAATGATCTTATGAAAACACTGAGCTATGCCTAATTATAATTAGGTACTGCTCTCTCAGGAATTAGCAAGCACACGAAAGCCACCACTTTGAATTCTCCACACTCATACGTCTATGTACAATATGTGTTCACGTAGAACTATGACGGGATAGGATGCCTTCTTTCTGACAGACATCGACAAACTAATTCGACATGTCATATATTTCACAATTGGATCTCGTCGTTAGAAATGAGACGTCAAGCATTAATCACATTCATTTATCACAGGTTGCACGTGTCGCTATCGACCAGTTGCCCCATCGAAAGGACCAGAAGCAGCCAGAACAGAGACACGAACATTTACATATAGGCACTTTAGTGTACAATAATAATAATACCAATAATAATTATAGACAAAAAATCCAGTGCTATACCAAGTTCATTCTAAACCAGAAATATAGAATGGAGGAATTATAAAGGTCAGATATCTCACCTCGCACCACTTTTATCCGCATAAGCACCACAACCATATGAACATAATAGGCACACTCATACATATGACATCATATATTCTATAACTAGTAGCTTAGACATGATTTAATGAGGAGCGTGCTACAGATATATGTATGTGTATTAGGCTGTGCTGCCTCTCAATTCGTCATTACTTGGGTGGTTGGATTCTGTGCTGATTTGTAATTCTGCTAGGTAGATACACGAACGCCGACTGAGATTTTTTATTGTGCTAATTTGCTAGCCTTCAGTGGGAGTATTCGATTTCTCGTAGACACATATTCAATTACTCCATATGTGTGTGT
Organism: Stratiolaelaps scimitus; assembly: GCA_019614645.1. NCBI lineage: Eukaryota > Metazoa > Arthropoda > Arachnida > Mesostigmata > Laelapidae > Stratiolaelaps > Stratiolaelaps scimitus. The sequence continues at coordinate 375,008 of JABWDB010000074.1, forward strand.
TACATCCACATCTACACACCTATAATTTGTGTGTGTGTGTATGAGCTGTCGGGTGACATCTGTCGTCATATATATGATTTATGCTGATTTTGAGAGGGAGGGAATCGGTGGCTTACAATGTTTCCCCTGGCCAGCCAACCTCATTGTTGACTCTAACAATTAGTGGGCAACTGCCTTGCAAAAGTTCTCTCTGCCGAGCAACTAGCTCCGAGCGGCTACCGGGAAGGACACGACAATAACAACTTCATCTCCTGGCCTACGTTGCCGACATGAAGAGTAAGTTGCAGTTTGCATTGTAGCACATATAGGTAAATTCTATCTCACAATTTGTGTTTCAATAGGACAGTCCATAAGACAATCGAGTAAATTTGGATTATAATTAGATGGGGCGCGCTAGATTGAATGATCGTAGAACAACTCTACCGGAGATTATGCAAGATAGTGCATTGTGATCACGTTGGGGTTCCAAGTCACCGAACATTTGGATAGGCGCTGGTTGTCCTCTCTAATTTCTTTGTGTTCGGCGGAGCAAAAATAGATTTTATGCAGCGGCTGCGATAACTAGGATAAATACCTTCTTAGCAAAGCGCGAAGTTACAATTTCGTGGATGTGCGGATTTTCACGTGAAGCGCATAATAACGTATCATTTCTACGAATCAGGGCCGGCTGACGAGCTACGAATTAAGTGCTTGGATATATATACATATATACATATATATATATATATATATATATATATATATATATATATATATATATATATATATATATCTATATATCGAGAATTCCTTTTTCTCCGTGTCAAAAAATCAAAAACAAACATGCTTTGTTCAAGCTATTTATATGACAGCTGTGCACTCTAGTGAAATATGTCTAAACGCTTGGGAAACATGTTCGGACCTCGCAATTGTAATTTGATTCATACTCAAAAAAATTGAATCATTTTTTATACCTATATATATCTATATGTATCATCGGTAGACATTGTCCGAAGCGCTCGTACGGGTGGCCGCGATGCGGGGGATAGCGTGTAGCACTGATATCACCAGGTTGGTCGGTCGGTCGGTCGTTGGCAGTCCGGCGATTCGCTGCGTGTGCCTTTGACTTGAAACCGAGTAAAGGATGCACAAAACGATTTCGCTGGAGAATTGCTCACTCGTGATGAGAACAAATGATCGAGCATTTGGCGGCTTTGCCACTTGGCACATTGTCAAGACGGTCTACATATACATGACAATACGAGCACTTCGACAATTGACTCGATCTCGGCTGATCATTGTTCGCCGACAATGAAACTGTGGTCGCTTTTTTGTGCCGGCCGGTGGGCGGGCGGGCGTCTCTGTGTCAGTCAGTGTCAGTGGTGCAAGAAAACAAATCACGAGTTAACCAGATAGGCATAAACTATCCAATTATTACTAGTCGCCACTGATTAAGGGTGTTATATCGAATTATATGCTATTATAATTGGCTGTTACCTAACCACACGCGTACAGAAGTTATGATTATCACGAAGGATCGTCGGCAATTAGGGCCCTAGCGTGTTGGTTGCTGCAAGTGCGAGAAAGTAATTCCTAATTAAGGAACTTCTGCAAGCTTACATCATCAGAGAAGGCCCTCGGGACGTCGGCAATTCAAAGGATGTTGTATCATCTTGTATTGATCCATTCGTGCGACTTTTGCACCATTGCTCTTCACTCTTTCTCTCGTGATATATAATTAGTAGCTATACTTTAATTAACGTACTTATAAACCAGCATCGTAAATTCATCAAGTGTTGGTGTTTTTAATAAGTGTGAAATATTAGCAAAACGTTAAGTTCAATAACTCTAGGATGAAAATACAATTTCAAATTTCACAGGTCAAATCGAGTCGGTTTCCATTTGAAGGTTCTTTTCTAAAAGAACAACCCTAGAAATCATGTACAATAGTATCTTATCATAAATATGCTCAATGCGCTTCACCTTTGTAAATTATAATTGTTTCACTATGTCGCACTTTTATGTTTTATCATCTCTTAGACAAAGGCAAAAGATCTACAATGATATACTAGAAACAACAAATTTAGATTGCTCATGTGTCTTGGCTGGTCTTAATCTACTATTGCAAGCTAGATCGAGTCTCCTCTCAAAGTGACAAAGTCGAACATGACAATCGAATTACCATATTTACTAAAAAGGTGCCCTTTTGAAGCTTTCTGAAGAAAGTGCAGCCAAATATCTAGAGAATACACAGGGTGAATTCATCGGTGAATATTGTTGGCCTTCATCCAGTTCATTATTACAGCAGGGGTCCGGTGAGGTTTTCCATTGTCATGAACAAGCCGTCTCAAGAACCCGGCATACCGGGTTGCATTAATTTTTTCGTTTTCAAGCAGTAACTCGAAATCGCAGTAATATCGAATGCCGTCAACGGCCATAGTAGGTGTAGTCATCACTTTGGGTTCAACTCTATTCGTTACTGCCGCTGAAAGTGGCAAGCCATCTTCTTGTCTGGTCCCTCTCACGACGGCCGACAAATTTACCTAAAATAACACCCATCGATCAAAACGGTGTGAATTAGCCGAATTTTTTGTCGTATCTAGTTTTGTAGATTGCGCCTAGAATATGAAGCACGTTGTGTGTTGTACGCGTAAGTTTAAAGTAGGCTGACAAACAGGTTATAGTTCAACCTCTACTTTGTCCAAAAGATTCGATAATGGTCGCAACTTGCTAAACTTGTGAGGTGTGCTGAACTGGTGTCACCATCTCTGTGGTCTCCGACGGTCCAATCACCCCTTCTGACTATATTACATCAGCAGAAAATGTTTTGCTTGGTGAAGACCTCCCGGTCTAACATATGTATCAATTATCGAGGAATTTTATTCCGAATTGTTCCTTCAAGATTGATCACGAAAAGCTAATTTTAGGCAAAAAATGATTTTTAGCTTCCAGGTCTGATTTATTGACCTATTGGTTAACAAAAAGCTAATAATTGTGCCCGGGTAATGTGGATAGATAACATTTGGGTGTATTAGTAAGTATGCCCATGAGCCAGAGGCTGCTCGGTAGGGGCATAACGGATAGAGAAGTTCTTTGTAGAAAGTTTGACGAAGGTATAAACAAGAGCCACTTTCGAAAATGCTCACCACGATACTTGTCGGGAAGAATAAGAGAGAGAATAAAACAATTCTATAACAAGAGAGGCTGGTATTTTGAGGTACGAGTGGTGTGAGACACTAAGTGCAGCTGCTATGATGAGACTAGGTTTGAAGGTATACGAACAAATATGTATTGTCTTTTTCTTAACACCCCACATGGCGTATCATTATTAAAGGTTTAATTGGATATTTAATGTGAAATTTATAATATAAGTACAAATATAAGCAACTGGAATGAAATTAACAAAATAACGTAATGGGGAGCTTCTGCTAGTACGTCTGTTCTAAAAAAACGGAACCGAGGCTGAACTGTATGTAAGCAAAAGGCTTAAATGTCAACAGGTCAAATTTTACCTCGTATGAAAATACTCTGGTCCGGATGTCGATTCGAGCACGCATATATATTGAGTTAAGTTTGACGTCTAGATACTGAAGATACTTTACACCACTAATGGGATTCCGATAAAAATGTTCCTTTGGTTTTCATTGAGGCTGACTGACCGAATACTCTGTAGTCTTTTGTTTGAGAGGAAGAAATTTTCCTCAAACACACGGACGCCACCAGAGACATTCTAATCTCCATAGAAAAGGGCCGATCCAGTGCGGGGGGGGGGTTGACGTGGATGACAAAACGCCTCTACCGGCTAAAACGAAGGACGAAGTCACACAAAAATCAAATTAAGAGGAGCCCTGATATGTTTGGAAGGTGGGTGCCTAAGCACCTACGACATATGTTACCCATTCGTCAGCTTCGGGGTGTAGAAGCAACACGAAAATTCAAGTGGTAAAATTAATATGACAAAGATCGTGAAAGGCAATAATAAATCATTCAGCGAACGTTGCATTGATGCAAGATGACCTCACAAAACTGCCTCCAAATCAGGAAAGTCAAATATACCGAGTCAATGTAAAGTGCTCGTTTAGAAAGCACCATAAACGAGTTTACGTTGAACAGGAAGGGAAACTTAAAGACCTTTGGGGCCACGAAAGTATCGGAACCATCGCTATGAGCCACAACTGGCTCTGTTCTTATATATCCATCGATCATGTGCCGGAAAATCAGAAAAATTAAAGTAGATCTGCAAGAGAGCTCGTCCCTATGCGGACACGGATAATACAGTGACATAGTAACTTCTGGTCGAACCCATCAGTCATATCTTCAATTTATATGTGGTAAATCAAAAGTTCCCAGAGTTACTAAAGGGCGCCCGCTGTTTACCCTCTGATAAGGAAAAGGTCTACCGCGAAAATCGATCAATCGAAAAAAAAAGATTTAGTTAACATCTCACGGGAACCTCCTTTCTTCTCCAGAGCAGCCTGTTTGCTTTCAGATGCTGTCTCTCGACTGGTTCTGCTCTCTGTGCTGCTACTAATTTCATTGCGGAAAGCTGGGAAGGGGCCATCCCGTCGCTTGCATATACCCAGATGTGGCGAAAGCCTTTGATCGCCTTTCGCCACGACAATCTGACAACTCTCGGCTTTTTTTAAACATGGGAACACAGAAATCTTACTTTTTCCTAGATCTTGTCGTTTCTCATGTTTGTACTCTTTTTGTGCCTTTTAGGACCTAAAATTGATTCTGGCCTGAACTGCCGCCCGCTTTTGTTAATACATCGAGTCAATTCCTGCCGTTTGCCAAGTTTTGTATTCTTGTAAACTCCACAAGTTACAGTAGCGGTCACTCGCTGTTGTAAGTGTTTCTCTAATCAAACAGTTGAGTATAAATATGATCTGTCGTCTAAATAGAATTTGATAATGGGAAATCCAAAGGGTGTATATTTATAGGAGAAGAACTCTTTTAGTAATAAATAAATGTAGTTTCAGCACGGGCCTCGTTCTAGACGTAAAACCTCCGTCGAGATTTTTCTCGAATACCTTTGCCAGAGGTACAAGAGAGAGCAAATTCTGACGTAGTTGAAATTGCCCACGGTGAATAATCTTAAGTTCTAAATTCGATAGAGAGGCCGTCGACTAAACTATTCAAGAATATACACACATACCGGGAAAGTCTATTACGTAGTCGTTATCTGGACAGTTTATTGAACAGTGAGAACGTCACTACTTTGAATGGTGAGTGATATACACGCAATAAAATTATGGCCTTGAGAATCGTATGCTGCTAAGAAAATGATCAATTGCCATCGGACAGGTACCATTTCTAGTTCCAAGACTCTTTACGCATCATTTGAAAGATAAATATCCTAACTAACTGATTTGGTTCTAGCAGCGCAGCGTGACAAGCAGATTGAGTGACAAGAAATCACCTCAAGGAGAGAAAAGATCTCATTTGACCCCACTAGATTCACGCATAAACACACGGTGCAGTGCACCTGTGATTCAATCTTCGAGCGCATACACAAGCAGTCATTCTTTTTATTCAATCGAACAGTCCTACAAACTATTTAAAAACTACAACTATCTAAATAAAATGAGTACTATAAATGAGTACTGCTACTATAAGTAGCGCGAAATTATGTATAGGGGTAAGTCTTAGGTGTCTAGATCATTTCCTGCCCACAATATTTGAAGAATACACCTGCTCTTAAAGAGCAGGTGTTTACACTAGCGCACAGCACAGTCCTCCTTTTGGGATTTCTGGTAGATATTAATAAGAACACGAACACTATATTGTAATCCGGAGACCTTAACATGTGGGGTGTAACACCTGGCGACTGATGGAATCAATGGGTACTACTTCAGAGCGGAACACGCTGCATTGATTTCCGTCTGATATATTCTGTATTCATCTACTGCTCGCTTCTATGTCTAGGGGTCTTTCTGGTTATAAAGGGGGCTGCTCTTAACTGCCGGAGTCACTCGTACTTCCTACAGATGGCCGAATACTTGAGAGTGATCAAAATCGGAACACAGCAGGGCTCGATTGTGGGACCCTATCATGTTTATTATTCTGCTTAGTTTCATCTTACTTAACATGGCGTCTAGTAATTCTTGTAAAACAATTAAGTAAGCGGATGACACATTCGTCCATTTGCTCGCTAATCAGACATTCAATCTGGATCTAAAAGGTGGAGAAGTTGGTTAAAGCTGTTGGGCCATGCCGTCAACATGAATATAACATGTCCTTACAGTGTTTCGCACGTCTCCAAGTGAGGTCATGGCAATTTTCAAGAAGAATTGCAGGGACTTGGTCTCTGATATCTTAAGCAGATACTACATCCATCTGATAGCCAAGCTATGCCAAGTTCATATGGCGCTACTACCTTTTAACATGGTCAATGGACGTACTCCCTCATATATTGTTTTCCCAATCACCACCGCTTTTGGTACAAGACAATCCGTCGGGCCACTGAATTCGTGAGACCCAATGCCTTAAAAGAGTCTAGTCGCCATGCTCTCGAAAATCGATTACCATCCATCTGGGTTTTTTTTGAGATCAGGCAACTTATGTATCCATACTATACCCTGTTCATGCGAAATTAAGAAAAAGTTGCTGTAAATATTTTGTGCAAACGTATATTGCGGTTTACTTTGTAATGACTATTTAATGCAAGATGAAAATCGGCGACTCAGTGTACTCGTTATTATCATTTTTACGAGAACTGCACCATGTTACAAATGCGATTCCGTCAATAAACTCCACTTTGAATGGATGAGCCAGCTAACTACGCCGCTATAATAATGAATGAATGATGTTGAACTGTCTATTTATCATACGGTATTAATACACAGATAATGAATCTCTTTAGGCTAATTTTACTCTTAGAATGTTTCCAAATTGACACTAAAATTCCAGGCGATGCGTTTCTCATCGTCTTGTGTGGGGGCCTGTCGTGCTACGGACCGCTCTGCCTCGCTCAGAGGAAGACAGTTCAACAGACTTTAAAGGAGCACGCTCCCGAGTTCGCCGCGAAGTTTGATGGCGGTAACGTTGACTGCCCCGCTATTCCAATCCCTGGTAAGCTTCACTGACAGCAGCGTAACAACTATTAAGGGAACGCTGGACAACGTAACAGCAAAATTCAACGATCACAATATATCTTGGTTTTGAACTCATACTCTTAAATAGGTTTGTATATGTGTAGTGTGTGTGTTTAATAGGTGACTAAAATGATATAAATAAATAAATATGGAAGAGAGGAGTGCCTGGGAGTGCCTAGTCTTGTATACGCTTATGGAAACAGTTAAATAAAAGCCGATCATTGTAAGTTAACCTCAAGCGATATCTGAATATCGTGCATGCATAGACGGTAGACTTTGATATGCTTTGTTACCATTAGTGGAAAATTACATTCCCCGAAGCTGAAGACCATTGAGCACATTCGTAACGATACGTTTATGTGTCCTAAACTGAACTAAAGTCTAACCCTTACGCATTGGGGACTGAACCAGTCTCTGATGTAATTATTCAGGTGGATAAGTGTTTACAACCACTCGGCCGTGACATACGAGATCGAGAAGTAAAAGCTATCACTGACGAATTGGAAGACTGTGCCCAAGCGTCGCTTCTTGTATTTATGATGAGCGCCTGTCAGGACGGAGACTACCTCGACAAAGTGAGTGCGAGATTTTGATCACAATACATCATGCTGAAGCTACTCTTTCATTATAAGGCGAGTGTTTAATTCCCTGGCAAGAAACCCAGAGGTTAGCCCGACCGAGCTGTTATATCGTGCTACTTATATGGCCACCTGGATGCGCTATCATAGGAGTTTATTTTGAAATAAGTATAGTTAGCTGGGACCCGAGTTTTTGTATCTCCTGTATTACATTGATACTTCTATTATATATATATATATATATAGGTTTTATCATATAATTCGTACGGAAATTACTTAATCTATGCCGTATGCGTAACGTACAAACGAGAACCTTCATTCACTTAAGAAGTGTTAATGGATATCTTTAAAATCTACATTTCAGACCATAGATTGTGTCTTCGCTAGAGAGGATATCATTATTGTAAGTATGGCACCTTGCATCGATATTTCATGGCCACATCACCGGTAAAGTCTCGAAGTTGCGTTATAGCCTGCGATTAATAATCCTGCCTATAAATGGGCTTTATTGACTATAAGTATTTATTCAAACATACAGTAGTTACCAATTATTATTTCTAGGGATTATGGGGGGGGTGTGGGGGGATTGACTATATCATACTCCACATCGCCGATATTTTTCTAATTTGGCAAACGCAAAAAGACTACGAAAATTTATGAAATCCTGTAAATCCAGTAATCTAAATGCTAACTAACGTGTCTCTTTACTGATAAATCTGCAAGTACAACACCGTATCGACTCTAAAGCCCTTAGACCCCAGCGTTGTTGCCGTGCGGCATCCCCTTGCTGGGGGGTGCTGAGCAATGAGTAAATTCAAGTCCAAACGATGTCTGCAATCCTTATCGGTATAATCCTGGTAATACTGAGACCCACAAATCCAGCAATAAAATAATTTTGTAAATATGAACACCGTAGCTATTTCGTGATCAGTTCAATGAGGACAATAGAGAAGCTCCCGGGAAGCGAAAGATGTAAGCCCACACAAATCAGAATGGACTACTACAATTAGGCCTGAAGTGAGATGAATGACGGACTCTCAAATGGCGGCTCGATAATAATGTCAAGGCAATATTTTTTTCAAATCAGTCAGCGGTATTAGTTGAGACTGCATACGTTTTCTTAGTGAGTTTTCTTCATTTCTAGAAGACTAATTTACCCAACATACATATAACATTTTTTTTCAGAGTAAACTGAAGTTAACGGAGTTTGAAGCAAACTACGCGAAAAAACTTTTCGTAAGTAAATTGTACCTTTTACACCATACCTACCTACCTACCTACCGAACGTGACTTCGGTAGCCCAACTCTAGCTTGGACAGCACACTAATGCAATCGTGATCGTGGTAAAATTTTAAACTCTTGCCAGCCGTATGCATACGCCGCTAAATGTTTGTTTTGCTATACCACCTTTAGTCGGTGTCTGTGACGTTTTCTAGGTGAGTAGATATTTTCAGGATTTATCATCTCGTGATAGATAAATACAACATGCAGTAACCATTGGTCGGTGAATCCTTTCAGAGTTGCGCTCGCGGCATACACGATGAGGTCAGGAGTAAACGCAAAACCTGATCGTGATGAAGGCGATGATATATAGAAGCATGGACTATGATAATATGATGAACACAAAGCTCCTTTAATTGATCCAAATATGTCGTCTACGAAACGTGCAAAAACGCTTCCAAATTGATTGACATAATTTTCTTAATCGCTGTTGAGCTTCATTTAGTAACATTTATTTTATTTAACTAAAACAAGCAGAGAGATGTTGAAATTTGGATTCATCTTAAATATGGAATTAGCACATAGCAAATGAGGCCTCAGAGCATAGCGTTCAGAATTTTTACACAAATATATTCTCTATTATTTGAAGTTTAAGTCAACTACAGTAATTCCAAAACTGCATTCGATGTTATCTACTCCTCGATATCAACAGTAGAATATTGTTCAATTGGCTGTGTGTCCGAAATTTTAAAAGAACAGGTTCGCACAAGGTCAAAATTGTCGAAAAATTTGTAATATTACCGGCAGGTTTTACTAAATAAAAAAAGGTGTAACTGCGGCCGGGAAAGCGTCACGTTTCTTCTAAATCCAATACTGCATGTCATAGTTCATACATGTCGTAGTTTATAACGCTGGCAAAGACTTCTTGAGTATAAAGATCTGCGCCAATAAAATTATTGTATGTGAAAGTACGTGGGTTTGTGTTGCGGGTAATTTTCTGGTATATTTCATTGACTTCTCATTAATAGTAACCACTGGCACAGGCCAAAACAAATAACCAGAAACAATCAAGGGAAAATTGGTGGTCAATTTCGACAAAATAACCAAGTAACCTTAAAAACGTCAAGATTCAACGTTCAAAGAGGTGAAAGATCATGTACCTGAAAGCTTTCATCTATCTGACTAAGCACATCATGAGGCATCTCTTCTATTTCACAATGAAAATATGTTATTCTCGGTAGGTGGTATTCAACTAGGTGGTTCGTTTGGCCTCGCCTTATTCAGCCTAACTTTGAACGAGTTAGTTGACTCTTTACCATCTCCTTTAAATCGTTGGTACTTTGACGAATGCATCTTAGGTGGAGATATTGAGACGGTTTTAGTGGATATTAAGAAAGTTTTGGCATTTCAATCTCTATCTGACTTACTTATAAACCCAGTCAAAAATGAATTTTTGACCGTCTATGCTGACCTTTCTACAGGATCTTCAGTAGTACAAGCAGTTCGTAACTTACTTCCTGGATGCGAAGAAGTCGGAAGAGACAACCTCGAGCTTCTGGGATATATTTACTTTTTGGCAGATTTCGACCTCGTCTGTAATCACAGTGTGAAAAACTTTGGATTATGCTGCAAATATTGCCCTTATTAGGAGCATACAGAGGTGCGTGTTTAATGAGGACCTTATTATCTGTTGGAAGAATTATCCATTTGCAACATGTCAGATAAACGTGATCTACTGGACTTGTTCAATGATAAAGTTGTGGATTCTTTGTCTTCTTTGTTAAATGTTCAACTGTCTTCGATACCGCAAAAACAAGCATCCTTTCCGACTGGGATGGGTGCACTTGGATTGTAAGCAGCAGCCTCTTTAGCTAGACTCTTTGTCACGCATCTATGTATTAGATTTCTGATCTGATCAAGAAACTAGTAGCTGGAGGTACTTGAAAGCACTTTGCATCAATCAGAGATGAACATAATGCGAAACTTAACCTACTTAACGAGATACCGATCTGGGAATTCAATGCAAATTGATGCAGCTTTATCATGAATCAGTTCAACAGATGTAGAACGAGCCAGGTGTGGTCCAGTACCCTGGGTCCTCTTCCTCGACTGCCGACCACTCTTGGTCGGCAGTCGGGGAAGGGGACCCAGGGTACTGGACGGAAACTCTCCTTCCAGACCTGAGATCCTGGTATGGCGCCCGACACGGGGACCTCACGTACCCACCCGCGCAACTCGTCACAGGGGAACCTTCGAAAAGCACAGACACAGAATCGGGAAAGTGAGCTCGCCAACCTGCCGTATGTGCCCCTCAGGAGAGGAGGATGACGCCCTACATACGTTTGGTAGCTGCGCCACGTTCACGGAAGAGAGATTGCTACTTGCAAGAAAACTCGGGCACGCAACCTGAGAGATGACAGTCATAGAAATGGCTGCAGCCCTCTTAGGGGTCGGCCAGCTTTCGAACTAGTTAAAAACTTCGCCGCTGAGGTGATCGAAGCCAAGGGCCTCGCCCCCCGTCAGCGAGCTTGGTGATAGCATGTAACCTGAAAGATCCCGAAGAAATAACTCCCACAGTTGGTCCCGGAATCAAAATGTACTCTTATTTTCTCAATAAGAAAAAAAAGAACGAGCCGGGTTGCACGTCTTTGCGGCCTTGGGCGGTAGCTTGGATTAATGTTGTTCCCTCCTTTGTTGGAACTATATTTGACTTGTGCCGAAGTAGAAGATGTGGAGGACTGCAGTAATGTCTTCCCATCACACCAGACAGGCCTGCTTCTAGACGGGACCTGGAGTCATCCAATTGACTTAGAAGGTTTGGCCTTTGAATAGCGTTAACCGAGACTAAACCTAAACTTAATCGGTTACGATTAAGTTACGGTTAACGTGCATACCTTTGGATGCAGTTGTCATCGAAACCACGCACAGCAGCATTACGATTCAATCGTTAGAAATCATAATTTGCTTGGACATGCTCTGTCGTCACATTGGTCTGTTAGAGAAAGCCTAAATTAGTATGCAAACCGCCCGAATAAGGCCAAAGGTAGGAAAACGGCGAGGATTAATGTATAAGCCACCTCTTTTTACAGATCCTTGAGGCAATGCTGCTACAAAGCGTCTCCAATGCTTTTCTGCCGCCGAAGAAGAACGGAGACAGCTGAGGGTCAGCTATGATGAACAAGGGCACGAGGAGACTGGTCTACCAAAAAATATTTTGAGTATTCCCTTTTGAAGATGAAGGAAAGAGTAATTTCCCTGTGATGCTAAATAAATCAAATGAACATTATTCTTTATGAGAATCTCTTTGTACATTTTTGCTATAATAAAGGTATACTTTGGATATATTTAATGTACTGGATCCTTATTTTTCCTTATTCCTATTACAAATTGGCAGTCAACTTTCAATAGGTACGAAGCAAGAGAGTCTCCTAAACGAAGACATATCGGCACCTTCGCGGTCCGCTCAAGCAGTAGTTCTTACACAGACTCACATTTTCGTAGGTAACTTCGGCCACCCCGTAAAGTATTGACATTCTGAAATACTACGACGTGTTTGCCAGTATGCTTACATATTCAATTTTACACAAACTTATTCTCAGAGGAAGGGACAACGGACAAAAGTAGGCAGATTGTTAAGGAGGAGGTTGACCTCAAAAAAATATGTTATGGAAAAATACAATTTCTATTAGAAAAAAAGCAGCCCTACAACAGTGACTTTCCTTGGATATTTGCACTATTATGTAGTTGTTTTTGCTGTACGATTTGGGCGTTGTCCTTCATTGAAAACATCTTTATCGTTGAAACATGGCACATGTATGGAGTCAAGTGGTGTCAGACACAGTACACCTTATGGGATGATGAATATATTGATTCACCTTCAGTGTTTTCAAATTTTTCAATTCCGTTTTTAAAGAGCTTGCTTCTTGTCTGAATATAGACGTATTCACTACCTGAAGCATGTTCATGATCGTCTACCAGTACCTTAAAGAAAGCATTTTTTCAAGATTTCCTAAATGAGTCATAGCTACGGGAAAGCCACCGGGTCGCTTCGCGGATACCACGAAGTAGCTTCTTCGGCTTCTTCGTCGGCCATGCTATTACTGAGTACAAGGGCTTGCTGTAAGCGCTGTAAATTTCAGTAGTTTAATGAACGAATGCGTGTGTTTATAGCAGACTATGGTATTCATTTTAGATTGTGACGATTTCCCTGAGCTGAGGTATTTATGAGTAAATAAAAAATCTTTACAATCACCTTGGTGAAGTTTTCTTGACGAACTTTCGACCATTTTTCCAATGCATGACGTAATACTGTCCTTCAGTAGTTACACTTCATCGCTATGATCATTGCTTAAGCATGGGAAACTGACCCCTGGATTGACGAAGAGATTTAACCCTTAAAGCTAGAGGTATTGAAGGTACCCGGTGTCGGACTTATGTTTTGCCTTCGTATCTTATTGTTATTGCTATTAATTCTGCACTCACTCTTATACTTATTAACAACGTCACAGTCAAGCCCATGAGAGTGGGGTCTCTTAGACTTTAATGTGAGGTTAATATAAGAGTAAGTATTGACTTGGGAGCTATTTCGCGATAAGTTGCGTTGAACTATGATGTTTGCCGAGTTAGAAAATGAACTTTTACTCAGGACGAACATAGAAAATATATAATGTAGTTTATTAATAACTAGTGATAACGATTTCTCCGCAGCAAGCTGGACTATTTAGGCCTTTAACATCCAGACTCCAAGATGGCTTCGCCATTTCCAACATGCTCTAGAACCTTTTTAAATGTCATAGCGTAACTACTCTAGTACAAAAGTAACAGAAAACTACTGTTGCTAAGCAGACCAACCAAATGTCAACGAATGCTCCACAGTTTCACTAAACGGCTGTTGCCTATCTGGAAATGTTTTCTTTGTTATTGACTGAATACACGAAACGGGCGTATTTTTAATAACACAACATTTCTAACTTTGCATTTATTTTTAATTATAATTGTTAGTATTGTACAGTTGTAGGAAAATACACATTGGTAGGATAACAACAAGCAGCGATGACCTTAGCTCGTTTATTCCTGAAACCATGAACGCATCGCACAGGAGAAAAGATAAAGGTACAAGTTAGCACAGTTTTAGTGATGTCAGGAAGGAGATGTTTCATATGTTGTTATATATATATATATCATTATATATATATTATATTATATATATATATGGTTCAGGGTCAGAGATCCAGAGATGATGAAAAAGGCACTGGCTAAGGCTCTCAGTGAAAGCGGAACGCCCGGTACTCCAGAGGAGCTGCACCGAGTACTCTTTAAAGCCTGCGAGAAAGTCTTGGAAAGACCGACCCACCCTAGACGGAGGGCTCCGGTCCAACCGAAGTACTGGTGGAACGACGAGATCAGACAGTGCAGGGAGGAACATAAGTATGCACGGAGACGCCTCAAATAAGCGAGCGCACACGTAAGAGACACAGCTGACCTCCTGCTGCCCTTCAGACGAAGTACAACATCATTAAAAAGAGCGATTGCGAACAGCAAGAAGAAGTGCTGGAACGAATTTCTCGCGGAGCTGGACAATAACCCCTGGGGGCGCTCCTACACTCTAGTGCGAGGAAAGATGAAGACGACGACGAAAGTCGATTTGCCAGAGGAGGAGAGACAAAGCGTCCTAAAAAAAACTCTTCCCCCGCCACCAAGAATTTCCGAGAGAGGAATTTCAGATGCGGTATGGAGAAGAGAACACGGAAAGCAGCCCACCAGTCACGATCTCAAAGGTACTTAATGCGGCAGAACGGATAAAAGCCGGCAAGGCCCCGGGCCCAGATGGCATCCCGCCAGAAGCGGTCAAAGTACTTTTCAAGGAGTTTTCGGAGACTGTGGCTGCTGTTACCACGGGAATGCTCCGAAATGGCAATATACCAGTATCATGGAAGACAGCGGAGGTAGTTCTCATTCCGAAGGGAAATGGAGGGTACCGACCAATCTGCCTCATCAACACGCTGGCTAAAGGCTTTGAGATGATCCTGGAAGAAAGGCTGAGGACCTTCGCAGAGGAACGAGGGCTCTTGTCGGCACGACAGTATGGATTCCGAAAACATAGATCAGTGCACACGGCAATCCATAAAGTGGTAGCAAAAGCCGAGCTTTTACATAGCTCTTCCCGCCAGACCCGCCGGCTAATGGTGGCAGTCTTCCTTGATGTTAAAAATGCCTTCAATAGCTTGCCTTGGAAGGTCGTCCTGGAGACGCTCAAGAGGAAACTAGTCCCGCCATACCTGGTCCACATAGTCTCGGAGTATCTGTCGGAGCGAGTGATCACATGTGCGGGCACAAAAATGAGTATGACGGCCGGCGTACCGCAGGGCTTGATTATGGGACCACTGCTATGGAACATCGCCTACGATGATGTCCTGTGCCTAAAAGGCCTCCCCATCGGAGTCGAGACACTAGCATACGCCGACGATCTGGCAGTGGTGGTCGAAGCGAAGACAAGCGTGGAGTTGGAAATAAAAGCCAACAGCCCTAACCGAGGCAGTAGCCCTAACCGGAAGAGTGGCCGTTGATCCTCTGAACTTGCTATCAGCGGGCAAAAGCATCAAGGAAGTAGACTATGCCAGATACCTCGGGGTGTATCTGGACAGGGGCATTAGAGGCAGCAAACACATCAGGATAGCCACAGCGAAGGCAAACAAGGCAGCAAATGACATCGTCAAAATTCTCCCTAACATACATGGGCCGAAACGTGCTGACCGCAGAAAGCTTGTGATGTCGGTATGCGGATCAATCGCCCTTTTTGGGTCGGCTGTCTGGTTTAAGCGTTCTATAGCCACCGCCAAAAACAGAGAACTGTTAAGGAAAACGCAACGAATAGCGGCTCTCAGAATTACTCAGGCGTGCCGTACTGCCGCGGCACTAGTCCTGGCGGGCACCACACCGTGGGACCTGTTAGTCGACGAAACGCGCAGATTCTGGGAGAAAGGGTCAGAGGGTTCAAAGGACGCCGAGGGAGAGACCACGCTAACTGCCTGGCAGGATGAGTGGACTGCTCTGCGCAGAGGCGATCCTGGCGCAAAGGTCCGGGATCTTATCCCGGACATCAAAAAATGGCTAGACCGCCCCGGAGGACAGATGGACTTTTTCATTACCCAGATTATCACGGGTCATGGAAACTTCCAGGCATACCTAGATGACTTCAATGTCACACCACAATCGGGGACTTGTGTCCACTGCGAATTGGGCGAGAGAGATGATGCTGCGCATACTCTCCTCGTCTGCCCGGGCCTGGAACATGCTCGAGCGGCAGCTTTGGACAAGGAAATGGCCCACTTGAGAAGAGACGGAAATTCGTCGGCCCGAAACCTGCCCGTTATGCCCAGAGGCAATATGAGGGAGTTCGTGGACTTCATCTGCGCCACAGCAAGCGGCTGGAAGGTTGGAGCAGCAACAGCGAAGGGAGTCCTCGAGGAGAAGGGTCGGCCCGGGCGTGCGCGATTGCAAAGAATACTGACAGCGGGAGGACAACGAGCAAACGACAACACCGCAGATTCAAACACTGATGAAGAGAGCCCTGAAGGGCTAAGAAGTGTCAGAGCGACGACGAGCGACACAGACGACGCACGTTAGATCCGGGTTCGCAGGTATTGGGATTAAGCGCGTCTGGTGAGGCGGGGAACCCGGAGGGTGACCCCGACCAATTGTTTCGGTAGGCATCCGCCACCCTGTCAGTCCGTAGTACTATTAAACGAAGATCCGGACTACAGTGGTGAAGCTTAAGGGAGGCTTTTAGAGGCTTTCCAGGCACGGAAAACCTGGGGTTTTAGTGGGTAGCACCACTCAGCGTATACCACCAAAATGGTGAGTCCCACACTGTGCGGCCCACAGTAAGGTGGAAACCGCTCGTGCATTTCCCCCCTCCAAAAAAAAAAAAGAAAAAATATTATATATATATATATACACCAAATACTTTACTAGCAATCAATGCGTTTAGATGGATTAGTTCGTCAAACAATATCAACCGATTCAGCCGGGAGATAGATCTGGTAGAGAGATCCTATCAGATTGTCCCGGCGGAATAGTGTCTATGACGATTTTTGATGGTGTCTAGTTATGGTACGGCATAGCAGGAGGTAGTCGCTGCAGGTAGTTGCTGTCTTCTCTGCTACTTCGTTAATATTTCATTAATATAACTGGCTTCTCATAGTCGCTTCGTAGTTCGTTTGTCGTTATGCCTTGGACGTCACTTGTCATCGTAACACTCGTTCAGCATGCGTAAGCGACGGCAGGTTAGAAGGAGATCCGAATATTCAGTTCAAAGATACTATGCACAGCTACGGTATCGTGCTACCGACGTCCTGGCATTCATAGTATGAAATTATGTAGTTTAAGAAGTGCTTGTATTTTTGTTTGAGTCCGTTTAACAAAATGTTAGTTTAGTATATAAGTCGCTTAATCTCTAGACACAACTTGCGTTGCTTCGAATGTTCTTACTATTCAGATTGACTCAGGGAAGGCATGAAAAACTTGATTTGTCACTGGTAGATATATACGCTACCTAACACATATGATAAGCAAGTGTGATTATAATAACTTGTCTATATATTATTTATGTATGTATCATATCTATTACTAATATTTCGACGATCTTAATTAACCGATTGCAGAAGATGCTGCCGCTTTTCCAGCTAGAACGGCGCCTTTCTTGTTGCCACCTCGCTGGCTACCTCCCCGCCCTCGACCAGAATTCCCCCCTCCACCTGCGTTTGACGGATTTGTGTGAAGAATCTCCTGTGCCTCGATATCGTTAGGATGTGGACTGCGCTGGCGGAACACTCGATCATCGAAGAGTTCGAAGCCGTCGCGTAATGTGGCAACACAGCGGACTCGTATGCGGTGACCCTTGCCTGGTCGAAAGTGTTTGCGTGCATCGAGCCGTATGCGCAACTGTAGGCGGGATTGCTGCAAACCCTCGGGGTCGACATCGACCGGGTAGCGCATTACGTCCAACTGAGGATTGACCTGAGGACGATGAAAAAACGAGAAGAAACACTAAATTATTACTGACAATGATACAGATGGTATGACACCATCTGTAAACAAAAGTCTCCTATTAAATGAATTAGCAGTTGAATCAGTTAGTGGACATGGAGTAGGTATTATGATACATATTATATATAGTACATGGCAGTAGTATATACTGCTGTGCATTGTGGTAGAATTTACTTATTTATCACCTTCGTCAGGTAATGTAAAGAAACGAAAAAAGACTAAGATAGGCAAGGTAAGACAACATCTGCATGTGTGGTTACTGACAAACACGTGGCCACGTGATATTTGGGGTACTTTTTCGCACATTTGATTCAGACTTCCTATAACTAATCTGTTTCTTGTCGAGCAATATAGGACCATAAAATACAGGTTTCACTCAGTCGAGCTGTTCAAGCCGTATTCACAAATAACTTCTAGCAGACAAGAAGTTATTTAAGAGTATGTGTTCAATAATGTGTGACACCACTATACCAGAGTCAACCTTTCTTTATGGCTGGCGTCTTTCGACTTGGTTTATTGAGTGAACTGTCAGCTAATATCTGCGAAAATGAAGAGGGCTGTGTTCGCCATTTTTGAGGAAACATGCTTTGTCATTTGGAGAGGACATACATTACTTTAGCCTTATGGAGACTATTTTCAAAAATTTGAGGACGTCGGGGAAGGACACTGTTTTGGTGGTCAGAACTATAGAACCTGCTTCATAGCACGAACTTACTGGAGGAGTCCTGCTGTAAAACTGTACAGGGACATGTGAAGCGGAGGGCAGCTGAGCGTGCCGCTTTTCCGAGTGGCTATGGAAGACTTATGGGCCTAGTCTTTTTAAGAGTGCCTTAAATGAACGATCGGTGAGAGGTAGTATAACAGAAGAAACTAAATTAAATTTCCAACTGCAGAATAGTTTAGTTTAGCCAAGCGTTTGCTCTAATTTACCTCGGTGTTTCACACACTGGCCCAAGAAGATGCACATAAAGTGAAGCTGACCCACTTTTAAGATTGAGATTCCCGAGGTGGAATCCGATTGCTCGCGATATTCAATGTCGTCGCCTGTAATGCTATACCTTCACAACGCCAAATGAAGTCTGTCCAAACTGAAGTTTTGAGAGATTTTTTGAAAGCAATACTACTTGATACGTCGCACTCAATTCTTCAACAGATGGAAATGAGCTTATTCTTAAAATACAAATCTATAAAATAAACCTCGCTCTATAAGGCGCACTATAAACAAGATTTCTGTTTTATGCAAATTCGGCAAAATCTGCGTATTATGTAGTTTTTATAGTAAAACTAAGAAATGCACAATATATATGAATGCCTGTTAAGTTTTTACAAATTGACTAAAAAATGGCGTGTTATATTATATTGGGTAAACACGATTTAGTAGCGTCCAGTAGTTCCAGCCGTTAAACGAGAACAAACATGAAACATTGTGCTCATTAGAGGACTTCACTTGACAAATGGCTGCACGTGTTACACCCATTGAGCGTCTAAAGCTGTATCTACGTTTAACATGAGACGCTGCCATGTCGTGCAATGACGTCCACCACAGACGGTAGAGCAACGAAGAGATCTGAGAGAGGGGCAATATGCGCATCGTATGCACACTGCGACGTAAGAGCCGAAAGCCGTTTTGCGGCTGACCATGTTCACACTTCCTGTACCAGGATGCAGGCCCACACGGTTCGGTCCGGAACTAAGGGGAGACATATATATATATACTGTGCGATACATTGCAGAGAATGATAGAGAGATAGAAGCTGTACCAACGGAACAACGTGGCTCCAACGGAGCACGGTCGACCAGAGCAGAGCATGCCACAGCCAGAGCTACGTGCCCGTCCACAGACATCCAGGATATTATCATCATCATCATTAGGATGATCATCGCCTTTGGCGTTTAGATAGGCCCTTTAATATACAAAAAAGTGCATGTTCGATAAATACTTCACAAAGCTATTCAATGAGAACTTACGATTCCCAATTGAAGCGGAAAATACTGGGCAAAACGCACGCCAGGTCCTATCTGACGCTACGTGTCTTACACATGTCAACTCGTGATCCTTTGAGCGCTGTGTGGATGATATGCAAACCACGTATAAAAGCGCTCAGAAACTAATCGTAAAATGCAACGGCGCCGTGACCAAAATTATCATATGCCCAACCAGCCAACGGTTGTGAAATAGAGCTCCATGACGATGTCGCGTTTTCTAAGGAAACACACAGGTAACATTTTTTAATGTTAAGTGTTCAACTGGTGTGGACGATTTATGGAAATAAATCCTAGTTAAACGGAAAATAACACTGATTCAATCGACGGCAGATGAACTCATTGCTAAGTTTCACTCACGTTCAGCGAGACTTGTGGTTCCTGTGACTTGTAGTTTTAGTCTGTGTGACTTTAATTGAGCACCTCATCCTAGTGACAGTGGGACCACACCCAATAGACGACAACGTAGGTATGTAATGGTCGGAGGTCAAAAGATGTCGCCAAATATGGCCTCGATTGTAGACGAAAGCACGTAGTCACCGTTGTACCCGTTCACACGCTCAGTCGAAGCTCTGGTTGGCTTCCTGTTCTGACTGACACGATTTGTTGGGTAGTCCTGGTGGTCTCATCGTGCCAGGTTTTCATCAAACAACCCCACCCCCTTTATCAGGCATACTCCGATGCTTGATTCTGGATAGGTAACAATATGACAGTATGAACCAGTCCACATATCACTAGATTTCACAGGAACCAAGTGATATATTATTTTTTTAGCCTCAGCGTCCATAATTATTACAGAGATTGTGACGATTTGAGTGCTATTAATTCAGCTGTCTAACACCTACTCTGTGATGCTATCGAACGAACATATGCACCGCTTATATAGAAGACGGTTGGAGATAAAATATGTACGCTGGTGTATACTTCTTATCACCCTCCATTATCGTATAAATGTGATGATATCGATTATCAGTGCTGGTGCGCGAAGGATCATTTTTGTAAACGCATGGAACCGTGGTGCTCATTTAGGCTCATCATCGTTTCGTGCTGCATTTATTGCAGCCCACAATATTCACATTAGGATGAGCGCAATTTGATTCGCTCACTCATTAGAAATCAACGTTCAAACTCAGCCTATCCTTAATCGCGTAGCGATTCGTCTGTATCGTCGCCTACCGGAATAATTTGACCATCGACACTTTTTTCTTCTCAACGCGATCTTCAAGCCAACCAAAGGGCACTTGGTCAACGATGATGGTCCATAAGAAAAGCTCATCGCGTCTATTCGCTTCATCTACTGCGAATAAGAACAAGTTGGCTTGTTTCAGGAGCCTACTTTGTCCAGCTGGATAATAACTCATACAGCGACATATTCTATTATTATATACTAAGATTCATGTATACAGTTTTTACTCACTCGAAGATAATTTACTAAACGAACACTTTTCCCCCTACATGCACATGTAAAAAAATTATGATATTTTTGGGTTAGGATTTTATAAGATGAGCTAAAACCTAGTGTAATAATAGCACAATAGTAATACCACGTAACTGCATCAGCAATATTGTAGCTCATCCATCAATAATAGCCTCCAATTAGGAGATTAGGAAATGTCATCCATTTCGACAATAAGTAGAATAAATATAATAGGTATATTCCAATTGCAACGAAATTGCATATCTCAGTGATAGTGTCATCAGAATGTATGCAGAAACAGGCGGACGAGAAATCTATCAAAGTAGAGCGTCAGTTGCCAGAGCGATGTTTGATGATCTCATTTAATTTGTACTCGCAACGTGTCTAGACACGAAAATGAGAAAAATGCTTCCTTCTAGTATATGAAAGTATTATTTTTTATTTTTTTTTCCGCGGCTAAATTTATCGTCCTTGTCCGATGGAATACATTTAAAGAGCCGAATTGACACACATGTATATATGTATTATAATATGGTGGAGGATAATGCAATCCACTGCAATCATAAATTCAAGAATGCTAGACGAAACAACAAAAGATTTGCTTATTACAGAAATAAATAGATTTTTACCTGAAGATGGTAAAATGGTAAATGGTAAATCTTTATTGGTTTATTTAAGGAGCTGCAATTTTTCAATGCTTAAGCTCTCTTATGTGTCACACAGCGGGGCTCGAACCTGCGGCCTCTTGATAGCCAAAACAAGCTTATATCAGCTATGCGTTATATGCTTCTTGCTCCTATATGAAAGCTAAAGTAGGAGTCTATACCATGCCTCTGAAATGCGTTGGAAATTATGGAAATACTATGGGCAAAAAAAATGTGTCGAACCTCGCAAAACCGTATCGGTGTACTTCAGGAAACGATTGTGCCGATCGTATCCTGAAGAGAAAAACAGATCCAGGTAAGAACAAGCGGACTACGTGGCTCAGCAGGATCTCGCTAGTCCTGGATTGTTCACCGATCAATATTTTTACCTTCGGTAATGTTCGCATACAGAGTAGGCAGCAATTACATGTGTGATTTCAAATCTTGATCCTAAGGACATCTAACTAAAGCTGAAATGTAGCCGCCTATCCGCCAATCACCTAAACAATAAAAGGCAATTGATCTTTTGCTAGTCATGTGATCCTTTATGTGGTTGGCAAAATAATACTTTCATATACTCGAAGGAAGCATTTTTCTCGTTTTCGTATCTAGACACGTTCTATTATATAAATCCAGCTAATGAGTTCGTGACACTGCAGTTATTCGAGCGCGGCGCAAAGAGTTGTTCAAGTTTAATATTACAAAATTAAGGACTGAGTTAAGAGACTCAGTTTCAATCAAAGCTTTTAATTAACAGCAACGAGTAGTTGTTATCTTAATTGCTATCGTTATCCACGATCGACGTGTTTCCTGGCAACATTGTTCTCCCCGTGTTATTTGATGATGGCTAAAGTATTAGTAAATTATGTTCGCTATTCTACTGGTGTTTTCTCTCTGGTTGAAGAATAGAAGTTCGATACATGCATCGAATATTTCTCCCTGACGTGATTTACGCCCTGGGGACGCCACCGAGCAGTTCCACAATTTCACATAACTGTCGCTTTGGCGAATGGTGCTTTTAGAGCTTCTGTCTGATGGGGCTGATGAATCAGACGTGATCTGATTTCGCAAGTTCGGTCAATGCGCCAGTGCGCCCTTGAACTCTATGTGCTCTATCGTAAGGAAGTAATAATGATAAGGTCGATTGCAACTGTCGCAATACAATATCTCAGTAATGCGCATTCTGCTACGAGTTATACTCTCGATAACGGTTGATTATTCGAGACGAGCGGGTGGCGGCGGCGGCAGCAGCAGCGACTAGGGCTGCGGAGAATGGTAGGCTAGAACCAGCTCTCATAGGCTCACAGGTCATACAAGGACACTGTTTGTCATAGAGACCGACTGATGATCACTTGTATGCAGTACGAAAATTGCCATAAATACCCGAACTGAATTAGGTTTCAGTTGAAACGACTGAATGACGTCATTAGCTCACTTGTAGAGGCAAATTCGACATCAAATATATTGTCTTGTTCAATATTAACAAAATTCTTAACGGGTTATTAATCAATTTAATCGATTTAGGCTGGTGAACTATAAATTAAGGCTACACTTGTGTCGCGCGGTGAACCAGCACGAGATCGGTACAAAACAGAGTTTGAGAATCATAGTATATATTATAATACTATAGTTATCTGCACAGAGTGTCACAATGTTTAGCTGAAGTTTGGAACATTCCCCTTTGAATAGTTCATTTAGATCCGAGGGCTGAAATTCCACCTATAACACTGTGCAATAAAACTAAAAATGGGTCCTGACAATAGACATATCGTAATATGCGTGATGTATTAATGAAAACCCAACTTGACCCTCCATATACAGCGTTCTACATCTCAACGTTTGCGCGCGAACATTGACAACTAATAATTATAAAGTTGTCGCTGTAAAAACTATTATTTATCATTCCCTTAAAATAATAGTGGAAGATCTGTTTAGGCATCACCATTTCGTTTTTCACATTTCCAACCTCGGTGGTTATCGACAACCCCATTTACTAGTTGCCCACGACGATTTTACACCGTCGAGGAAGCCTACATCTGAGCAGCAGAGTGCAAATGCTTTATTCCTGCCTTGTAGGTTTGCTTCGGGACGCTGTAGACCTTCGAGTAGCCTCAACCGGTCGGCCGCACAGACGTGACTGTGAATTGGACACGACTTCCCCACACATCAACGACCCTTTACTGCCGGACACCCCACTCATTCTGTTCATGTTACGAGCGGCAAACCGCTATCACAGCCAGCCGACAAAGGCCCAGAGCGTTGGCGCACAGTCAACCGCCCCATCCCCTGCGACCCCCCCCGTGGGTTTGCGACTAGTTGTTGCCGAATGTTTCGACCGCTTGATATTTCATCACGTCATCTCTCCTCTCTTCGAAGGACGGCCAAAGTGGCCAATGACCAAAACTACGTATTGATCCCCTTCGTCGCGACTCTCGGCGAAAATTGACATGGGCCCTCTGCGGTAGCGGGCGTGCAGTCAAAAAGAGTGGAAATGGATTGGGGGCGTTAGTGAATCGCTCGAACAGGCTCTTCCCTCTTCAACACAGATATGTGTATTTAAGGGAGGGAGAGAGAGGAATACAAATAGACGAGGATACTTTGCGCCTCTGGCGATTGACTGCGGTAGCGAATGCATCGACGCCAAAAGATGCTGAGGTGATGGAAAGGAATACTCGCAGGGAGGACCGTATCCAGTTCCCTTCGTAGCTAAATAAATCCCTAGGGAGTTAACGGTGGACTTAGCAATTCTTAGCGGTTCTCACCTCATTCAAATCCACATATACATCAACAAAGTACACATTACCCTTTATCTGGAAGAGACCTCCGTAATTTCGGGCTACTTATACAAATTTTCCCCGTGTATGTAGCCTGCACATATAAACTTGAGTAGCGATAATCAAATTGATCCTGAGTTATACCTATTCAAATATACTTTGTCATTTCTACGGCCGTTGGCTACTACATATTGTATGTGGATGAGAACAACGCAGAGTCTAAGGCGAATAACAGTCGAGAAACATTGAGCAGTTGACCAGCAACATAGTTGAACTGGCTAGCATTGATGAAGCGCAATTGAATTGTCGCGTGCAGAGCAAATCAAAATTGAGGAAATATAGCAACTTGCAGGCGACATACCTGTCCAGTCCACTCAGCTGCATTCGAGATCCTAGGCGTTCCCTGCCCCCCTCGCAATCAACCTTCTAGACAGAGTTTCTCACAGAGTGGTCATTACTACGAGAGACCGACAAGCAGGAGCGTTTTTACTACAACGTCTGTGATTAGACGTGCGCAAACGGGAAATGTAAAGTTGAACCTAACCGGTTCTAGTTATTCTATTTATACACATAGCACCCGCTATTTGAAATTGGGCTGTAACAATCAACACCGTTTGGAAATACTTGGCACCGTAGAATGTCGCGTGTAAACGCGACGCACGTTTTTGCGTAGTACAGGTTAGCTATAGGTGACTGATTGAAACAGACTGACCCGCATCATTTTTCCTTCGATGAGCACCTTTTAGTTTAACTAACTTACGTCGATTCCTGTTCGGCTGGCAGTTATACATATACTACACTCAGTGTAACCTAAACGGTAGTTTGGTAGTACACCTGAGGCTCGGTTGTCGAAACACTCGAGCAACGTCCACAACGAATGCAGGCGAGACAGTGGAGCACTGTTGATCACTATTCACTCAATCTTAAGAAAGAAGAAAAGAAAAAGCTAATTTAATTCGAAGTCGACTCTTACTCCAAATCCCAAATCACTGCACACCCGAGAATGAAATTCTATCAGCTCGCACAAAAATCAGAAAAACGCCCAACCGTATGCGAAAAGTTGAAGACAGACAAACAGTTGAGAAATCTGGCCCAAGTACTGTAGTAGATGGTAAGTTCTGCGGAGTTGTCCATGAATTTGTGGCACTTATATCCGGTGGTTGGACACTCTAATTAATCGAAGCAGCCATAAAATACGAGACAAAAGGAAAGTATTGTTACCAGTTTATTTGTAATTTCTCAAGATTTTTATGTTACAACCAAAGCGGTTGCTTCCTGTCGCCATGTTAATTATAAATTGTTAAAAAAAAGTCAGTAATAACATAAGTTACTAGAAGTAAATACAATAGCAACGGTTTTACTCTGCTGCAACAAATGAAATCATTCGCCGCATCGACAGACTCTTGAGCCAAAACCATCATAAAGGCTCCGCTGTGTTGCTAGGGCCGGCAATTGACAGCACCCGTGAGAGCAACTGCCAAGTAAACAATAAAATCATCAATCGATGACTATAACAAACGCACATCATCGGTTTTCTCATCATATGACGACCCACTATAACGATGGGATTTTAAAACCCCAACTAGAACTCGGGGACAGCTCGAGTTAGTTTCTTGGTGTCCTTGAAGAAAATTTAAGTTCCAATATTACAATGGCCAATTACAGTACTACGTATAATATGATTACCAAGTCGACATTGCAGTTCAACATTGCATAGCCTGTTAATAGATATTAACTTACTTCATATTTATTAATTTTTCAACAGCTTGTTAGGCGTGTGCCATTGCAGCGGTTGTCGTTATCTCATAGAGTCATTTTTTGCCCCACGTAACTTCGCTATGCGGAACAAAACAATAACGCTGTAGTGAATGAATTCACAAGGTTTCGGGCGGGGCCACGTAAGGACCACTAAATGGTATCACCATATGTTGTTGGTCGTCAAGTGTGAAGTTAACTCTGTTAGACTGGGAGCAACCAAACGATGACCGTCTCGTGTAGATGAAGGCAACTCTCGTCTCAGTTTCTCTCCCCTCTCTCTCTCTCTTAGCGCAAACAAACGAAACGCTATATGGATTACGCTGACGCGTCGCCTCACAGAACCACTAACACTGCTAACGCGGTGCTCGACTGAGAAGGTGCAGACCAACAGCTGGGGAGAGTTGTAAGCTCTGGCCGCGCTAATGAAGAACGAAGTATCCGGCAATTCCGACCGGCAGCCCCAACAGCAACAACAGCAGCATTAGCAGAGCCACTGCGCTGGCGTATGGAGTAAAGTGTGGGCAGGTTGCTGCTGCTGCTGCGTGGCGTTGGTCTCCTCAGCATGATGGCTGTGTGAGTGTGTACTCAGGCGTAGCTGCTACGCGAACACTGTTCCTCCCGTACAGTCGCTCTACGATGACTAGCTTCGAGAAACACAGATGACTAAACAAGATCTATCCGTTTGTTCGCCCTTCTTCTGCATTATTTCTCTCGCTTCTCGAATGGCCCAAATGGAAAGCCAAGTCGGAAATGTATTGGAAACTAAGGGCGATAATGAACAAACGCCTAATGTTGTTGTCGTCGTCGTCGTCGACTTCGACAAGAAACAGAAGAGCGAAACCGGCCCATGACATCGAATGTCATAACTATAGCAGATTATTGTAACGGAGAAAACAAGCCGCCGTACCTTCTGCTGCGAATCACTAGTGCTCGTATGCTACGATATATCATTGATAAACAGTACCATTGAGTCACTAATTAGTTCCGGAGCATCTACAAATACCTATCTTCTGTCAACTCGAAGGAAATGTGTCACTTGCTTGATTGACTACTCACTGCAATAGCAAGAATAATGCTACCCGTAATATAAAGCCTTGAGTTTTAGAGGCAGTTAGGCTTGGCCGAAACCTGTCCCGTAGGTGGTCTAGTGGTGAGCGTCTTGTATTATCGCAATCGAACAAACTGGAGAGAAAACTTCTAACGATTTGGAAGTAACATCAGTCGTTAAGCGGCTTCGTAAGAACGAAATAGAACCTTCGGAGTCATCTAGGTATTTAGGATCAGCCGATCTCGCATCGTTGAAAGGGCTGCATACGGTGAACTCAGGCCACAGAGTCGGAGTCCAATGTTGTAAGTATAATATTTGAACGAACGCTATTACTATGGAAATAACACAGAGGCATTGTGTAGTTTGCTATGATTAAACCTCAGCCGCGCAACAGTCGCCTGCCATCATTTTTAAATAGGTAACGGCGTCGACCTAGGATAAACCAAATAGGGTTCCGGTAATTTTTCGGGTTCACATGTTCGAAAAACGAGACGATAGCCCTCTCGTCTAGGCTACTTGTATTGAACCCGTCAAAGTGAGTCCATTTTTTCATATTTATTTATTTAGAGGTCACTATTCACAGAGGCGCTTATAACCAAAGCAATAGCGCTGGCCAAATAACGGGCTTTACGGAAGACTGTAGCTGTCGAGGACTATCTCCTGCCACAAGATTTGAACCCGCCACCCCTCGCTCTTTGCAGCCTGAGACAATGGCTTACTTTTAAGAGAGGTCCCAGGCCATCCCCTGGCAATACTTGTAGATATCTTTTTTTAAACGTGTGGTGCGGTTACCGGTAGCTATATTGTTGTCTACTCTTGAAACGCCCTCTATAAATACATATATATATATATATATGATTATTTGTAACACAAATCACAGCTTGAAATTTCTCAGAAGTGAAAATTTCCCATAATGAATGAAACTCATATTAGAAACATTTGTTGTCCCTCGCCGTGCAGAGAGGCAATGCCATCGCCTTCCTCGGGACATTGTCGTCCTCACCCCCCCCCCCATAATCCCTAGAAATACCGACCTACCGTATGTTTGAATAAACGATCCTTTGTTGAGGTGATATATGTATATCAAATCGAGATTATAATCCTCCCCCCTCCATAATATACTGCCATTCAGCACAGTCTTTACATAAATTGCATTTGTGCACAAGGAAGGATACAACTGTTAAATTGTAATTAAATATCAGTAAATCCGTTGACATTCAAATATAACGAACCTGCCACTCGTAATTAGTTCTATGTGAATGCCGAATATAAATATATACTAACTGGTTTCCCATTGATAAACCACTGAAGTTGAGCGGCGGGCGTGGACTTTCCTGAGGTGCACATCATGTCGAGGAGTGGGCCTTCTTTTGTGTCCTCGATACCTCCGCTGATCGAAGGGCCATCTCGAGGTGGAACTGAAAACGACCAACCGGACGGACGCGTACAATATGCATATGTTAGTTAACCGTGCGAATGGCTACTTCTATCCAGGCGACAACAGTGTGGAACTCATTAGAGCTTTTGAGTAAATATATTTGAAATTACCCCACTTGGATAATGCATTTTTTTGTCCTCCTCGTGTCTTCCAACCCCGCGGTAAAAGCTAGTTTGTACAAACCAGGGTTAGGCTGTTGTTGTTACTGTGGTTTCCGACTGCAGGAATCCACCGCTATTTAGGGGTAAACAAAGTCCAAACTACTGAAATCACTCTAAAACCGCATTTGTGTCACAATAAGAGCGTGTTGTCGATTATAACAGATGCCCAGTGGTGAGTGAATGAATTTATGAAGTAATCATCCGTACAGTATATTGCATTATTATTATTATGATAAAGTGGAAGCGGTTATGGTGAAGTATTCTTCGAGTTACGAAAGGACCGTGACAGTTTAAAATAATAATATATTTGTTAACAAGTTGCTTAATATATTATTTTTTTCATTTCTGCAAGTCTGGTGACATTGATCATCGTGTAAGCTGTCGTATAATCGACATTGTCAATTCGTATCTGGGGGTTTCAACCTTGCTCCTAATCATTACAGCTTCCCAGCCCTGCCGATTAGTGATCCTCCTGGATTCGGGTTGTCTCTTGATACTTCCTGATATAGCACCTGTCTTTTTGGTAGAAGTTAAGCCATCCGTAGTATTATCGGATATTGTCTCGTTCTGCTGTTCACCCTATCTGAATGATTCCTAAATTTCGGATTATTTTGAAGTAATTATTATTGTAGCTATTGGTTGATTTAAGCAAGGCCGCCGGACAACAAGCTTTATGCAGTAATGGCTGCATGGGCCTTGCCATCGGAGGAGGCATGTAGGTGCACAAGTTCCATGATCCCCACCGTTGAACATTTGAATTTAAAGGGGCTGTCCGTCTTATGAAACGATGCCATAAGCCGTGGACGTTAAATGTTGGCTGGGAGTCAGCCCGGAAAAATAGCTTTTATAAGACATATAAGAGAGCTTAGGCATTGTAAAGTTGCGGTTCCTATAATAAACTAATAAACCTTTACTTTACTTATAGCTACGTGGTTTTTAAAACGGAGCGTACGGAATACAATTGTTGCCCAAAGTCGGTGTGTGTAGGTCCACACAGCCGTTGAAAGTTTATGGACTAAGTAGATTTTCCGGGCTTACTTACAGCCAACATTTAACGTCCACGGTACTGCTTATGGACTAGTCTGGACTCGACTTTCGACCCACGGATTTTAAGAAATGATTCAATCGTGTATTTCGTTTGAAGAACATCTTTGTTGGATAAAATTTGAACTTCTGCACCACTATAGCACTGACCTAACTAAGTCCAATTTGGTGAAGTTGCTGGGCCGGAAAGCCCTGTCCAGGGGAAGTGTGGTGGAATGGTGTGCGAAATTTTAGGCACAAGAGACAAAGTGCCAAAGTTCAGCCGGACAGATGCTCAACAACGACAAGAAGCAGTGGTCAAATTGAAATTTGTTTCCAGTGGCCGAGGCTGTTGTTCCGCTCGCTTGTGAGTCACACAAACCGGTCGCACTCTGTGGTTCAGCGCATCGTCCAGGCCGATCTTTTCACTAGGAGAATTCTGGCCAAATGGATGCCACAAGAACTGCGGCCAAAACTGAGAGATTTCCGCGTTTTCTGTTGCGAGCAGACCTTATGTTATTATTGTGCGACGCAGGCGACCCTGAAACATTTCTCTGACGATCGATGAGACACGGGTCAAATTGCACACACACACACAGCCCAACAGGATCTAGCGTCGATAATATTTGTAGCCAGGTGAAACATGCTGATCACGGCCATAGATTTCGACGGAGTCGCCTTCTATAGGCCTCTACCTCCTAATAGTCATGTCACCGGAGAAGTATATAAAAACTTTTTGACACAGAATCTTGATACGTGGCTTGCTGCAAACAAGTGTACGCGTGCGTCGCCTCACCAAGACAACGCTCGCCCCCACAAAGTGGCTGTTTTTGAGGCGATTTTGGCCGAGAAGGGAGTCAGGTTGTGAAGTCAACCCTCATATCATTTTTTTTATATAAGTCAGCTCAACTTCTGTTGTTTTAGCTAGTTGAGGAGGAGATTCAGGACAATCACCAAAATTGGAACGAGTTCGAGCAAGTACTCGTATAGAAGCTCTTTCGAATGTCAAAATGGTTACAAAGAGGTCGTATCCGTATATTTTATATTCGAGTTGTAGTTCGTACTTTTACTGTTATTAATATTATCGACACTTAGTAACCGCTCTGTGATGCGATAATCTTCTTTAATATGTTTAATGAGAACTTAATAAGCCAGAATTTTAACTGAAAAAAATGTAATTGAGAGCTTTTGCAGACTTTTCATATGACCTTCCGCACGAAGGTTATATGAGAAGTCTGCAAAAGCTACCGACCAAATGGCAATACAATAAATTCCCCGGGATCATACTTATAATATACATAAAACAATTTTTCATAAATAAAAATAAATACCTTTTTATTTTATAAAAAGTCTGGCGGCTTTGCTACAGTCAACCTAATAAAATTATTTTTTCTAGGGGTAATGCCTCCGGGGGTACCAAGTTTTATTGCCTAGTTGCTATTTGATATGGGTTTTGCTGGCATAGATCGGTATACTACGTAACCACATCTATCTCTACCTCGCAAACGTCCGGGCCGATCTGTAGATTCTCATAGCATCTGGTTATTTAGTCTCTTTCCATAATGTTTTCTTTTTCATTCTCAGTGTCCCTTTTCGCCTCAGATACTGGAAGCTTGGTGCGCTACTGAGTGAACCGGAGTAGCCTGCACTATATACGAGTCCCTTATTTACACCGTATAGATACACCATGAATCACGCTGCCCAACAAAATGGCAGAAATTTCCAAATATTATGATTCATTTCTCAGCCAGGGGGGGGGGGAGGGGGCTGGACCCTGAGGGTCTTATCTTCCTTCATTGAACGATTTCATTCGACTACATAAGGATTTAGTAGACGAGATAATGTGAATATTATGTGATCCGTCTTGATCATGTGACTCAGTCACATGGGAGACATCGTCTCTTCAAGATAAAGCAAATATTGTTGTTTGCAATAAAATTCTAACCTTGTGCATAGATCGTGATCTTTAATATATATTTAAAATCCAGTCATCTTTGATTCTTTGGTGGAAAACATTTATATATATATATATTAGGCTGTCCCCTTCAAACTGTCGCGCCTTTCGAATGGCGCACAATCCGAACTACGCGATACAATGCGTTAATTTTTGGAGTGGGCACGCGGCAGGAACGTGACTTCCTTTCGAACACTAAGTGGTTTCGATACGATCAGAAAGATGGACACTGCAGCAGAAAGTTCAAATTCCCCCAAAAATCAACGGGAAAACATCAAGTTTTTGTTTCTCCAAAAACACCCTCCAGCTGAAATCCATCGACAATTAGTGAACGCGTACGGCAGGTCTGCCTTATGCCTGCGAACGGTGCAAAGTTGGTGCAAGCGATTTAACAGTGGAGATATGGACACCGATGACCACCGAGGCGGGGACCACAAATCAGGTGCAACGAGGAACGAACGGATTGACAGAATCAAGGCAGCTTTTGAGCAAACTAGAGCTTGGTCCATAAGGTCTTTATCGGCTGAAACTGGGATTCCTCGGGTGACATGTCATAAAATTGTCACCAATGTACTGAAGATGAAGAAAATCAATGCAAAATGGGTTCCCCATATACTGAGTGCTGAGCAGATGAAAATGCGTGTGGAGTGTTCGACATCTAATTTGAAGACTTATACGCCTCTAACTCATACCAAAATATCTTTATTCTAACTCATTTAGTTCAAAAGTTATTGGCATTTAAAGAGGCGACAGTTTGAAGGGGACAGCCTAATAATATATCAAATCACTTTAGAGAGTTGTTGATAAGTTTATGCCCAGGGCTCCAAACGGGCGAGACGTACATCAGTGGTGGAATAACATAAATGTTGATAACTTGGTTATGTAGCTGGGAGAATGTGAGCGCAGACGACCGCACTATATTCAGTTACCAATTAATGAGCGTTGCATTGCGCGGAGAACAACATCAGTAACATGCTCAGGGTACCTAATTTTGGTCGTAGTGGTAACCCCAAATTAATTATCATAACCTTATCCCGTATCAGTTGACCACCGATAACGTAACGCTGACGCTCGTTATTGTGATGAAAGTGCATGACTGCTCTCTTATGTAGTGAGAGAGTTTTATCGAGCTTTAACGGCCATTTGTAAAGTAAGTTTCATATATCACGAACATAGTTGCTAATAGCTTTAGCAACAGCCGTCGAGTATACGCCAAAGAGAGCTCTCACGACGCTGGAACTATATTTTTTGAGGTTCGTTTGATTCTCAAGGTCTTCTCGCTGCACAGATAGGATGTGCCGATCCATCCTTGAGAGACGTTATGTACGTATAGGAGTATGAGTTTCAGAAAGGACGTAAACATTTTCGATAGTTTCATCATAACAGAGAACAACACTGGAAGAAAGCTGGAATGATCAGAGAAACGTGCATGAGGGCTTGCTAGGTCTATACTTCAACTCAGAGATTTTGAAGTCTTAGGTGATCTTTTCAAGATGTCCAACTTTCTGGGAGACCGAGATCTTATCTCGATGCCAAATCAGCTACTATACAGTTCTGCCGGTGCGGACGTAGTCTCGTTCGAGACAGCACCGTAAGCGAACAGCTGTTATCGGATGTGATTGTCGTGGGTGTCTATATAATTATTCTCGAATTGGTAAAGGTAAAGGTTTTATTGGTTTATTAACGGAGCTGCAATTTTACAATGCTTAAGCTCTCGTATATGTCACCCAGCGGGGCTCGAACTTGGTGGCATTATTAAGACAAGTCTCATATATTTAGAGCAGCCACCGCTTTAAATGTGGTTCAAATTGACACACGACATTGTTGCTTGCTTTTCTTTCTTCTCGCGACTTATATATAATCAGTCAATTGAAGAATTGGAACTCTGTATAGAAAAGGCTGTAGCCACGTCGCATTGATCAGGCCAAGCCGTCACCTGGCCCTAGGTGTAACTCGAAAATCACAAATGGGACGCTTTCCCTACCTTCCCTGTATAGATAGTAGTTCATTCTTGGACCTTTACTGGACACTCCGTTCATGATATTTCATTATCGAATGTGATAGTGTAA
Organism: Stratiolaelaps scimitus; assembly: GCA_019614645.1. Classification (NCBI taxonomy): domain Eukaryota; kingdom Metazoa; phylum Arthropoda; class Arachnida; order Mesostigmata; family Laelapidae; genus Stratiolaelaps; species Stratiolaelaps scimitus. The sequence continues at coordinate 409,200 of JABWDB010000074.1, forward strand.
CATGCAACTCAATAACAGTCACTATAACAGTCTAGAAACAATTATGAAGTTGGATTCTTTTACGCCAGAATATGCAGTGACTATTTCGCGGGTTCTTTCCCAAAGCACCTTGAGAAGTTTCTTCGATTACTTCGATTAGGTCTTAGATTACTAGAAAGCGTTTCCTTTATATATACTGTAACTGCTTAGAAATATAAATAATAATTAGGTAGGACACTGCTAGTGTGTAAATGTTGGCTGAGAGTTAGCCCGAAAAAGCTTAGCTTAGTTTTAGTGTATATAAGCACTGGCCACTAACACATCTATCGTCACTCTTCGACTTGCTGCCCGTTTTAGTCCTTCACAATTTGTTGGCAGTGATGAAGCCCGAACCTGACCGTCCCATGGAACGATCGAAGTCATCAGGTCATGTAGGTCAGCTAGAAATCTGTCCGTGCGGTTCCTGTTCAAACCAAATCTTCGACAGAGGCAGACCGCCAGGGTTCAGATCCGCCGACAGAGACAGAACCCAACTCTTTTACCGGCACAGCGGCATCAGGTCTCGTTGCTTTCGTGGTCACAGGGGATGACGCAGGGCATGAAGGGGCCTCAGCTCCGAACGACTAGTGCCAGCAGAACATCCTCAGCGAACGATGCAGACAGAACGAATGCCGTCCGAGTGTGTAAGTGAGCGAAGATACAGTCTTTCGTATGAAGTCTCCAAATCAGGACGTCAAAGTCTATAAACCAGGGGGGGGGGTCGAGGTCGTGCGAAAACGCCGCGCCGTACGAGGGTGACAAAACAGACATAGGAACCGAACACGATGGAGCACACTTGTCTTCTCACTGAGCGATGTCCAGTCTGGAGACGCAGCCGTGAAGGACTCTGTATCGTTAGGACCAGTAAGCGCGGAGGTCGAGACCAATGGAGGGAAAGACGAATCTGGACGAAAGTGGAGGCAGCTGTCAAACTGCTAAGAAATATGAAAATAAATAGCATTCTGTTCGGACGCGACTAGGGTACAAAGCGTTAGCCGCAAGCGCTCCGACCGCCGGCCAGAGGCTTTACAATATAAAGATTACTCTGAAGTATCTGAATATATTTGATCCAGGGTAAGCGCATACGTTATATCGACTACACAAATGATTTCACGAGTTATACCTTCGTGGCGTCAGAATGTGCATACATATAAATCAAGGTCGATCATATTACCCATGTTCCACTGGGGTATTAAACGAAGACCACGCTCCACGCTCCCGTCTCTTGGTGTGGTGGTGGCGGCGGCGGCGACACTTGCACAGCAACGTTATATCACACAACAGTAAGGCATAACTATATGCCTTATTCTATAAACGCACTTATCTCAACTGGGGCATAGCGCACACGACGGTGATTATCTCCTGGAGATTTGTTGTTTTTTTTATCTCTAGTACATTGACAGGCGAGCAGGTTTGCAACATTTAACCAAACAACCATTTGACTGGTTATAGAGATAAGGCAGAGGAAGGATATGTCCAATGTTTGCCATCCGCCCATCAAATGTGTTCGCTTTTACAATACAACGATAGTAATATGTGAGCTATGATCATTATATTCTTCCGTATTGGCAAGGATATTTCGTGGACACACGTGACAATTGCACACGAATGTACCGCCCCAATGAGCACCGTCACTAGTTACATATCAAGTAAATTTTCCGGGCTGACTCAAAGCCAACGTTTGACGTCCACGGTACTACTGCTTTTGGCATTGCTTCGTAAGGCGGACCCCTTTAAATGCAAATGTGCAGCGGTAGGGATCGAACCTGTGCACCTACGTTCGTCTCCTTCGATTGCAAGGCGCACACGAATGCACCACGCCACCGTGGTCGATTCTAGTTTCATATCTGAACAACAGAAAGTGACCACCAACCCGCTTTGCCTCCCTGGCTGTTCTCTGACTGACGATATAATCACTCATTGATGTGACGTCCCTTGTGTAGACGTCTCAAATCAACGAGTTATTTTCTTCGCAAAGGTTCACAATTCTTCAATTGAGCCGTAAACGGTAGTTTTCCCATTGTATCATTATACGTTGCTTGCTACGGTCTCATATACATGCTTGCCGAGGGGAGGAAGCGATTCGAGTCCTTCTATATATATATATATACGCCAGCGGCAGTTCTTTTGTTCGCTGACTTTCTCAAAGGTACAATACCTCCCATGAAGGTATCAATCTTCAAGCGATAGCAGCAGCTTCGATTCTACACTCGCTTCGGTTGCGTTCCCGTTTAAATTGGCTATTGTGGGTAACCCTATTTTTCCTCTCTGTCGTTTCCACTAAGTACAGAGTACTGTATATAACTTTTTGCGCAATATACGCCAGACGTAGTAGAGTTGTTTACGGAACGCCAATATCTAATATGGTTCTATAAATGGTTTCAAAAGAACTTTGAGACGGGTCGAATGGTGGCATTGTAAATCTGATCTTCGGGAGATGTATAAGATATCCTTCTATTCTAGATAATATATTTTTACATCGTTTGTAAATAAGTTAACTATGTAATTAATGATTGTTGTCAATGGGTACCCCTCATCTCGAATACCTGCAAAGGAACTCTTGTTCTCTTACATAGAAAGTGCTTATCGAAGCAAATAGATGTCCTCATTAAGGATCCCTCATTAAGGATTCCCATATATCTTCTAAGCGTTGACTCTTTTTATTATGGTTTAAAATTCCATTTTGCCCTTTTGCCGACATCCAGTCATTGCCCATAAGCTACATATTCCTTAGACACATCTCAGTTCCACTGTCCTGCATTTTTGTCAATATCAAAAAATTCGTTGCAGAACGTTCCTTAACACATGCAAAGTGTATGCATGTGTTAGAAGAGAGAGAGAGAGACACATGAGCTAAAAAAATGTAAGAAATTGACACAATAGACAGCATTTTTGTTAAAAGAAGTGCCAAACAGAACTGAGAAAATGCATCTGAACAGGAATGAAACACTAAGAATATACCATTAAGAGATTTCACTTCTTTGCCAGGGTTTGTTATTATCAGAGGATCTATCGCAATAGAACAGCTTTATCCTAAAAGACATACAAAAAGACAATTCAGCCGATAAAACTCAAGGATGGGATTATTGAATATTTATAATAAAATCATATATGTAGTACTATAGGTCGCAAGTGACTTTCGGAAAAATTCCACTTTAGTATATTTATATGGTAGTAGACACCGCTTGTGGTACCGTAATAGCTACTAGTAAGACAATACAAGTGCTCTTTTATGTTCAGTCAAGGGGGCCAGACGGGGGCCAAAGACAGTAACATCGGCAGTGATCACCGATCAGCGATGAATAAATATACCTGTAGTGGGACATCATGTCCCGTGTCACAGGTTCAATTCCGCTCATCGCCTTTGAAGGGCATGCATTTCGGATATCCTCGGACATTTCTCGTAGTAATGCTATGTCGATGAGGGTCAGCTCAAAAAAAAAAAATGCTATGTCGATGAATCGCAAGAAAGTCTGATAGGAAGAGCTGGGGGCTAGCCGGAAGGAAAAATCCTTCAGGTACCACTTACGGCCACTCATTATCGTCTCTCTGAAAGCACGTCCTTTCCTGAGTGATAGCCACTTAGCGCTATCACGTAAAAAAAACCTAGCGTACACGAAAATATATTTCCAGTATCACTCCGCCTAGAATTGCAATTCACTAAAATTGAAGGCTGAGGTATACGGGTGTACTGTGGCCATATCTACAACACCGCAACGGTGCAGCTATTCTACACTGGGCTTTTCGCGAGAACTTTGTTTTCTCGTTCTTCGAGTTCGCACCTTGTAGTAAAAATCCTCTCTGGCACCCGCAGACGTTAAACTTGTTACCACGAAATATGATTTTCTTTCTATATCGAAGTTCTATCCTGATCCATTTTGAACCAATGTGTTCTACATTTCAAATATAAGGTAGATGGCTTAAGCACTGAACTGTTCAAAGGTTGGTACGCGCCCAGTAACAGTTTTATCATCCAATTTATTTTACTGACCAAAGCTAGACATGGATATTCCTAATGTAGATACTTACGTGGCAGGGAAATCAGAGATGTCCTGCTACAATATTTCCAATCCGTATACAGATACATTTGATGTAGCTATCTGAAGTTTCTTCTCGCCAGGCACGAGGAAGGAAGAGAATAAGCAAAGGTGGCCCCGACAGGTCCTCATAGTAATACCTAAAACTTAATAGCTGAGGCCTGGGTCAGATAGGGGAACAGCTGAGGGTCAGCTTGAAAAACAATTATCATGTGAACTTCCTTACAACCTCGAACAAGGTGATAGGGAATGCTTAATTCTCGTACGCAAGCAAAAGCCCTTCATCAAATGACAGGCAACTTTACAAACTACGATATCACAAATATAAGATTCGTAGTTTGAATATTTTGCATCTTTATTCTATTATAAATGTGGGCGACAATATTGTGTTAGATAACACTTTATTGGTACGCAACAAAGGGGAAATTACCAATTCTCTATAGTATAAGGAAGACAACCCTTAGTGTCCGATATTCACACATATGGTGAACGACAGAACATATTAATTTTGTTATGAACCGAAATAGACTGTAATTATTGTGACGGAGCAGACAGACAGATAGGGGGTTTTTGCCATGGGGACATGGCCACCCACCGTTGTCATGTCTGTCCCACGGTGTGTGGGCATGTCTGCATAGCAACACCCCTTATAATAAAAAAAGAAAAAACAATGTATTAGAGATTCAATTTAATTAGCTGTGATTTTAGTGTCCTTGCTACTCTGCACGGAAGCAAGTGATTTATTCTCTCAGCGAGAGGCGTTGATTTAGGCAGCGCCCGCGCTACTCGACATGTGTATGTGTAAGATTAAGGCAGATCATTGAAGACAGCTTAGTGACGTACTATTTTGCAAAACAAGTTGAGGCTGTTCACCTCATCACCTCGCAAACCAGAGGCAGAGTAAGGGAGTGACGAATGAAATTACACCTGACCCCGTCTACTCTACTCTGGAGATAAACTTTTACTCCATCTTTTCAAGTGTCTGCATGTCGCCCATTTTGACAGGACCCCAAATCGCACATACACTCATACTATACATGAACAGAGAAACAAGACGAGATTGATATAATTTTAGGTTGGAACCAGGGGACTTAAAGACGATGAATGACTTGAGTATCCGGCAGCGTACTAACGAGCATTTGCGAACAACAGCCTTCAGTATGCTCACTGAAGAATAACAAGGAAAATACCTGACCCGAATAGGTCAAGCTCCATGTTCTTTGACAATGGCAAAACACGTCAAAGGCAATTTGGAAGGTCGGACAGTCCTCAACACCGCGTACCGCCAACACAACTTTACTATCCTAGGCGAATACATTATCTCGGACGGGTGCCCTTAAGACGAAGAATTTGACTGGGTCGATGAAGAGGAGATATAAAACGCGGTAAACTGTAAGGATTTTAGAATAGGCTAAGTTATGCGCAAACTGAAAATAACGACTAGCCTAAGAGGCCGTCAGAAATAGTGAAATGATCTAATTTGCATCGGCGTCGCCTCTCATTGTCTCGTTGCGTGCGAAGTGTCGTCAAGGTACTCACTCACAACAACCATAACTTCCTCGGTGCTCATTTGTGAGGGGAATGGGAGCGCTGTGTTGACTTCGACGCGGTATCGACCCGTTGATTCGAGAGGAACGTTCTTGAGAACTATCTCGCATAATCCGTCACGGAGGACTGTTTTGTATTTCTGCAAATTCAACACGATGTAATCAATGCTTAAATATTTACTAATGTAAATGTGCCGTCAATACACTTGTGCTCAAAATTCGGAACTGTGTTATGCCAATATGTGGCCTAATTCAATGTGATTGATATATTGCAGGGGGCCGGTTGGTGGACAACACGTAGAGATGATTAAGGAAATGTATTATGGTGTAATTTGGATAGCCTTTACTGAGCTGGTGTATTTCGAAAGGACCTCTATGCGACATTTAGGTTTATTGACAACAGAGTACTGTACGGCTCTCGGTGTATGCAGTTGTCATACACAGACTATTCTAGAGGTGATATTATTTGTGGCTACAGAATTCAGCAGAAGTAGCAATACACTGGCAGAAAAATAAACAATATTTTGTATTACATATATTTGTGCTTTATACCACAATAAATGTACCCAATAATTATGATATTAACTGAACGACTAAGTCTCAAACAATAGGTAAATATATTTGAAAATGTAGCACTGAAATAATGCATAAAAATAACAATGACAACAATTTCTGAATCAAATATACTAATTCAAATGAATAGCTTAAGCAAAGAAACCAATCAAAATCAAGCATCGAATCACCAGAAGTAATCATAAATAATTTACGAAAATTTATTTTTTCAACACACTTCGTTTTAAATGGTCAACATTCAAAGGCTAAATTATCAGAGAAGAGCGTCATGTAACACAAACTCAGGGATAAAATTTGGTTGAGGTCTCCGATTTTTGTTTGCTAATGTTTAGCATCTTACTATGGATTTCTTCACTAATACAATAAATTAATAACATAGTTTTACTATGGTGACGGAAATTTATTTTTGGTCTTCTTTAGTGAGACTTCATTGTATTGGACGTGGTTAATACGTACGTCTATGGGAACTCCTTGGCGATCAGTGTATATATCAGTGTGCTTGTGGCCATTCCCGTCAAACCTGGCGATGAGCCTGGCAAATTCTTCGTCGTTGCGATACCAAATAACGGATTCGAGTCGCTCTGCTGCGTTGTCCAAAGCGAATCGTGCTTCTAAAGTGACCGAGCTGCCTCGAGCCACCGTAAATGGAACGTTCAACGAGAGGTGGCTCAAACAAGAGCACTCCTTCCCTGTTGACCATACGAGATGATAGTAAATATACTCTGGTTAGTTCTCTACTATTCTATTATACATTCTCAGAAGATACGTATTTTTCATATATAAACATACGTTCTGATTAGGTTGAGGCTCGTCAATAAAATTATCTACTTTTTTTCATGTAATCACTCAGGTTGAATAGGTACGTGGGCATGGCAGTGTTTGAAATTCTGGATTTTTCCATATATATATATATATATATGGATGTATTATTCAATTATTATTATATAATTATTATTACCAAGATATTATTCCACATCGTAGTCCCGGGATCAGGAGACCTAAATAAAGAGAAAGGATTTTTCACACCCATAGTGATCATTGATCTTGGGATCCGACCCGGTACTCGAAAGCCTCACCTTGTTCCCATGTTAATGGTAATACATTTGGCTTACGCATTAAAAACAATCTTGCTGATGAATTTCAACAATTCTTGTCTCAGGATAAGCTTGTCAAAGGGATACGTAACGGTTGTCAAATATTAGTGAAGTTAATCCCAGAATTTTCTCACCTAGTTTTAATACATAATGATATAGCCAATTATCAATGCCGTTGGATTGTAAAAAAAAGTTGTTTACTATCCTCATTAACAAATACGGTTTTAGGAAGATGCTCATTAAGATGATCGTACTGCCGCTTATGTATTGACTTGTTTTGTACATTTTTATGAATTTTATTTTTAGGAATTTTATAAAGAAAATAAATGAATAGTTTTAAGAAATATTTATCAATGCCACAATTTTTTCTTATTATTTCGTGAATTATTTGTTACGTATTTGCTAATTGCTAATTGCTGATATTATTCCGGTGTTGTAATTTTATTCATTTTCAACTAAAATATTATTTATTATAATACTCTAAATCAAAGTTCTAATCAGTAGTGGCCTTGACTAATGCGTGAAGTGAACTGGGCTGGACTTGGATGGTTTAATCTAATGGTGTATCTTCTATACCTTATAAAGTCCTAAATAAATTTATTTAAGTACGTCTCGCTCAACAAATAAATGAATATGCAGGGCTCGCTGCATTTGAAGTGATATGTGTCTGCTTGTTGTTAAGGGACTATCGATGAAATCAGAGAGAGACGCTTGGTTAACGAAAATAACAGATGTGGGCTGATCACTTTTATTTCATTTATTTGAATTTCTGTGAAGCAGTAAATAGTGCTGCGGTCAAATGGGATAACTCAACGTCCCGTGGATGATCTAGTGGTGAGCGTCTTGGACTGCTAGACCGGAGGGACTTGTGTGTTGGGTTCAAATCCTGTTGGACGCGGAGAATTTTTGGAGTCTTTATCATCTTTCTTTATCTGAAGATTCTTTCCAGGTACGAGTTAGGAAGAGAATAAGCAAAGTTGGCCCCGACAGGTCATCATCATAGTAATACCTAAAAGATTAAGAGCTGACCCCTGTCAGATAGGGGAACAGCTGAGGGTCACCTTAAATTTTTTTTTATGACTTTTAATGTTCAACCACAAGCACTTTCTCGCTCCATGAGGCATTCTAGCGTAAAAACTCTCTAAATCCATTTTTTTTAGAAAATGCGGCCAATTTTCAAAACTAAAATAGCAACATGTGTCTCATGTGTCAACCCGAATGTTTGCCCTAGCCCCTACGCTACCCTGCGGAATAGGCTGGCGCAGGACACCCAGAAAATACATTGAAAATCCCATTTCAATCAAATATGTTATTATTCGTATCTCCATATTGTGAATTCGATGGTTACGTCGAAGTTTAACATCATCCGTAAATTCAGGTGGGTTTGCATGGAAGCCTTTTTAGCGATAATAATAATAATAATAACCTTGTTCGTGATTATGATGATACAGAATTTCATATCATGCGGCTAAGTTGGTTCAAGTTATCACGTTCCTCCAAGTTAAGAAATCAGTTTCCTCGCGTACTCCACTCTCAGAAGCAAGTACTTAACAAGGAAATAGTCTACCAAAGCAATTAGGTGCTAGATTGGCAAACACCAATGAGATAGTAATAAAACCATCTATATATTAATTGCTCACACACAAAGTTTCCCAACAAACAAAAGTTGTAAAATAAGACGACCAGAAAAAGCCGCATTGGACAGTAAAATTAAAACCCTCACCTAAATTTGTACTTGTTACTAGCTATCTCATTCTCATACGATGGAACAGTATCAGCAAACAGTGTGCAGAGACTTGCAATTGTTGCCCATAAATAAATGAGAAGCGCGCAATGTGTTGTAAGTTAGACAGACCACTGTCATAAGTTTGCGCATTTGACAGATGTTTTATTTGCATTATGATAAGTTGTAACGTCTCATGTATGTCTTAAACTTTGAATCAAATAATATCCAGGACCGCATATAATTGTAAGAAATATTGGCAGCTTTGTTTTTCATTTGAATTTCCTCGTTTATGATTAAGCCAATAAATCGGTTTGATCGCAGTCACAAAAACAAAATGAGATCATATTCAGATCACGCAGTGATAGCCAAATCGATATGCGTATTTGAAGCGAAGCTCAAAGCTCTAATAGATGATGGTACAGTGCTGTTGAGTTTTCATGGCAGCGATTTGAATTAGTCGTCAGTGTGTGTGTGTCCGTGGTAGATAGACCGATCGATAGAGATAGAGAGAGACATATCCATACAATTGCGAGCAAGTTGGCTGGATTGGGAGCTCGCGTTGGTTGAGCACGAAGGCCAACCTCATTACTTTACCGAATTATAATATATAATAAATAGGATTTTTATGGAAATTCTGAAAACGATATAGATTTGTACGTATGATTGTGTTTAGTGTGTTAGCTATTCACAAAAGGAGACTGGAAGCGATCAAGCGTGCATTGATACTATAGTGATCTTGAAAATGTCCAGGGCATCGTCATGGCATTCGATAATAGTTCGAGAAAAGCCGTGTGAGAAAAGAGAAATAGGTACTTAGCTACGGCTGTACACGTGAGGACAATTCGATGTTGATTGTTAAAATCCTAATTATTATTATAATTCCGGCTATACACAATAAACATTTGTTGTGGTTGTCGTTTTCTTAAACGGTAATTGGGGGGATTTTGCACAGACCGTCGATATGTGGGCGAATCGGTGCTCGTTATCGAATCTCCGTGCGTATGTATATACCTGTTGTCGAATGAAGACAACGATTTTCGAAAATATTCTGGCAAGTTTTTGTAGAAGAATAATAATTATGCCTTGTTGTCAAGGTTTAGAATGGTCGATTTCGAGTCACTGCTAAAAATTGGATAATATTTAGCAATCAGCAGATAAAGATTGCAGTGTATAAGAACGCAGCAAACGGATACCGTAATCACAAACATGTCATAGGGTGATTCAAGTGTTTAGGGCAGCTATGCGCTTACTCATCCAGACAATGACAGCTGCCAAATTCGTTTATTTGGCAAGATCATATCTAGATTTATGCACACTAAATGAATACCCGGACTATTCGATCTGTCTGAGTCAAATTAGGATCATTTAAATATTTTGCACTGTTCAGCTATTACCTGCCCAGAAAGGTTACACCACGCTATTATTTATTATTATTTATTTCTATGATATGTATTTGTCCTGATTGCGAAGGCCATCCTGTTACCATGCAGCACACACTGCACAGCAATATGTATAAACACGCTCCCTCAATTTATCATTGGATGAGTGTTGCTATGGGTGTCTTCGAGCTATATTGTTCTCCATTTGTGTCTACCTTCTTGAATTCACGATAATAGTTTGGAGCCAGCTCTGCAGTGCTTATAAATATGTGTATGCCTAATTCGGTTGACACGCATATCTACAATCGGGTGTGGTGTTTAACGTGAATATGACTCGAGATATGGGCCGGTGTCTGAGTGTGTGTATCATGGCGGATTGCCGTACGAGCATCTCATACGATAATAGGATATACGTATACAAGTCTCGCGCGTAGGGTGGCACCACTTGATAGAGTGGCATTATGATGCTATGTTATTGTGGTAATGGGGGCTGTCGTTGGCTTCTGCCGACGTTGTTAGTCGGGAAGGGGCGGGGGGGGAGTCGCTAGATTGGGCTCTGTGCTATGAACACTGAACATGCGTTGTCTGCCATTGGATGCGTGAAGGTGTGACGCCGAGTGGACCCATGATGATGATGATGGAAAATCGATCGGATATCGGACGGTGACAAACTCGCCCCGAAGCGCCACAGCGGGTGGGAATTCCCTATCGCCTGTGGCCAGCCAGCTCAATAGAGTGGTTGGTTCATTCTTTGTACGTACGATCTGCATTCGGTCGATCCTCTCGGAACGATCGACGGATGGGAGAACAACAATGGCTATTCGAAGTTGCCCTCCCTATACGACCATAATCATTATTAACATCATCATCGGTGTTGACGTCTTCGTCGTCTTTATACCACGGACTAATATCATCTACATAATAATAATAATAATAATAATAATAATAATAAATAATGGCAACGTATAATTTCCGTTTCTATCTTCTCCGAGGACTGCGTTTCCGTTGACAGTTGACTCTTTTAAGCTCTAAAAAAAGTGGTAACTAAATACAAGACATACATTACAATACATTATAACGAAATGACTCGACGAAGTTGAACAGGACAGCGAGAAGCGTACAGCGATGTTACGGCTTCAGTATTTTGTACAGCCGTGAAATGAAACTAGTTGCTGCGACGAGGAACATTGCCAACTTTGATCTCGCCAAATCGAAAGTCGAAATTGTCGAAAAAAGACGACTGTCTGGAAGTCTTGGCCGTCGATTTTTAAGCGTACATTTTTAATAAATACCACAAGACATAGGATGTTTTTCCAAATAATATAACATAACTTGTTCATTATTGGTCTGAACAATACAAAACCATATGCGGCGAGCAGCGTTATCGCCGAGTGTATAGTCAAATCGCAGGTCATTTCAACCGACTTAAGTAATGTCATTCTATATGGTTACAGCCTTGCGCTGAAGTAATACTTTTGACAGTCCCGGTCGGTGCCCCAAGTCAAAATCGGTTCTGGGTTTAGTCAGTGGGAGTCTGACACTACCAGGCATGCACCTTAGTGTGAGACCTGGTGTCCATTTACCTTTAACCAATTAAAAAAAAAATATATATATATATATATGGTTACAGCTATCGCCACTGCCATGGCGGATTGTATATTTTAGTGAGTCAACTCTCAAGCGTAAAAACAACAACACCAGCATAGAAATTGATTACATCCAAATCACCGGTGAATGAAATATCGGCACACAATGAATCGATACCAGTGGCTGATATTGAAGTGGGTTTAGGCCAACCTCACTACAGAGTCCCCTCCTGGGATACTCTAGTACTGTCGAACGGCTGGAGGTCCGGGGTCAGTCAGCTTAAGGGAGATTAGACCGAGATTCAGTTGTGGCTTGAGAAACCTTAATATAAAGTAAAATGTCATGTTCGAAACCTCTATCACGATTCTGCATTCACCTCCGGGAAAAGAGGTATCCCATAGACTATCTATATGCAAAGGCTGCACGCTTCGTGCACCTGCTCGCTGATTGGTGTTTCGGTCTACTCTAACTAATGATCATCGTCGCTCGTGTGAAGCTACGAATTTTCCATGTGGGAACACACCTATGTCGAGGAGATACAAGAGAAGGAGTAATGAGCCCCCGGAGGCTCCACGCTGCATCCCACCACAGCCGGAACGGACGAACAGCAAAACCTGAAAAGGAAAAGAACAAATTGAAAACATTTCGAATACTGAACTGAATTAATGATGGAATACGACCGTGTAATAAACGATAAATAAATGTGCTATTGACTGTGTAATTGTAAGGCGTAATTTTAAAGTCACAGTTGAAAAGAGAACTTCGACAGCCTGAGTATTGAGAGTAGAGAAGATGAATAATTTAAGTCGATCTGAAGGATATTACCTTCTCCCTTTGATGTGGGCTCGATCTGTGCTGGAGATCAATTCTATTTTTTTTTTTTATCACAAATGCTGTCTCATCCCATGGGGTGTCTTTGGTGTCTTGTCGCATGTGGTACGGTAGTGACAGCCAGCCGTAACCCTGTGTAAAGGGTCAACTTCGAAGCATAAGACGACAAAACCGACATGAGAGCTGCCGTGACCATAATAACAACAGCAACAACAACAGGTGTGGATGGTAGTGGCAGTGAACGGTGATCGGTGATGCAAAGGAATTTCAGCTGTCACACATACATCGCGTACCGAACAACAGAGCTCACATGGAAATGGATTAAAGCCAAGCACCGATGAATGAAATGTCGGCAGCAATACAGTAATTGGTACCGGTGGCAGATATTGAAGCGGACTCATTCATATCTACCGGGAGGCCACTCCTGGACGAAGTCCGCAATTCTGGCAAGTATCGGAGGATTCGAATGGGTTGAAAAACCTTTTATTTCAAAAATTTTTGAAGTAAGTTTTTTCTTTTATAATAACAATTTTTCCCTTAAAGAAATAATTTTTAATGACTATTATGACTTCATTACAAGGGAACCTTATGAATGCCTAGCCAGTTCGGTGATGCAGCGTCGACAGATTATTCGGCGGCATAAGCCCATAATTGTGTGCTTACAGGAAACGTGGACGCGCCATCAAGTCTATAGGGGAGACTTATGGCCTATGGAGTACTTTCACCTTCATCGTCTATAGGGAGATTACAACCGCTGGGGGGACGGGGGAGGGTCTCATTGCTATTTGTGGGGATATCCCGCGTTTTGCAAGGATAAACTAGGGAATGCGTAGGTATGATTCATTGCTTGAGGTATTAGTGATTGAGTTCCGATGGGATGACGGCCCTGTTTTTCAGATTCCTAATGCTTGCTTATGTCTTGTTTAGCCTCTTGCTTGGTGCTTGCTATTTTCTCGGCAAGAATGATGAGATTTTTTGGATATCGTAGGTAACAGCCCATAACGTTGTATGGGATTGGTTGTTTAAGGATGTAAGGATGTTTGCGGATCGGTTGCTGCATGGACTGATTTGCACTTCCGGATGGAGTCAAGCTGTTTGCCCCAGTTCACTTAGGTGTTCGAGAGCCGGGCACGGCTCGAGGTCACCTTACTTCCTGACCTCTGCTATGTGGTGGATCTGCCACACATTCATCCGGTTTATATGATTTCGCTTGTCGACTCTGACTCTAGTACACATAGGCGCATTTGTATTCGCTCTCGTGTGGCCGCTGTGCCTGCTCTCGCTGGTGGACGACCGGCTTCCATAACTGACTATCAGGATCTGTGGGAATTGTGCGGAGTCACTTTGGCCACCTTTTCGGTCAAAAAGCAACGACGTAAGGTTTGATTCCCTGGAGGATTCCCGACTGTGGAGAGGCTGCCAAAGGGAGAGTCAGAGCGGGTATGGAGAGAGAGCTTTCTGTTTTCACACAGAGTCCCAAAAATTGGCCGAGCGGACGTTTCGAGCAACATGCCGTGGAAAAAAACGGGCTTATCTTAGAGGACTGTCCGCGTATCTGGGCACATAGTCTGGCTCTCTCTGAGTTTTTCTGCCGTACAGGCTCCGCAATAGCTGTGTAACACGGGGCCGGCGATCTGCTGCAGGCAGGTGTATTTAAAGGTCTCAGCGGATTCGCTTAAGTTGAGATCGAAGAAAGATCGTTAGTGGCCTCTAGATCTGGCCTCTGCCGATCTGTGTTTCCTGCGATTATAAGAGCATCTGTTGCGTTGGCCCATTTTGGAACTTCGGAAGCTTGCTCCAAACATCGACGGATTGATGTGAAATGTCTTTTTTAATCTTACCCGGACTTTTCTCTGTGATAGCTAGAGTACTTGAGGTTATTGAGGTTATATTGAGGTTAAGGTTTATTGGTTTATTAAAGGAGCTGCAATTTTGCAATGCTTAAGCTCTCTTATATGTCATCATATATGAAAGAGATGGTTCTTTCACGTGGCACTGGCGTCTTTGTTGCTTTTCGACCTGTTCATGTCCCATATGCTCTTGCTAGTGTCGGCTGGCTGCAGTATCCTGATTTACGCTGATTAGATCTTGTTGATAACCGAGGACCCTACATATGAATCTGTAGGAAGAACATGGAACGACTACCTGATGTCTCTCTAGAAATGGTGTCAAGCGAACGCTTTAGCCGCAAGCGAAATCGCATGCCTTCAAACCTGCCGCTTCAGAGAACACTGCTAGATTCAACGCCAGACGTCCTGCTCGGAGGAAAAATATTCGAAAGTCGTGGAACTTGATCGCCACGTACCTCGGGACCAAGGGATGACGGTTAGGAACTGACATAATAATCTATGCTCCGTATGTCCGTCCACGCCTGGAATATGACCTGGCATTTATGGCCTCCCGGAGAATGTCATGTTATACCTTATAGGGCAGGAGAGGCTACGACGCCCACTGTCTACTGCTGTTGTCTCTGACTGCCGTTGTGGCTACCTGCATGCCGCTCTGCGCTAGCTCGCGGTAAAGGTCTGCTTGGAGCAGTGGATGAGTTCTCTGGGCTTCAGGATTTTATTCTGTTAGATGAGGCGAGTAGGTAGCGACGACTGACTCCTCGAGGGAGTTCAATTCAATCCGCGACTGAAACTGGTCGCTGGTTTCGCAACAGAATCTTGATACCGACTATCTAATCATCAGTCTGATCGGGAGCGGACTGTCTACAAGGACTAGGAAGCGAGAGGTGATGCTCGGGGACGACCTTGTTCTTTTTTTGACCCTGGAGGTGTTCTTACTTGGGCCATGGTGCGGAACTACTTTCGTGTTACTTCAAACCAGACGACCAGTCGGCAGCATGTATTCCCAGAGGTGGATACGTTCGAGCAGCTGCTTTACGTGAATTATTGCAACGTACGAGAGGACCGGACATAATCATTTTGCCTAACTCCTGTTCTGCGCCGATCATGCTGCTCAATTGTTTCAGTTAACCGGTGACGGGATACTTCGAGTCTCTGTTAAGGTGCACGTTCAGGTCGGGTGCTCACGTTCTTCTTGTCTGGATGCCGAGTCACTCAGGTATTCAATTGTATGCACAAGCGAACGAGGTTGTCCGGAGAACGCAACGTATTTGCCGTCGACATGACAAGCAACCCGGTACGTGGCTTCCCCATATTGTGGTGACTAGAATCATAGCTGAGATTCGCTTTCGCGGTTGCCGTCTGTTCTCTGATTGCTTCGGGTGGATGGACCTACAGCCACGACGCTGTCCCTTCCCACTACCGAGGAGCAAGAATTTTCGATGCTTCCAGCTGGAGTGGCTATTTCTATGTATGTGACAGAACAGACTTCCTTGGAGTACGGGATATATTCGATTTGTTGAGTCGGATGGGTCCTGTTACCTATGTGTGAAAAAATGGATGTCTCGCTATCTGTTGGAATTGGGCTTTTTTTTTGTACCAGTTGTGAGAGGTGATGGCGTGTGTGGTCGGTGTTCCCCTTTCTACCGAACTCATGCTTTCTTTGGGACGGGTGTGTACCCTTCAGGTGTCAAGATCGATTGAAGGGATGTTAGGGGCCTTTCTGGTGGGCATGTATATGGTAAAGGTTGATCCTCGTGGTTAAATTGGCAGCAGCTATCACCTCCAATGTATCGAACGTTGTATCACTTGACTTGTTTGCTCCTATATTATGAGTCTGTTATTCGCCTTATAAATATTATCTGTCCTGCTCTGTGCGTTGAATGGCTTTGTTATCATCTTCATCTTTTCTATATTCGAGTGGGCTGTAAGACTGCACTGTGAAATATGCTTGAGTTCTTTGTACATATTCATCTCATACCCCATAAAGCCGCAAAGGGCTCTCAAGTTTTGGGGCTTTCCCATAAAAGAAAACGTCACTCTTTCTCGAAGTCAATGAACATTTCGAAAGTCTGTCCATCTCCGCGCTGTAAGCTCCGGTTCTATACTCCTCGGTATGTATAGCGTGAATTTAAATATGCTTCGTATTTTTTGAAGCATTTTATTACATTCGCCTAGAGACTAGCAACACTCTATGGCATCAAGTCCATTCGTACCTGAGTTCTCAACAAATACATCACATTTCAGTGCGTTATCGCAGCACAAATCACCTGTTCTACCTGTACTGACCCCTTAATAAGGCATCTAAATAAGGGCCATGGAGAACTGCGTTATGTAAGGAAGCAAACAACACAACTTTACGTTCCAGCAGATCACTTGGGAGAACTTTTTCAAAGTACTGTAGCACCTCACACTTCGATTTCGTAAAACGTGAATGAGACATTTAACGAAGAGTTTGTGGTACTCTTGGTGTTTTCTATACTTTAGATTCGCAGTTCTCATAGCGACGTGCAAGCTACTAGCCTCATACGGTGGCCTAGTACATCTAAATGGGGTTCGTACCAAAATTATGTAGAGCTCTAAAGTTTCGGTTGTTTCTGTCGTATGCTTTGGTGGCATCAAGGAACATCATATCAGTGTTGCTCGAGGATTTTCTGTTCTTGCATTCAGGCCTCGGTCTTTTTTGCTACTCGTGTGTTGGGGAACGCAAATATAGTAATGAATCGATGTGTAGCCAGGGTGGCTCTCCCGGATGATCTTCCCTCCAGCAGAAATACCTTTCACTTATTAAGTTCGTTTGGTATTCCTAGGTTCGAGTTAAAGAAAGGGGTTGTTGTTCTGTCTAAGCCACAGCTCTCCTCACAGATAACATTTCTCGGCACTTTTCCGAATAGTATCGCTACGAAAAATACCGCTTCTTCAACATCTTAAATTCTCAATTTAAAATCCTTTGGCCTTGACAATGGCTTTCAGTCGGTGATCAAAGGCCTTAGTGGCGGCGGAAACGATATGGTCCATGATTTTCGCCCATTCTTTTATGAGCGCGCCATTCAGTTTTGTGTCTTGGGGGACAAACACGATGGGAGCGAGCCCCGAAGCTGGTATTCCTGCCCAAACCATCAAACCACTCTGGCCCTATCTCTATAGACACGCACGATTGTTTTGTTTATTTACCGCTTGCTCAATCGTAAATGTTATCTTATGTCCGAACAAAAGGTTAGTCAGTTCGCTGAAATTCCGCCGTCGAAGAGGACTTTGGGACGGCTATGGCTTATAGCGATGCTGCCTGTCCTCTTGTATCTCCTCACAGTCTGATGCACGAACAGCCTATTCACTCCGAGATGTTTCAGGTCTTTGATTATCTCATGTGCCTGCTTACCAGCCAAATGCAAAGCTATATAAAGGCATGCATCTTAGCATCCGTCGTAAATGTACTGAACGACATTAAGCACACAACGATTTTCCTCGAATAACATAACTGCCTAAGACTGCTCTACATTCAGCGTCACTCGAAAGAAAAAAAGTTTAAGGTCTCTCAATTTTACTGCGCTGCCGTTTGGGACGTGTACGACCTTGGTCAACGCTCCCGGAATATATATATATATATATATATCCATATATATCCATCCATCCATCCATATATATATATCCATATATCCATATATGTGTGTTAGCTGGCTCATCGAGGTGCTTTGGGTATGTTGTCGTTATTGCATTTAAGTCAGTACAGTATCTGCTTGACATCGTCCGCAGCAATTTTTCCACTCTTCGTAGGATGCTTAGTATCCTCCGCTTTTAAACGTTCTCTTGACAACGATATCGCCCATCTTCATCCAATGTTTCGTAGCTTATTTGCCACTTTGGATAGATGTTGTTTAATCTCCGTATGTTTTATGGTTAGCCATAACAGTGACTCGATTTGGCTCATTATGGCTTTGCTTACGTACTTGCCCCATGTTATTATATTGTAACAAGCTTTCAGAGAGTCCCAGATGCTGCTGTATTCCAGGAAGGAACTCTTTGTTTAATATATTTTCGCGCTCACTTAATATATTGTCGCACGTTGAACATATCGTATAGACATTGCGTGGAATATACAGTTGGATGATAGGAAACGGGCTAATTAGTAATTTCCCGTTCTCATTACGATGACCCCGACCAAGCTGACGAAATTCAAGAGATTGGCAACTCGCAGTGAATTTACGCTAATATCTCTATACAACTCATTTGTGCCGCGAAAATAAAGCAGTAACGTTTTGACAGTGAGATCTCTAATAATTGTAACGGAGTTTAATCATCAAACAGAGCGTGTCACGAGATCATGTTAAAGTACCATGACACGATACAGATACTGTATGTAAATGCGTGTAGATCGCTTGTGAGATTGTATTCATAATCTCCATGGGAAACTGATGTGGAATACTTTCAAGTTGCGTCCAGTGTCCTGATCAAACACCAAATGGGCGGACGATTTCGCAAGTCTCGCTTGGCCTCCTTTGAGATCCCCGGAAGAGTAATTATCGGTCGCGAGAAATCGAAGAATTTCGAATCCTGTTAAAACCGCTGCCCACGTTACTCAACTGGAATAAGTAGGAGCTCATTTGCATTTTTCTGAGTATAATACACCTACTAGTTACGAGACTCCTGACTACGAATTTTTGTAGTATGCATCGTTTAGACTTGACAGCCTGGTATTGCGTGGATAATAGTATGTAACGAGGCAAATTGTATCATCCATGAGCGAAAGAGCCCTATACGTAAACATATCTATGTACTCGATCTATAATCCTACGACGATGAATATTATATTCACTACGGGAACGTGCCCTAGATAAAACGCTCACTGGTTGAGCGATAATGCCACAGCTTGAACGACCCATCCACTCACACACTCGTCCAGCTGCATCCGATGGTCGTATAGTCGAGACCCACGATGTCATCACCGGGCCCTAAGGCGGGGTCAGTCACTGGGCAACGTTTTTCGCACGTGCTTCATCGATGAGCAGCATAGCTAACAATCATGATATTGTTGTCTTCATGTAAGCCATCGACGATTTCGTAGATGGGTGCAAAATTAGACGTTTGCTATGCAAACATATGATGTAACACTAATCGATATTTTCTTCTTTTCAGATATAATAGAGAAGTACTTGATATTTTCTCGACATAGCACATTGTGTACATTTTCTATATCCGTGTAATAAGCAGCGTTCGATAACGGCTACGGTCGATTTATAATAGATTTTCCCCAATACATTATGTATTGTGCTATGGTGGGCACATAATGAGAACGAATTAGAGAGAGAGAGAGCGGTTACGATGTCCGTAGCTGGTGAGTCAATCCCTATCCAACAGTCGTCGAGATTTTATGAGACCCTCATGCTCTGAGTAGTCGGCAACAGTGAACGTCGTTGTCCATGCTATGCGGAGACTTTTAATAATTCACCACATAACGTAAAGTTGAAAACTTTAAGACATCTGGAGACGACACGGCTGCCGGGGACGGATGTCTTCGCAGTCCCCGTGGCGCGACTCGTAAATCATATACAACAACCAACCATGTCCCGAGTATCTAGTTCTAGCTGGCTTATTCGCACCAGAGACACTATCTCTGACGTGCTATGCGGGGTTCCTTGCTCTTTCTCTATGGTGAGCGGCATCTACTGTCACCCCCAACCCTCGTCACCCCCGCGCGCGCACTTCTCTGAGGACTAGATCTGCTACTTCGTCCAGTGGTTTCCGACCAAACGGCTCCCAAGCAAACGCTGTGAAAGTCGCTAGCACTGTTTCTTATCCATGTTGATGTTGATGATAACGATGCTGACACTGCTGCTGCTGCTGATCATGATGAACGAGTGGTGATGATGATTCTAACCCCCACGAAATGCATCCCCAGTGATATGAGCAAACTGTCCACAGGCAGTTACGTACACACGGTTGCCGCGCCGTGTTATGGTTCCGCTAGAAGTGATGTCCACATAGCCGTGGTGTTGGGGAGCGCCGTCATGCTGAACGCTTGAAGTGAACGGTTTGAGCAGGGACGGGGCGGGCTATCTCGTCTGTTCAGTTTCGCGCGGAGGCAAGTCTGTGTCAACGAAGCCATACACCACAGGTTTCTCGTGCACCCTTTTGCCATATTATACATTTGTACCTCCCTTTTGCGATGGCTGCTATTGTACCATATTGGTTGTGTCGTTAGGACAGGCACTCGTGGAAAGGCGGCTGATAGCCATTCGGGGAGATCGGCTCTCTGCGGTGGCCTCAATGAGGATGTCCTTCCTCAGTGTCCGACAGTTGGGCATTCTGTCAGTGGACACGGGACATACTACTACACAGTAATACGAGTAGTTGTTGTAGCATATGTTTGCTTACGAGCGCTCGTTGTTTTTGCTCACATGTGCTACGCATGCAGCCGTTGGCACCCATAGCGGAGAGGTCTCTGTGGATTACCCCAGACTAAATTGAAATAACGCTGTTAGTAACTACGACTCACCTATGCGAGTGTCACAGGGGCCGTCGAAAGGAAGTTTTTTCTAGAGGCATCCTTGCTGTCTTGAAACCCATTTGTTTCCCGTGTTCCTCGTGTTTCCCCATTCTGCAATAGCGCACAAAATATCACTATGAAACTAATGAGCGCGTAATAAGCACACTAACTAACGTATTATGTATAGATAAAACTCTAGAAATAAGAAAAATTGTAAGGCACATTATTCTCTAACATGGATAACTTGCCGTCAACATCTAACAAGTGTTGAGTCGTACTAAAAGACGTTATTTTGCTGTAATTAAAAAGACATTCGTTTTGTTTCATATTGCCTCTCTATAGTTTAATTATCACAGCACATCCGCAAGTGGAACTTGTGGTTATGATTCGATTTTGCGTTACGGTGTGAAACAAAGATGATTTCTATTAATGTCGTTTATTATTAGACCTTTGAGTCGGTGGTGATATAGATTTATCGGTACAGATTCCGCTGTTGTGAATGTTTTATTTGTTGTATTGTGTAGACATTCAATGAGGATATATCGTTACAAAGGTTAATCGTATTGATTAGGGGCCAGCATACGATGCGCCCGGTTTCCTTGCTATGCCGGCATCGATTTATGCCATATACCTCATCATCATATATCAATAGGTACCACATGAGCGAAGGGTAGTGTGACAGTGGTCTATGTAGTTTACAAGCATCCAGTCATCATTTTCCTCTATATCGTGTCTATTCGTAAGGTCAACACCAACCTCATTTCAAAAGTAGAGGTGAAAGTCTCAAGGTAAAACTTATTATGTTAGGCTGAACAATACGACCGAACATCCAAGTTTGGAGCTTTATGTTGAGCCACGTTGAGTAGGCACATCGACGATGAATTTGTGCCCTAGTAAAATGCCACAGATGGCCACTTATGGGTTGTCACGTATGACCGTAAGAAGGTCAACATAATTTTTAGGGATACGCTGGCTTCTTTCGCAGGTCAGCTGAGCGATCGCTCAAGTAGCATCACAATGCAAGCGGTGATATCCGCCGAAATCGGATTCAGACCTAATCAGCTGGTGGTATATCATTTGCGTCAACCTGTTCTCTATGCGCCTTGCACCAACGACGTCACCACGTTGCATTTGTCACGTTATATCATTGAAATTATCCAGCTGGCATGTTACTCTGTTTTAACCACCGTTGTTGTCCTGTCAGAACGAAATCGTTGCTGGGCTCCCTTGGCCTGTTTTAATTAAGGAACTACATGGTTACAGTTAATGCGTTGGCTTGCCGCAGTGATCTTATTACCGTGTTTCAGTTCACTCGATACATTGGTCTCACAATCCTGTCACATTGGTGCGATGATTCTGCTCGCTTGTGCCAATTAAGCCTTTCTCCTCTTTCTACAATTATCCCATTACCCTATTGAAATTTCGCCTTTATCCCATTCCAGTTATTCCATTATATTAAGGTAGAACTAACCTCAATTTCCAACAGACTCAAACCTATTTCTCGTCTGCGAAGAACTCAGGAAGAAAAAACTCCGAAAATTCTCGGATCATAATGCTTCAGAAATTTTCAACCAGTTCCCCCAAAAAAAAATACAATATTCCATTCCATTGGGAGTTAATTTATTTTGAAAATAGGTTTTAATGCAATCATAAGATATTTGAAATCTCCAAACGCTGACTTCTACGTCCCTAAACTGAAACTTGATTCATCATTGTACTTGCCACCTGGCGGGTCTTATTATTTTGATAAAAATTTACTTGTTGTTGTCTTTCATTCCGAATATTTTGGTGACCATCAATTTCGAGACGTCGTCTTTGGCATTTTTCAGAACACGTAACATGCTTTTCGCTGAACAACGTTCAGACGTTGATAAATTCCTCTCAGAATAATGTACTCGGTATCGCCGAGTCGGCTTCGCTAAAGCCTGTTTCTAAATCACAAGCGAATCGTACATTCAATAGCACTTGACTGCATAGCAACCCATGTAGAAAAGATTTATCGCACTCCTCTCTAGCAATGCAGTGCAAATCTGATAAACTGGGAACTACCATATATATGCTGTTCCATAGGGCCCTATCTGGCGCTCTCATAAAAAGCTGCTAGACTCCCCTATTTCACGTGGGGCAAAGCTGCGCAAGGCTCACTCAGCACAGGATTTTGGCCTGGCTGGCTCCGCATTCATCCGTGAACTTGTGAACGCCTCCGAGATCAAATCCCCAGCAGATATCTAGTGACCGATTATAACTCTAATTATGTCTCTGAGTGTGCGCCATTATGTTCTAAGGAGTCGTGACTGGCACCTGACAGCATTTTACCCATTGAATATGGCCGGATTTCGGTGGAAGCAATTAAGTTAGGGCAGTAAGTTCCTACGTTCAGGAGGATCCCATGGTCAGTAAGTTATCCTACGGTTAAACGCTTAGTATCGCCCGATAAACGGAATAGAAATTATCCAAAAAATACCATAATGATCTCGGCCTGACACCCTCCTTCAAACAGCTTCTCTAATTATTCGTATATTTTAGGACTCACATAGCTAATATCCGACAATAAATAGGTGGATTAAGATTATCCAATATTAATTCTATTATTCAACATGGCCATACCAAATATAATTCGCAGACACAATCAAAGTCAGGATATTGGTACTAAAAATTAATTTTCCGGGCTGACCCACAGCCAACATTTAACGTTCACGGTACTGCTTTCGGCATTGCTTCGTAAGACGGACAACCCCTTCAAATGCAAACGTGCAACGGTGGGGATCGAGCCCGTGCACCTACGTCCGTCTCCTCCTAGTTCAAAGCTCAAACGAATGCTCCACGCCATCAGGCTCGACAGAATACTTTTTTTTTTTGAGGACTTATAGGGGTATTCCTTCTTTAGCACATTAGCGCCATGTCAGGGTGACATGTTATTCGAATTTTCCATATTGGACAGTCAGTCAGTTATTAAGTGCATATGTCTGAGAGCGTGCGCTAGGGAAGATTGGTTTCTGGCGGATCTGGAGGAACGGGATATATGCTCCCTCTGTTTGTGCGCGCACGTTATCACTAGAGTCGATAACACGATTAGTGTTCAGAGAGGTCCAGAATTGACACAAACGGACTGTGAGACTTCGCCTGCATCAGTGCGTGCACCGTGACAACGTTAAAGCTCGAAGCGCTGCAATCACGTCCGTCCGTTGGTCCACGTTCGCCGTTTTCAAGGTCTCTCGCATTCTTCTCTCCGAGGTCTCTCCTTGCTGGCACGCTTCTCTTCGTACGGCCGCCACCGATGCCACCACGTGCTCCGATGCTCTGCCGTGACTACGCTACGCCAGTATGGACACCAAGCCGCCGGGCGTCGCGCACACAACATCCACACGGCGGAAATAGTAGTCGCAACGACAGCTGTAGTGGTTATGGTAGTCGTATAACCGAGGCATAATGGGAGACTTTCGGGATTTCATATCATCACCACTGTCGATTTAGCATCCGAGTACATTAAGTAGCTTAACTTATAACATAAATGACGGGACACAACAGAGTGGATCAGTTAACCTGTCTATTTTGTATTTAGATAACATTCAGAAATGAGTGTGTATCATTGTGAATATTTACTTTTGGATATACTGACATCGATGGTAAGTAAGGTAAGGTAAAGGTTTATTGGTTTATTAAAGGAGGTGCAATTTCACAATACTTAAGCTCTCTTATATGTCACACAGCGGGGCTGGAACCTGCGGCCTCTGGCTTCTGATAGCCAGAGACTTAGCCGTCCAAGCCACCATGCTGACTATGTGTTATGTACTACATATCGTATAGCATACGCTGGCGAATCCCATAATTATGGACCCCCGAAATTGCATGGAATCAGTAGCGTCTCATTTAGACACTGCACACACATAATTATTTGATGAAGTTTCTTACAGAAGGTGTACTTTTATAAGATATATTGAAGTCCTTAGTCCTTTTTTCGTTTGCTGTTATAGGGGTCCGTCTTATTATGTAATGCTGAAAGCTGTACGGTGTCATTAAATCTTGACTGTGAGTCAGACAAGATCAGCCCGGACAATTTACTTTTAGCCATTTTTTATAAAACACTGGAGTTCTTTGTTTATGTGCCAACTTGCTCTCAATCTCACTTACTTCATGTGTATTATTATTTATATTGTCAATCAGGCCATTTTTTTACATCCAGACGTCAACGTCTGTTATATAATACATGTGACAATTTTTTGTTATCCATAACATTCTCAAAGTTATACCATACTCATAATGCCCAAGTTGGATGTGAATATAGCAATATTAGTAGAGAAAGAAAGCGAAAAAGTTGCGCAGACTTGACCCTATCATTTTTCTTAGTAGAAGTCGTTGAAATTGCCTTTAGATTAACGAAGTTAACATTAAGAGATAGATAACCATAATGATATTTAATAATAAGCAATAATATGAGGCGCGTTTATATTTATGGCAATGGTGAACATGATCTGAAAAGCGGGGCACTTTGAGCTTAAAACAAAAGAATCTCACAATTTCTTTGCGACCAAAATATTCGCCGGTGTCTTGCTCTAATTTTGGCTGTTTAAAATTACTTATAATAGTAGTTCTCAAGTTGCTCAAGGACACCTTACGTGGATACGAAGATTGGACTAAGTGGTTGTGTGTATTCTTGGTTAAAAATGAACTTTTCAATCATTCCCTCTTGATATATTTATGTATCTTTCTCCTCTTTCTTGTTATATAATTGAGTTTTCTAGTTGTATGCATCACCGTACCGTTCGTACACGGACGCGCTTAGTTTCCTAGAATATGATTAACAATAACTATTAGTAGAGGACAATAGGTATTATTATAAGCAGAGGGCCAACCACGAAGTGGTGCGAACGGAGGGGGAAGGGTAGTCGATCAGGAACTAAGGAAAAAGTGCGCCTTAATGTAAGATTTACTAATTGTCCTAATTGTCAACGAATGTACGTAACGTGCTACGATCATGCACAGCGGTTGTTGAGGCATTGTTCAACGTTCCCGAATATAAACACTACCCTGGTTCTAACAATTTCAGTCTTAGAATTACGGCATAACGCATTGCCTGTAATTCTCGGCGTTTTAATTAGTAACTGAGTGTTTGGATATAATTGGATAGCGGCTAAAGCACAGAGGATCGTTAGAGGGCACAAATTAGATAGATGAAAGAAATCCAAGGCGCTCGTTTGCTTTCTCGTTAATTCTCTCAACTGGCGAACACAGCTTGATTTTGAATCGATGGCGCTTTCAAGCATTTTGGACCGGGTGTTTTCGAGGCGAAAGATAACTTTTACATTTTTGTGAAGGGCCTTAATTTGATTTATGAACTGAACTATATTTTTGGAGATGGGATAACGATTCCCCTTTTAAAATCTACCCAGACAGTTAAGAAGTTACTAACACAACGTGATCATAGTAAGTAATTATGCAGCACGAGTCAAACGAAAATGGCTGTGTAAAGGTCGGGAACACCGTTGGGTATAACTTTAAGGACCTATCGGGGCCACCTTTGCTTATTTTCTAAAGCGCTCATATTTGGCAGAGAAAAAAAGGTAATAAAGAGATCCAAGTCATGTCCTCCTTTTCAATTAATACCTTGAGAATAAACATATCGACTCAGTATATCTATCAATCAATAAACAATTATCACATTAAATGTTCATAAAATTGGATAGAGACTTATGTCCCTTTAGAAGCTGGAAGATGATTTTATGGTGCGCTTTTCGTCAGTCGTTGCCATTCTTCCAATTGCAGCTTTTCGACGTTACTAAAACTGTTTTTCGAGCTGACCCTCAGCTGTTCCCCTATCTGACAGACCTCAGCTCTTAACCTTTAGGTATTACTATGAGGACCTGTCGGGGCCACCTTTGCTTATTTTCTGCCTTACTCATACCTGATAAGAATTTTCAGATAAAGAAAGATGATAAAGAACCCCAAGGATTCTCCGCGTCTGACAGGATTTGAACCCAACACACACGTGTCCCTCTGGTCTAGTAGTCTAAGACGCTCACCACTAGACCATCCAGGGGACATTTATTTCGACGTTACTAGGCGGCTTTCAAGCATTCATATAATAATACAATGGACCAGATATTCATTCAGATCATAATATATGTTACTTTTTGTTCAACAACTTTGTGCACTTTATCCTAGGCTTTACTCAGCAAAGCTTCAATGTCACTGGTGCCGACCGAGGTCGGTACTCATTTCTCCGTAGTATTGTCGTCCGCCCTGGCAAGTCCGCACAATTTGCGAGCGTAAGGTAAAGTATTATTCGTGGAAAGTACTTTCCTGCGCGTGCTGTTCCCTTGATAGGCCGTATCTATCGCTCCAACCGGATAGCACCGGTGGCGTCCGTCAAATGTCCTAAGATTTCGAAGGCCGAACGAATGCAGCTACAGTGGAATTGCTGAATAACAATTCGTTGTAATTTACGGTAACAAATGATGCTGGCTGATCCTATCGCTCACTCACTGCCTGACAATCTCTTTCCTGCGACACATTAAACCAAAAATGCACTTGTTCCTTTTTCTGCCGCTGGGGGAACTGAGGAAATCAGACCTTAGTTCGTGAACTCATGTAGTGCATCGAATACACACTATGGTTGGCATATTGGCCATAGAGATGGTTCTAAAAAAATTCAGTTGGTGCATAAGCTTGTTCGCGTTCTTTTGAAGTGTTCCCTTTTCCATGTAACCTACTCCACTGCTTATTTGCTACGATATACCATTCGAAAGCGCCTCTACAGGTTCGTCGTAATCCTAATCATATGTTTCTCGAGTTCACGCTCAAATTATGGATGTTGCGGGGGTTGGGAGTACAGCATTTTCGGAACCTATTTGATTTTGTCGAGGTCGAACACCCAGTGAAATGTCGGGGTCATTTGTGCAGATAAAAGGCTGTCCAAAATTGAGTTGCTAGGATCAAAGATAGCATCTTGTTTGCACCCTGCTGTGGTCGGCGGTGTGAGGTCCATGGGGAATATCTCAGGACACTTTTGAAAAAATACAGCCGGCAAACAACTGAGACAATGGACGGCTACCAGTCGGCCATCTTGATGATGGCCTAGGGTGAGGTAACTAAGCGAAGACAGTGGGATTCTCGCGTATGAACGCAATGGATGACACAAGGAGGGTTTCTTTATTGTACTGACTGAGGTACACTCGAGTAGCCGGCTTCACTTCCGCTCTCACCGACGAAACTGGTCGGTGATGCCACCCTTTTTCCGTTGATAGTATGCGCTACCGTCTGTGTGCACGCCTTCCCCTGATAGTACCCTCGCGCGTCTGTGTGCACGTTCCTTCACCCCCACAATACGTTCATTCTCGAACATGCCCATTTCGTGGGTGCGTGTACAATTTCCCATACACCATACATGCATTTCCTTACATATATTATCGTTTGACTTGCAATTTCGCTATATTTATTCACTTAAAACTTTACGGAATACATTATTTAACTATTTACGTCTCTAACCAGTTGAAAAATAAGAAGCGCTGTTCAAGTGGGGTTTTGCGCAATTGGTAGCAGAAGAACACGAGGACTCTGTAAGGAACGTTGTGGAAAATGCCTCGAAGCAACCTCCCCTTAGTGTAGTCATCAAAAATCGAAGAGTTGGACCAGATTCATTGACTAGGTAACTAACCATTTGCTTTTTATTCTCTGAACCGTATCGCACTTGTGCTATTATGCTCATTTAAATTTGGATTTAATACTTGGTGTTAGTGGTATGTCGGAGGGTGCCTAATAACCATTGTCATTCGAACATTAAGGGAGTGCTTTAATTAATCTTGGCTGTCTATAGACAGCGGCGTATCGCCGAGAGTTATCTGTTCACAAGGTTACTTAATTAGACTAAGTACTTGAGATAACGGACGTTTAAACAAACTTTTACGAGACGTAACTCGCGGGACTAACTATTTAGATAGATACATATTGCGCTATTCATTCATTAATTCTTGCGTTAGATACTGGAATAATAGAGATCTATTGAATGAATCGAATACTAATATTGGTAACATTCCAGAAATATAAAATTATAAAGCAAGTGGACAAATGTCAAACACTTATTATCACCAACAATGTGTCTTTTTAATGACTAAAATATTATTAGATAGTATTTATTCATATAATGTGGCCATTTATTAATTACGAAAGGTATAATGATTAGCAAAATTTCTGACCCCTCTTTCAGGATGCTCCATCACTCCAGTCTCTAAGCGTAACCGAACTGGTGATGCCATTCGTTAGCCTCTTGAGGTGCCTCTTTGAACATCTATTAAAAACCTTTGCAAACCTCTAATAAAAATTCTCCTTTACGATGATCTTCGGTAACAGAGGGTAATCTCTCTCCTAACAAATATAGAAAGTTCGGACACTGAAGTCCTGGTCCTCGTAGAGTTTCGAAGGCTACAGGTCTAAAGTGATAGTCTTTCATTAATGTATTTTCTATTCTTGGAATGTTCGGCCGCATAGTATCTTCATCCCTTTTAAAGGATGTCTTCGAACACCGGTCGATGGAGGGTACGCTAAGTAGTCGTATGGTAGAAGGGTGCGGAACAATATGGTGTTACTTTTCTCCGCTTCTTCGAGCTTGTCTTCTTTAGGATTGGGTTTAATACATCTGGAACTTTTAAGCATTATTTTCTGTTTAAAATGGTCGGTTGTACGAAACGCTATTTCGTACGCCTCGGGAACCAGTCAACAGACAAATGCAATACTTAGACTGACTCAAAACCAGGAGCATGACCTTTCACGGACTACTCTGCGAATGCTTATGTACTGCTGTCACTATGTTTCACGTTATATGTCGAGAGCTAACATACAACCTCCGAAGGAAACTGGCTTTGATCAGAAAGCCCCACATCTGATTTATCCACAGGATGTATGTACCTGTGACACAAATAATGTGGTGATAGTCATGGATCGAAAACCAGGTAATCGCATGGCGGATAGCGCCGTGCAGGGGCTTCCAATTAGTACTCGTCATTTTGCTTCTGTCGCGAAAAACCTCGGGTTGACTTCCGCGAACTTAGGGTCCCAGAGCGCAAATGAAGCTAGTATATTGCGGTGTGTCTGCCAAATCAAACGCTTCTTCCAAGCATTTCGCTAACCGAAGTTTGAGATGATCCAGCGTCTCCAGTTGAGTTCGACTCAGATGCGGCCGATGCAGTTGGAGGCTATCGACGCCACCTTGAGATTTAAGGGGATGAGCGCGGACGGTGCCAGATACGAGCTTGTAACAATACCGATACTTCGACCTAAAATCACGATACCTCACCAAGAAGTGGTTCAAGGTGTATTTTTTATTATATCAATCGCGATCACTCAGATGAGGGGGAGGGGGGGTTCTGCTGCGCCATTGGATGTACCTGGATGCGTTCAACAGAGAAATTATATCTAGTGTTATTTCCCTCACCTCATTGAAGGCCTCGCGGTAAAAGTCGCGCGACACTGTTCGCGGAGGCGAGCATCGAATTCTCGATTTTGGCGAGAATTGCCGAGTTACTTATCTTGCCCCATGCAGTGCCTCATACGTCTGCCGGAAGCGTTCATCATACATTTGACCACTGTGATATTAATCTGGGGTATAATTCTGTAAGAAGCGCAGCATTGCGCTGTGCGGAGAGTTACACGATGGATAGAATGGGCGATATGTAGGCGACTGACCTAACCATAATATATATATATATGGGTGTCCTCGAGCAGCCATTCAAGTCGAGAGGTAAGTGAGACTTTGTTTGCTGGAGTGCGAGACGCGTGAGTGCGGAGTAATTGCTACGGATATCCATATATTCATTCCCACAGGGACGTGCAATTCCATCTATCCAGAAGCCCTTTTTTTGAAGTGAAGTCAAACCAGATAGGATGCAGGTACGTGGCAAAGGTATCGAACCGCTCAACCGCTCGAAGGTAGATTGCGAGACACTGCTAATAAACTAACAGCAGAATACGTCGAAGGATTTGCCCCTTCGCTATTGTTACGAAGGACGCATCCACCAGCTTGAACGTACCGCCTGAAGAACCCCCATATTGCCCGCGGACACTTCTACATCAATTTCGCCGATACGCTGTGTGTAGAACATAGAAACACGTCCATTCGTTTGTCCTCGGCCCGCATCTCTGACGGCGAGAGGGAGTATATCCCATAAAAACCTGGCGCTTCATCGACCTCTTGTGGCCCACGTTTCACTGATTAGTCGAGCGTCTATGGTCTCCAGGCAGGAGGGGGGGGGGGGGGGGGGCAGGCGTACTAATGTCAAGACACCCTCTCAGTTCCCCTGGAGCAATTTCGAAATATTCATCGTGTGCTGTATTTTCTGCTTGATAATAATCTGAAGTGAACCACTGGATGCATTTGCGAGTTCTATATTCATTTCTGTCAAGTTTCTCTTTTGTCCTGCCTCGATCGCACGGCTGCAATATCACAATAGAACACGACGAAATGGAATATGTTTTTCCGTTCGATGGAGATAACTAAACCAAGGTAGCTCGGGGTAATTGAATAACCGCAGCTGAGTTACGATATACTATCGGCCTCTCTCTTCTTAGAATTAGATTTGTTAACACGGATAATTACTGATCAGGTTAAATACATTGCCTGTATGTCCATCTCTGACACCACGCGGGCCATCACGCGAGGTACATGCTTACATTATGTCTGATTAGTGTTCTTATTATTAGATTGCTGTCTTCATCTTTTCATCAATATGCGCCCTAGACTTAATTGGGCAGTCAACTCTGACACCGGAGACCCTGTATTTCAACATTGCAACATTGTTGCGTATCCATCTACTATATGACGAAGGTGAAAAATGCTGAATGATCGATGTTCTAAATATAAGGGACACCTAATATGCAAAATCTAACATCTGGAAGCACCTCGCTAACCTTAGCGACACAAATTCTGACGTCAATTCACAACTTCCGGACCAAGTCAGAGTTTTAGCATCTTGGTATCAGAGTGACGCATACTAGAATCCTCTGATCAACGGAATCAAAAACACGTGAAAGTCGGCCCAGATATCCTGTAAGGGCTCACGGTGTTTACGCGCCAGTATCTGCGGTGGGCAACTCGAAGACAAGCAAACTATAATAGTTGAGTGTGAGAACTCGTCCCCTTTGCATGATCAAAATTTAAGGTTTGACCACAGAGCTGTTCACCACCTTATCGAACACCCCTTTCGGCATTACGTAAGTGTTATCTCACAATCCTATATACGAGCTTATGCGAGTGATTTCGATAAAACTCGCGCTGTGTCGATTCACGTTACAATGAACTAATAAGAAATAAAAAAATACTATAATATATACTATAATATAAATCAATGTATATATATATATATATAGTATACTTTAAGTCGTTGCATCCACCATTCAGACCAAAAAGTTCGCTAGTGTTCCGTGTACTGCTACGTGATTCACATAAAATCATTTTCCGATTTTTCTGGAAACACTTTGTTCTACAATATAAATTATTATATAACATAACTTTATTCAAATCTGAGGATGTATCTTCAACGGGAAGACCCTGGAGATGCACATAAATAGAAAAAGGCAGTGTGACAATTTCACTAACTGGAAATAATATGCAAATAGGCGAATAGCTAACCAAGAATATACAATAAAGTAATATAAAATAATTTAAATTGATATATAAATGGAATATAAATGCATATACATTTGAGATGAACTGTAGAGAAGTAATATAAAGGTATAATATGAAATAATAAATAGGAAATTTCGATTGCAAAACAATCTATCACTGATGAAAGCGATCATGATTTCATCGACTAATTGAGCTTCCTATATCACTTTTTGAAAGACAGGCAGCAGCCTCAAACTTCTTTTCAAACCTTTCAGTCACCGGATGATCGATATTAGTGGAATTATTAGGCGGGAACCTTATATTGAGTTCATGCGACCCTCTAATTAGGCTTCGTCGAATTCATTATGCGAGATTGTTTTGAACTCAGCAAAGTCTCCAAAATCGTAGTAACGGAGAACGCATGGCCGGTGCACCTTAATTACAAATAAATTAAGGTGATAAATACAATAATATTGACGAAAGCCAATCGGAAAGAACTGATTGTCGCCCTTACATTGAAACAAACTGAATCAAATACAGAAGTCTTACGGACAAACTGGATTCTAAATTGTTAATATATTTAAGAATGTATTTTGTACTACTAAACAACGTTTCCATTAAAAGTCAATACAAACAGCAGCATCAGCCTCTAACAACTGTGTGATGTGTGTATGATCAACGACTAGATTAAGTAAGCTTCACGAGCATATCCACATATAATCTATCCATTGTCACGGTACCTATTGTTACACGAGAAAAAGCATAGAGCACCGTGTGTGTTTGTGTCCATGGGTGCTGTCCACTAGCAATCCGGGGTTCCTGTTCACTAGTGCAATCTTCTTTGTGGCCCCACGTCATATCATTATAAATCTCTGTAAAGGCAGAAAGAAATACGTTCCGATAAGGCCTGACCATTCTTTGCTCATGGACAAACATACAACGGAATTTTATTGGGGGTTGGGTGGCGAGCCTAAGCTTTTCTGATAAAGTAGCTAGGTAGGCGTACGAGGTAAAGCTCGATATTAACTGTGGCCAATATCCATATGGCCCTACGCGCTGGCTGGCACTAATCATACATTACAGTGACAATCTATGTCCCAATGTAAGCAACCATTGCTTCGACCAAACAACGTCAATGGTACACGAAATGGGAACGGTGAGTAGGACAGTCATCTGAAAGCCGAGCAACAACAATAAAACAACATTTGCCAGATAATGGCAATGATGTTGATTACTGCCGATGTCGAAGTTATCATTTTGTCCGTGTCGACCGTGGGAGGGTGATACCGTTATGCGATACTGTTGAAACGCGATGGCTGATGCCAGACGACTTGGGATGTAGAAAGTTGCTTCTGCATTCACATTAACAATGATCACTCGGTGTAATATATTAGATAAGGGTATACACAGTTATCTCTTCCCCTCGGGAGCTGTCGGCTCTACCATCGCACCTTCAATGAACCTACTAAAGAGCCTGTTACCTTCAATGGAGTTTAGGTTTGGTCCTCAGTGATGCGGCCTAGGCTTCCAATGACTTATGACATGTTTTCGTGTGACAACATGAAAATGATACACGCCCGCGCACCGCCCAGTGTATTTCTCAATGCATCTATCCACCCTTATTTGTACCCAGGCATAGGTACACAATGGCGCTTGTGATCTTACATACAGTGAGGGTCCATAGGCTACTGTGATGAATGCAACGCCTATATAGACGTCAACGACAAATGACCCACCTGTCCTTACCAGTATGGACTGGTCGATTCTAGAGATCGTTGAATAGATTATTCGAAATCGACGAATGTTTGTCGTGGAAACGTCACGGGCGCGAAATATTGTACAACGGCTCAATTTTGATGAATTTCATCGCCATTGTATATGCTAAGGGTTCACTCCTGCGGTAGTTTCTAAAGAGAGTATCGATCTTGAATTTGTAAAATTGACACCTCCTTCTCGTTAATCGGGAATCGGCCATGTCAAACAATCGACATGATATTATTTGTAGTTACCTTCGTTATTTCGGAATAAGATGGAGCTAAAAGCAATACGTTTTCGACAGAGAACATGTTGCTGTTGTTGTTCTTAGATGGCGTGCCACTGGTAGTATGGGTTTTTTCTACAAACCAGCAGACAAACCTTCCTTCAAATCTTTTCCCACTCTCTACCTGGCATACACAGTGTACAATGCCCATGTTACATTCCAATGCAATTCCGTGTGGAAAGTAGCACTTCCACCTCCAGGAATGACGCTAGAGAATACCACTGCACGGTTTGTGCGGCGGCTGACGTATACCGGCGTTGCTTGGTTTGCGCGGTTGTTTTAGCGTACCACGTAGCACTGGCGGTAATATTAGACTCTCCTCCTTGTCAAGGGTTCTGCCATGTCCTTCTCTAGTAGGCCTCTAAATGGAGACGAGTTGACAGCGGGCCCGTTACATCGACCATAGGAATGAGCCCCAACAGGCCTACATTCTCATGGACGGTTGCCTTCGCTATCGGCTTTAGGAGACAAATGAGATTTTTGGAACAATGCGAAAGTTGACACGCTGTCGGCACGCCAACCGCCAGGCTCCAGTCGGCAGCCAACGACGACGACACCTCCATTGAAGCAAACCCCACTCACATCTACTATTGTATAAACTAGACTTGTGTATGGATGGTGTCGACACGAAATGAACGGGGGGAGGGGAGAAGGGACAGTATTTCTCCCGATCTCAGATGAGTCACCTTTTGTTCTGTCGTTGAAATTTCAGCCTTAGTGAAGCCAAAAAGGTATCAGAGTAGTCATCGCTCGGAAACGTCTAAAAAGATCAAATAACACATACGACATCGAGTGATCTGGATCAAGGGCAACTACTCGCATTAGGAAATCAACAGTACTAGCGAGGAATAAACGGAGTGAGTGAATGATATTGGAGAATGAGTGATGCAAACAAATAAACAACATATATATATATATAGGGGGTTGGAAAGAAAGAAATTGCAAAGTTTCCGCCGAACCTTTTCAAAACTCGCGTTTTCGCCGGGACGTCTCCTCAAATATGGTCTAATTTTGACCGCCAGATCACTCCTCGAAAAGTGCCGAGTATGTTACAGGCTTTTTTTGTATATCAAGCTCCTTGGCACGGACAACGAAAAATAGATATTTCAAGTAGCTAGTTCGTACGACAGCAAAAAAAAACTCTAATGTAGGAGAAACTCTACCAAATATTCACGGTGTTTTCGGGGACGATTGCACCAAAAAAATGCCTGCATCGCAATTGGCATCATCTGCATCAATTAGGTTTCATTTCTAAATTGAATAATAGGCTCGTCACTGATTGACTGAGCGTAACAAAGTGTCACCCTTTGCTCGTCAGGCATAAACAATGCCCCCGTTTTTTTTTTATTGAATTGTTACCTGTGATGAAAAATTAGTCTCATACGAAAATGTGGTGCGCCTACAATAAATCTTCAAAAAATTCCGGTTAACTTTTCCAGTCGACAAACAATAGCGAGGTTTTGGAGCATCCTCTATACCCTCGAAGCATATCACTTATTCACTACATAGGTCATATGAAGTTTAAAATAGAAGAGGAGCTGAAATGCCATATGAGGGTCTTGCTTAAGACAAGTCGACCAGAATACTGGGCCCAGGGCATCGGACGTTTCGTAGAACAATGGGAAAAGGTCGTAGCTAGGAATGGAGATTACTTTTTGCATCAATAAAATCAGTACGTCTGGCAAACACTATCATTGCTTCCAACACAAAAGTGTGTTCGTTTCACTGTCGTACTTCGTAGAGTATAAAGGATATATTGAACAGCAAAAAGTTAGATTATTCCAATCATTGTTTTTGTTATGGATTCCGTGACCAGGAAGACATGAGCTGTACAACAATCGTTACCTCAATATAAACCATCTGACTTTTCTTACATGCATTTGTGATTTTCAGCACAAACGGTTATCTTCTGTGTTTGAACTAAATTTTTTCTAAATCTCTCTAGACAGACTTGAATTAGTACAGTTTTGATCCACGATGTTATATAAAAATATATATATATTTTTTTTAATGATATATTATAGATACAAATATTTTACATAGAGATCTCAAGGTACACAAAGGAGGCTTTGCCTTGTATCTGTCAAGGTCATATTCATCAATTTAATTAGCTGGGTATTAGTGCCCCCCCATCCCCGCAATAGTTCATATTGTTTAACAACTTTTTTGTTACCCATATTTGCCAGAATTTCCTCGATACTTCAAACGGAATAAACTTCGAACATAAGAACTCAATCTTGGTGCTCACCTATGTTAAATGATCAATTGCGAATGCACCTCTATTAAATTAGAGCATACATACATTGCCGGATAACACAGGACACTGGGACGTATCTGTTTAAAACCGTATTTTCGAAACAGCGTTGGAATATCTAAACACCTACCTTATGGTAGATCACGTCATCACAACGCAGAACTTATACATTAGCATATACACAGCCAGAACGGGGCCCAGCACGGGGATATCTACAGTATCATGGGGATATCCTCAACAGCAGAATATCCCCGAGCTGCTTCGAAACTTCGATAAAACGAACCACTAGATCCATACACGCTGCTAAAAGCTCACTCGGCGATCAAGGACATATGCCAGGTTATATAGTACAAAGCAAGGCGTGCCGGCGAAACCGAAGTTCCACAATAGTATCCACAATAGACGGTATTTAATGAAGTTCCTTCGGTTAATTGTTTACCAAAAAAACAAAAGGAACACCGAAGCGATCACTTCACTACGACGAAGTAGTGTTACATGCACCAAGTTAAAGTTTCAGTCGAAGAATGGCAACCGTCCCGTCCCTAACCCCTTTAGCCATTTCGATGCCCTCGCCCTCAAGGCGATGCCTCTCTCCATCCATTTTTGATCTGTCCCTCTGCCAAAGGCTCTCTCCGGGCAACGTATGCATCGACCGACCGGTCCACGATACCACTGCACACGATCTCTCTAACCTCCGGTTGGCGGCGGGAATCTACAACGCATACAACGGCAACACGGTGGTGGTGGTGGAGGGGTCGGTGACAATGGTGGTTTTACCCTTCCTAGTAGGTGGCCGGGAAACGAGGCCAAGTACAGCATTTGGCTAGAGGAGATTTTGGGGGCAACTGCTCAACTGGTGCATGTGCAAAAGCGATGCATTTCTTCTTGATTTATTAAGTCACTGCCGTGTACGTGTTTCTTCCGCATTATGGACTTAGGTTTGGGTAAATTAAAAGATCGGAAATTCACAATGCATTAATGAAGTATTGTAATTTAAGCGGCGGGGGTTTGTTTAGTGCTGTAGTTCGTTAGTCAATTTCGTTTATATATCTCTACCTTTCGGGAGCTCTCTCTTTGTCTCTAAAATTTAAGTCGATATAATTTGTTAACTCGTTGTATCCACCCTCCAGACTAAAAAGTTCCCTAGTGTTCCGTTGTACTGCTACGTGATTCACGTAAAATCATTTTCCAATTTTTCTGGAAACTCTTTGTTCAACAATATAAATTATAATATGACATAACTTTATTCAAATCTGGGGATGTATCTTCAACTTGAAGACTCTGGAGATGCACGTAAATAGATAAAGGCAATGTAACAATTTCACTAAGTGGAAATAATATGCAAATAGGTGAACAGCAAATAAAGAATATAAAATAAATAATTATAATAAATTAATATAAAATAATTTAAATATTATACATATTTGGTGGGCACTAATATTTTTTTATTTTCGGATCACAAGAATTTTATCAACAACGCTCGAACTTGTCAGACGGTTTGAGCTTATTAGCAAATAAAGTTACCAGGAAATGTACGCATCATTGCGAGTCCAACATACAATTAGTTCAGCATTTTTTTTGTATCGACGCACCCCATTGATTTCTAATTAACACAAAATTATTGTAAGAATACTGCATATTATTCGCAAATTGAGCCATCTGAATGAAGAAATCAGCATTTACATTATATTTAAAAAATATCAAAATATTTCGTTTATTTGTACAGTTTACTATTGGTAGAGCTGCTGTGGCATTGGTGCACATATTGGTGGTTCTTGCGATGACATTGGGTTAACTAGGAGGCTATGCCGTCCATTTGTCAGTTGGAAAGGGACACACTTGCCCATTTTGAATAAACAATTGATCATTTTACACACTCATTTGACTATTAAAATATTTAGCTTCAACGCACTGTAAGCGGCCAACCTTTGGCATTCCTGCGGAGCATGAATATTTTTAATATACGAAATAAGTGGATAAGTTTATTCCAAGCTTCCGATTGTGATGTCGTCCGTACCAAACTCATCACATGGGTTGAGCTAACTTTGGTACAGCATACCTGTGGGTGCATTGGACAATGTCCCATTGCCAATCTATATCGGGTAATCCATTGTGCAAGATATTGTACTTTCATGAATTCACAAGCATGGAGGACCAATTACGATATACTGGTATAATGGAACAAATGCTCAAGGTACAACATAAACTCTCAACAGCTTATTTATGTTTGAACAGATAGCAGATTTTGTTTGACAAAGGCGGTCGAGTTGATAAAAGAAATGAAAATAAAATATAATTTGTCCGATTCATCGTATTTCATCAGCATTTTACAAAAACTATTCTTGAGAAACTGTGATAGTACATGCTTCTCTATTCTTCTAACGAAAGGCAAATTTGTTAAAAAAAAACCATATATGTAATTTGGATCAGTCGCAAATATTGCACGGACACCAAAGCCAGGTTTTGCATCTAAACCTCTTAAAATGAATTTATCAGGTGAGCTGCAGAATCAATATAATATGTATATATAGTACTCGTTAGGCCTACTATATTCAACCACATTTAAGTAAGTATTTTTTAAAATCCGAACAATATTACGTCCACCTGTATGATTACTATCATACACTATTCTAATAAATTCAGCAAGACGAAGGCCAAGTTCCATTTTATTTTTATTCTATTTCCTGTTCTTTATCGGATGTGACATT
Organism: Stratiolaelaps scimitus; assembly: GCA_019614645.1. Taxonomy (NCBI): domain Eukaryota; kingdom Metazoa; phylum Arthropoda; class Arachnida; order Mesostigmata; family Laelapidae; genus Stratiolaelaps; species Stratiolaelaps scimitus. The sequence goes on from JABWDB010000074.1 coordinate 448,922, forward strand.
GGGATGGCCGTCGTGCATAACCACAGAGCAGAAATATGAAAGTCATTTGCAGTGGGACAACTGTATAGAGATCGAAGGTGAGAAGTTAAAACTCGTGGCAATGTATGTTCTCCTATTTGAAGTCGAGTGGACTGAGGTGCTGATGGGAAAGCTATGGAAAGGTCATAGCAACGGAAGAACTGCGGTCGCCAGAGAGTTCAAGAACGCATCGATAGAATATCAGAACAATCGATTTTAGGGAGACACTCTCAGACTTGGGACTATGAGTAGTCACAGACGAGGACCAAGCTACCTTCGAAGGAGCAGTGTCAGCCATTGACGGGTTCGAAACGAGTATGAGCAAGAGCGAAATTGATTACAGAGGCGAGGATCACACCCTTCATGGGGGAGCACAACTAACGTGATATAGTCCATTGTGACTTGTTGTATCGTTGTTCTGAAGTCAGGACCCGCTGTATTTGACATGGATAAGGCCAGCGAGACAGTCGTTGTCGAGTCAACTAACAGGAGACATGACATTAACGCGTACTGCGCAATTCCCTCTAGGAATCTGCGAAACAGCGTCATACCAAGAAAGCATCCCAACAACGACCCTGGTAGACGCCACAATGCATGGCTGTAAAGCGTCTGCAACTACATATCAATAGGTTAGGCCAGAGTCAGGTAAATGTTAGATCACAGACAACAGAAATGGTCTCAGTGACAACAGCATACAATTCACATCTATGGCTGCAACAGTACCGCCCGCAAAGAGTCACCTGCGCAGTTCGGCCGGAGGCTATGGGGACCCATTGGCAAAGCGTTTTGGCCACGGTAAATGCACTCTTCGATAACTGCCGCTATACAGCGCTGCGCGATCCAAAGAACCCCAAGACTAGAGAGATAGGCTCAAACAGGAATAATTCAATTTCTGAGCAATACGAAGCATCATAGTGTCTCCCAGCAAGAAAGGCATATGGTCCAGACCGACTATTTAATGGGCCAAAGAGGCCGAAGTGCTTGTGCCACACTGGTATCACTATTCTGGTATCACTATTCAAAAAATGCTTCCCACAAAGAAAAAATCTCAGCACCTTGAAATGAAACCACCATAATCGTTATACCCGAAGCGAAGCCTCATTATTTCGATGATTTACTAATACTAACATACACAGTGTGTGTTGTATATATGTACATATTGTATTGGCTGTTTGACTTCACATTCTGCTCGACTGCGTTGAGGTCATACATTTGTGTCAAATGGCAATAGCCAAACGAGGTGCAATCAACCTTTTTACTTTTTTTTTAACCGAGAACTTGAGCATATGTTTGTATATTGCAGTTCCGAGAATAAACATTTGATAATGATATGATATGGATCAGCGATCGTGCAGTGGGGTCAGCAAGAAGAGCTGTGCCCGACTATAAGGTCCTGTCAGACTTAGGGGCTTGGTACTTTTCGTTGGAAGTGGTGGGGTGACGCCAACACGGATTCCGAGAGCGAAGATTGACGACAACAGCATCCAGGTTATTGATAGGTGAGGTCCCGAATACGCTGAATAGACCTGGGAGACTCCAGTATGTGCTATTCATAGATTTTTCAGTCTGCATTAAACTCGAGGTTGAATGCAGGTATTCCTTAGGTGTCCATGCCACGTCATACAATAAACTTGTGAACTTGCTGGCAGTAGAGCCGCTCCTTATCGACGATCAGCGTGGAACCTTTGACCAGAAGAGACGACACGTTCGTTCAGCTACAGGAGGACGACATGGCTGAGATAAACCTATAGTTCTACGAAAAACAGGATTGACGCCCCCAAGCTGGAGGGAGACCTACAGAGATACCCGCCTTGCAGTTACTAGGTCTGCAATTCATGGCGTCTACCACAAAGTTTGCAGAATTGAGAAGCACCATAACCTAAGCACTCGTTGCATTCCGTAAATACTGGGGCAAGCTTGCACCCGGTATTCTGCAGGATGTTGTTGCAAAATAAAATCAATAAGCCAGCTAGCACGTTAGTAGGCAATTAATCTCTGGAAAAGGAAAGAGCCGTAGGGACTTCGAAGTTCATAGCAAGTAGATAGGTTTCTAAGATGCAAGACCTGCACAGTGAAATTGAAACAGGAAACTTTTTCTATGCACCCTATATATATATATATATATATATATATATATATAGGTAAGTGAACATATATGGTGAACATATAGGTAAGGGAACAGGTGAGGGTCAGCTCGAAACAACAGATATATACATATCACACAACCCAGCGTGAAATGATAGGTTTGAAAGTATGAGAAGGGGCTGAAAACATTTACAACAAATGCAAAACGAATACTGCCGCCGGGTAGCTTATAAATCCCATTCTAGACCCAGATCAAGTACATACATACAAAGATATTGTAGGCAGTTCTATGGGGTGTGGTCGTGACAGGTTTTTCACATTGAAGAATAAATATGATGTGTTTCGCTATTTTTGAGTGAATTCCGACCCTAACCAGAAGTACGCTTTTTTATACGCCTTGTTGCACAATGTTTTCTTTAATTATTTACACCGTTTGAACGAGTAACAGTATAATGATGTCTTCCATAGGAATATATATATATAATAGTAAGACAATAATCAGGAGTGGGGCTGTTGAGAAGTGTTTTGCCAAGCACAAGGCAAGGTTACATCATTCATCGTTGACAGAAAGAAGTAAGATAGATCTGAAGAAAAAACTCGCGTATTCGATCCTATGGTAAATCTAAGAGGCGGCTGAATTAACCGAACTCGCAACGAATCTGGTATTTCGAATCTAAATTACGTCTGAGGGAAATTTCCGGGGATACCGAAGTGGACTGTTTTCAAATCCAGCCTAGCCCCAGTCGACAGTACCTTATAGCTACAATGAGCACAGCTTTGGTCAGCCCTCAGTAACTGAGTTCGTTATTAGAAATGATCGCTTATACTTTCAAGCAAAAGACGGAATCATTTAGACATAAACAATTGCGTGCAAGAAAAACTCGAAGTTGTGCATCGAGGAAATGCCACAGAAACATTTGTGTGACTTTACTTTAACCAAATAGTAGTGGGAATAAAATGTGTTGTTTTTTTTTAAATCAGGGTTTGCTTATTTCTCCAGGTGTACCTTAACCTCAATACCATATTTCTTACTTTGGAAACGGCTCAAGACAGGATTCTTTCCCACATGAATTGATTTGGTACAGATTTCTTCTACTCCCTTGGCGTCCTTTCCATCGAAGCCAGCCAGATGAGCCGGAATTATTTACAAGACTTGCTGTCTCCGGCCCTAACGCGCGCCAGTTGCCGGGTCGACGCGGCACAACGTAAGCACAAACCTAAACTAAATGAATTGATGAATGAAGAACATAGCCAGTTTCAGGCTGACTAGCTTTAGTCAATTTATTCGATTGAATGCGTTATTTTTTTTCAGCTAAGAGACGGGGAGAGCGGGTTTGTCGAGAATGCTTCTTATATCGGTGATATTAACCAGGACCAGGCACGATATCAAGAACAACGAGAAAACTCTCCTCGTACAGCTCGACCGTGCCCAGTAGACTGAAACACCAACCCCGACTCGCCCCTTTGAAGATGCGAACGAATGTTTGTGTTCGTTCGCAGGTTACCCTCAAAACTCGTTTCCTGTCTCGCGTTCTATCTATTGCTGGACGAGGTAAGATTGCTTCTCTTGCAACATTCGCGTGTACTACATTGGCTGGGCGGGACCCGCGCGAACATTTTTCTCGGGTCGCTCTTTTCTGTAACAATAGTTTCTTACACCCATCGTTTTTTTTTCTTACAGACATTGTTTTTTTTTGCATTCAGAGCTCTCGGAAACTTTTCCGTTAAGTTTCTTTTGAGATACCGAAGTCAATCTTAGGGTAGATATGTTGCATCGTTGCAGCGGACGATAACAATGCGATAGGTTAATTGAAATCGGGTTATGAGCAAACTGCAGCTAGATACCCGCAACGGAACGCAACAAGGATAATTCCGACCGAGTAACAGAATTAGTGCAAGAGGGTAGCAGCAGGACAACAAAATTCGACGGTGCGAATGCACCAGGTCCGAAACTGAATTAGGTAAGATTGGAAAACGTGTCCTTACGGCTGTCTGGTGCCTGTAGCTGGGCTACAAATACACATCTCACCGCCCTTAGTGAACGAGTGCCAACAGCGATACCGGGAAGGGCGGTGGTACTGTTGAACATCGTCAACAGTTCCAAAACGGTGGAAGGCCGAAGGACGGTCACGGTGTTGTCAATTAAAGATATTTTTTTTTTTTCTAAGCTGACTCTCAGCTGTTCCCCTATTTGACAGGCCTCAATTAAAGATATTAGCTACCTTCTGGTGCGTCTCTATAGCGTAAGTGATATCGAGACAATAACGAAGAAGTACTTGATCCGCATTTATTTTATTCTATAGGATGCTTTACACACAGCACCAAAATTTATCAACGGTGACTTACCTTATTCAATTCAACTCAAAGCAAAGAAAGACAAGGTAAGCATGTACAGGGCGATACAAAATAATCTATGGGCCTATATGGGCTGATTAGTATGCAATTTATGTTACTATCCTAGTCGCGATCGTGTATCAAGGGAAGGTATTCTTTCAACGGCGTCATCACTGCATATGGCTTCGTTCCTGCAATGCCTTAACCTTTCCGAGGTAAGCATTCAACTATTTAAGAGTATATATTTCTTTGCTTATTTTTATTGCTCAAAAACACGAGGGCAATGTAGGACTCTATCAAACAATTTCTCCGCACCAGGGGATCACTTGCCAAGCTCAATGTCCTTATCGTAAGCAGGGCTACGATAGAGCTAGATCGAGGTCTAGGGGTCTAGAGCTAGATCGAGGTCTAGGAGTTTGCGGGTCGTCCAAAGTTATCTATTGCATAGATATCTTAAACAGAAAATACGTTCTTCGAAAAAAAACGCTGGTTCAAGTCGCGCCAACCACTGACGTATCCTGCACAAATACTCAAATAAAGAGAGAAGTTTAGTTTAGAATACGACTTGAACCATGGAAAACCAAAATATGAATCAAAGAAACAATATTGTAGAATTGCTATGTTAATCCAACGCAGTCAGCTGGCTGTAAGCGAAAATTGGAAACCCTTCTCCAATCCATCATAGGCTCGTTTATAGTTTCAATGCTCGGTGAATGAGTATAGCTGCTCATTTAAAGTCAAAATGCACGTCTTGACAACATTTAATTCTGCTTAAACGATATTGAACGGTCATACTATTTAGTCTCAAGCCCGGTGGCATGGTGCGTTCGTGTGCGCCTTGCAATCGGAGGAGACTGACGTAGGTGAACGGGTTCGATCCCCACCGTTGCACATTTGCATTTAAAGGGGTTGTCCGTCTTACGAAGCAATGCCGAAAGCAGTTGTACCGTGGACGTTAAATGTTGGCTGTGGGTCAGCCAGAAAAATTTATTTTTTAGTCTACCATCGTCGGCGAAATTCAAATTTTCAAAGATCAGCACAGCTTACCACAAAATGAGATCGGCGCTCTTCCCAGAAAAAAAACATCACACGATTCAAAGTGCCTCAAACAATTCATGCATTTACGAATCGGCTCTTTGCGCCATTCCCGCGATTCTATCTGTGTGGTTCGCTTCTGCAACAAAGGAGATTGTTCCTTTCTGGGAAAATTGATAATTGGCGATGAACAATCGATCATGTACAACAATGTGGGGTGAAAACATAGTGTTTCTGAGAGCGCCTACGCGCGATTCCAAAAGTGGACGAACCCCCAAAGAGGGCCTTGCTTTTCCTTTGGTGGAGCTGCAATGGGGGCCTGTTATTCGAGTTCGTTCTTGAGAATAGAAGTGTCAATTAGAAAGAAAAAAAATTCTCGTAAAATAGTCTAGTTATTGAAGATAACTACCTCACATTATTTTTGTGACTCGAAAATGATTCGTCGAGTATTTGGTATATTCTTGCGCATTCATCAACAAGCCTCTAGACACTCGCCAAACATTCATCAAAACGTTCATACCATAATATAATCTCCTTGACAACAAGGTTATATGTAACCTATATATAAGCAACAATGTGTGTATGTTGGTTATATGTAAGCAACAATGTGTGTACGTCTGCGTGTTGCAAAATTCGTCGAAAATTCGACCCGGTGACTTCTCCTCGCCTATCCAGCGTAAGAGAACGTGTGCATGTTTGTATATTCGAGCGAATTCTAGCCCTACGAAAGTCTGAGCCGATCTATATGATAAATAATTTATTGGGTGTTTCTTGTCAACTTGTCAGTGGCACAATATAAGGCAACAATAAGGACATTTTGAAATACGAACGAGGCGAGGTTAGCGTATTACAAGTATGGACTACCAGCATCTGCGCAGTTTATTTTCGCAATTATCAACCTATTTCGCTATTCACTGTAAAAAACAGTGGCCAGCAAACGATTTTTCAATACCTCCAAAATGAAAACGCATGCACAGCAACAATAACAACAACAATAACGTACAAAAATGATTAAAGCCATAAATCCATATCTAGTAAAAGAGTTGAACCACTTTTTCCCATTCTTTTATGTCAGAGTCAGATGAGTATGAGCGATAGTCTTGAAAGACATTTAATCTCTATGGACCGAAAATCTCCGCGTAGAGCGAGCGGGTCAGAGCGAGTGAGATTGAGGAAAAAGCGGTTCCCTTGCGACTTCTATGTGTATCGCCACAGAGTCGTTTAATGTTCTCGTATCCCGGCCACTACTGACCCTACACCAAATTCTACTACCATTACTACTCCCTCCTCCCAAAGAGTGTCTGACCGCCGTCATTCGTCCGCCTGTCTTTGTCGACGTCTTCGGCTGCTCGCAGCAGCAGCAGTCGAGTCGAATCGTGTTCGTCTGCTGCACCCCTACGCCGACCATTATTATTATCTCTCGGGACCTCTGTGTCGCGGCAGCTATCACTATAGCAGCGGCAGTAGCAGAAACATCTGTTCGAGTTGTCTCGACTTCCCTCCTTCTAGAAGTCGTTAATAAATGACCTCGTTAGTGGCTTTCTTGCCGGCTGCACAACGCTGTGATGTGGGCGTCGTGCTGTACAACGCTCGCAGCAGCAGAAGCAGCCGTGCTCTGTCCATCATCTACCGATGTTGAAGCCTGTCAACGTACACGGTGCACGAAGGTGTTAATACGAAGGATCCATGAATGATGACACGCTGGAAACCAACGCAGGGTCCATTCCAGCTGAATATCTCATCAAATCTAGATACATCGATAGTTTTTATTTAGGCATGTACACGAACTAGTGTACACTGCGTAATCGTGTCGTTCTTATCTTGTCTAATCTATCCAATCTTATCTCTCTTACTTTCACATTAGGGAGTCGCTTCTTGGGATTGGCATAAGAATTGATACCAGATAGGAATGTCATTATATATATCTATATATATATTTTTTTTCTTTCTTTTTATGACGGGGAATGCTCATGCAGACCAGGCCTCACAACTAAGGTATTTGCCATGGTACTGTGGGACTCCTGCCTGGTGGAGTGGCAGACCTACCCGCTAAACTGACGCTCCACTTAAACTTTACTCTGAGTTGGTCCGGATCTTCAGAATGAACAGTACTACGAACCAACAACGAGTGGCAGGTGTGTATATATATATATATATATATATATATATATATATATATATATATATATATATAGGTAAATAGATGTATTCTCCATTTCTCTCTTTCTCTCTCTACCGGCAGCACTAACAGTTTTTGTTTGCAACATTTAGGAGATGTTTGAATACTGCGCGTATTATACAAAAATGTGGCGCTGAAGTATCATTGGCACGCATTTGTTGATAGCATGCACTCATTATTGACCCGTTTTGCGTAAAAATGTTACACTAAAGCCTAAAAAATATCGGCAAATAATGTCGAAAGGATTAAATATAGAAAACTCTAGACGAAATAAGCAGAATTGACTGCGATCGCTACTGAATATATTTAAAGAGATCGTAGTTATCTAAATTACATGTCAGTTATTGTAAATAATTTCATGCGATATAGCCGCACTTTCGTTAGAAAGTGTTTAAATGAAACTACAAATTTTATTATGATAGAAAATCCGTTGTCCATTCCGCCGTCACAAATGCCTAAAAGCGACATTGTCTCACTCATAAGTCACTTGAAGAGGAAGATTCGAGACTTCATCTCGCTCTGCTGACATTCAATTAAATCTCACCTTGAACACGAAATGCCAGACATAAAACCAAAGAAGCATTTCTTCACTATGAATTCGTATGTACAATGTAAACATAGCACAAAATATGACCTTGTATCATGTTTACATTGTGCCTCTGAATTCGTACTGAAAAAATGCTTTTTTGTTGCTATGTTTGACACGTTATGTACTTTAGAGATTTAGTTGAAATGCGTTTTCATTCACCTGTGGGCTGCTGTATCAGATGGATTATCTGGCTGAGGCGACATGGGATCCCTTCTAAACGTGTTTACTGTCCCCGTATGCACGGAAACGGGAGAATCTGCTGTTGTCTGATCTTTTTTCGACTGGGAGCTAAAGGACATCAATCAATACATATAAAAACATAGGCGAATGGTCGAATAACGTGATATACCATTAACGTCACATGCGCGCAACATAGCTCAATTCGGATCACACTAAACATTTACCAACTGTACAATGAATTGGCCACTCACACTCTCCGACACGAGTTTAGAATCAGCATGTACAAACGTTTTCAAATGATGAGATTCTTCTTGGGAACCGAAAGGCTCAGCCATTCATTATCTTCTCCGGAACATCTCAGAGAAGAAACTCGTATCGGTATGAAGACAGTGCAGACAGCGGCTCAACAGATTCGTCGCCCATATCCGCCAGGAAAAGGCCACGTTCTGACAATCACTAGATCATTCAGTGTTCTCATTTTTATGATGGGGCTGGGCGTCGATAGCCTTTTTTTTATGTACGACCTGTTCTGCTTCAGTCAGCATCGTATTTTTAGGTTGAATTTTTAGGTTTCCACCTGTGACATGACAATGCTTACGTTCATCGTCTCCGTCAATGACATGTCCTGTGACCACGACTTTAATGAATTATAATAGAGACCCGAATTCGCAATATATTGTGATTAATCATCATCATATTTGCGCTGTTGAATACGATAGACCTAATGCCACGGCCTCGGTTACTCGTTCTGCCATTATCTGAACTCGCTACGGTATTGTTTTAGGCCCCCATTTCACACAGTGTGAGGTGTTTTTTGGGGTAGTGAACGGATAGTTCCGAACATTTACAAGGTAGAAACTCTTGAGCTACCATTTCGGGCTACAGTTTTTGTATGAACGATTGCGATCATATTAATTTGATTCGAGCGAACTTGGTGTCATTTTCTAGGGCGTTCGGCTTGTATGCAATCTTATGTAAAGATGCCTAGTATGCTTAAATTTTACTAGACAAACTTCGTATACGGACCTGTGCTGTTCAATATTCGAATCTAAGCAGAAAGTGTCTGGCAATGATGCCTGATTAGGCAGCTTTGGTTGTACCATCGTGTGCATTGTCTGCAATCGACCTATAACATTTTCATATATCGAGTCCCGTGTCGTATACAATAATAACTTATTTTTTCCTCGTCAGCGAGGTAATGACGTTGTCCCTATCCGGACTCTCCTCTTTATGTCATCAGTGAACGAAACTCCCAGCCATTCAACGTTATCACGGAACGATAGCAGGATATTAGTTATCTGTATACACATAGCCGTCCTCTAGGGAAACTTTAGATGGAGTCCTTTAAAAGAACGCATCTGTGCTTGATTGAAAGCCTCAACCGTGCGAACAGATTGTGACGCGGCCTAAATGCATTAGTTGTCTATCTTACAGGAAATGGTAGTATCGGTCTTGCTAAATAAAATATGACTGATATACATAATATAGTTCAACAGCTAGAACGGAACCGAATGGGAACGCCGATATTAACCAGTATTTGGCTTCAACCGTGATGTCCAATGTCAACTGTAATTTGACGTCAAGTAGATATAACTAAACCATTCGTAAAATCTACGGTTTGCACGAAATGAGCAACAATTCATGACAGAATAAACAGTCAAACGCCTTTGTTACAACGAGGTGCATTACTGCATAACCTCATCCGCAATTTTCCACAATGTAATCTGACATAAAGAAAATTCAGCCAAAGATAGTATTGCTCCGCAAATTGACAGCTTGAAGTATATTATATCCTTCAAGGTTGGATTTCAACTGCTGTTCGATGTAGCGCTCGAATTGTTTGGCCAGAGATGATGCGAGACCTAGTGGTTTAGAATCAATTCTAACTGCTTGTTATCGATGATCAGCTTATTGAGTTTGTAGCTTTAAGTTCATTATACCATACTACGGCCATATCTTATTCTAATATCGTCATACTAGATTCCAATCAGGCACGTGTCTATCCCAAATGAATGTAACCATCCCTTGCTCAAGTATAGCTATTCACATGGGGAGAATTGTGTTGTACAATAGAAGTCTCATGAACGCAATGCCTGATTAAAATGTGCACAGCCCCAACAAGAGGCCTCCATGGACTAGATCGTGTTATCTTACTGTGGGTCGACGGGTTCGTCAATTCGATCAGTGTTCATATTCATACGGCGATCTTCGCATCGACACACCATACAAACACCCCCATCTGCTCTGGGTTGCTGTCATTCGCTTTGATGCAAAATAGTATCGAGGAATAGCGGTGACCATCATAAAAGTTCGGAATGACACAAGTACCCGATTATAAATATATTCTAGACGATGTTAAACCGGTGTTCACAAGTGTCGGAAATAATGAATGCCATTATCGATGCTAAACACCTTTGAAAAGTTTCTAAATACTTTCCTTAAAGCCAGGCTGGCAGTTGCGCAGGAGGAGTCTTCTAATAATTATCATTATGGAAATATCAGTGAGAATCCCAACCATATGTATTATATTACTCCCAACACTACGATAATTACTGCGGACCTTGTTTATCACTTGTCACAGATCATTTTTGTATATGCGAAAATGCCCCACGAAGTAAGTATTACTATAATAGTATTTTGTAACATATAGTTTATTTCAACCAGATATTGTATATATTAGTTTATTTCAATACAAGTAGATCCGTGTGCACCGTTCAATCGAACAAAAACACGGAAAAGGTGCACGGGTTCAATCTCCATCGTTTCATATCTGCATTTATAGGAGAGGAGTCCGTCTTATGAAGGGAACAATGCCGAAAGCAGTAGCACCGTGGACGTTAAATGTTTTAGGCTGTGAGTCAGCCCAGAGCATTTACTTCTTATGTTATGATGAGCATTGATCTGAGCGTCAAAAAAACACCCTAACGTAAGCCAAAAGATTAACTCAGACCGGTTTGCTGCCCACAACTGCCACAGAATTGCCTCGCTAATCGACGAGGATGGCTGCGAGAACTTACGTTAGGCTTTATGAAATTTACAATATCGGCATTTGTAAGATTCATCGGCTATCGGCTACTGTTAAGCCTCATATGAGACGGCCACGATTCACGAACACCTCAAGTTGTAGATAAACATCTATTCCATATTAGCGTTGACCATATAGTTCTTAGCGAAGCACAAATCTCTTCACTCAAACGTTTATTCATGCTTATCTCCAAATTGGCTTGATATGGATATTATGTTCAGTGAAATGTTGATGATGTTGAAATGAATTAAAAAAATACTATCCAGCTCAACACACTCTCTGTCCTGATTTGGAATTTTCGGTACTTTATCACCTCAATGAAACCCTACTTTGTTTGCTGCGAACGTCCGTCATTATCACAGAATACGAACGACATTCAGCCAAGCATCATGTCTTTGTATCGACAAGGGGGTGTAGCACATACATACGGACAGTCAAAAAATAACAAACAAACACCCCTTGGACGGCTAAGTCTCTGGCTATCGGAAGCCAGAGGTCGCGGGTTCGAGCCCCGCTGCTTGATGATGACATATAAGGGAGAGCTTAAGCATTGTGAGATTGCAGCTCCTTTAATAAACCAATAAAGTTTTACCTTTAGCTTTTACCTTTACCCTCAGACAGACAGACACCCATCTTATCCTCGTAAGCAGAATAATGTTCATCTGAACTGAACAATAGACAAACGCTCTCAAACGGATCTTCTTTTTGATTTCATTAATGGATACGTTCTCTGTAAGAGAGTTCGTGCAAGGTCAATGGTCGGCTTTGGTGGAGGATTCTTTTTGCTAACGTATGTGCATCGTACCACCAGTCTATCCATGATATCTGTCGACCTACCTGCCTTGAAAGACTCCCTTGAAAGACTGGGCCAGTTGACTTCGGGACACCACCTACATGCGTTTAGAGGAGGTGCTCTCGTCTGAAAAATAGATATATTAGGGCAGTGATTAAATATTCTTGCCTATGCATACATCTAATGATCAAGTAAGGTCATTAACAATTTTTTGTCCAAACGTCTCTGGGCATTATAATGTGCCTAAGCAGACGTCACGTTATATCAAGTTCAAATATTATAATAAACGAACAAACCATGGAAGCAAATAGGTCATAGTTAACCATACAACATACACTCGATTCCATAAAGGAACAATATAATAATTCCATCTGCCATTGTTCTGTCTGCCGTTTCATTTCGAGGGTGTGACAAGCGATGACCTTTGAATATATATCGACATATTGTTCGCACACATACACAGCCCTATGAGGTAGGAGGTGCGTTCGTAAATTCTCGTTTGATTCCATGTTGATAGCACACGGTGACGACATAGAACATTCCGAATATTCAAATTAAGCAAAATGCTGGAAAACTCTGATTTCGCTGTGTTCAGGAAAAAATATTCCGCTCGGATATTATTCGCGTCGGCTACAATTCGTGCCTGATTGTGGGTGCGCAATCCTATCGGATGCTATTATTATATCTTCAGTTGGATTTTGAGGTCACATTTCAAAAGCTGGCCCTAGTTGTTCATCTGTACATATGAAGTTACCATGTTTCAACAAGCAACACAGTCGAACAAAAGCTCGCGATTATTGGACATCGGCAGATTTTCTACTATCTAGGATTAATCGAGATCGGTCTTTACTGTTTCGCTGTTGACACATTGTGTGGAAGTCAATAAAAAGGGCTTGGCAATAACAAAGGCACGAACTTTATCGAAATCGTCATTAGATAATGATCAACAAAGAGAATTTGCGCTCGGTAACCTCAAACATCCGTGTGTATGTATTAGGTTAGATTACGTTATGAAATACATTTACAGGAAATTTGTAACGTATTTAGATAATGAATAGTTATCCTTTTGCCAATTTTAACAACTACAATATTAGCAATTGTTTCGTCTAGTGTTGCTTTGTTTGACTCGATCATAGCTGATAGGCAACAATGTGCTTTTGTCGAAATTACTGCGAGGCGATCATAAATAAAAATCACTTATTAAGAATAAGACATTTGTGATTAGATGAGTCCTTGTGAATAGACGAACATTTTGAAAAATTGTATCATATGTATCCGCCTACTGCGGTCATTTGCTGTAGATGTGAAACGCAAGAAAAACGCACACGGAGATATTCTATATATAATCGATACGCAATCGATTCCATGTCAGGTTAGCTTATTTGCAGACGTTGCAAAGCAAAGATCTCATCGATCATATCGGAGCAGTATTGCACGCTCGTACATATAACCAATGTTATTTTATGCTGTCGTGTTAATACAGATTGAATAGTGGATATCACTTCATAATATATGGAAATTGCGACGATTGCGAAGGACGACTGACTGCATCAATTTGTTGGACATGTTGTCGTGCTCGTAGCTGCCCCCGTTGTCCACAGGGAGTGAATGCATTATGCATGATAAGTTGGTTTCCATCAGGAACATGTATCAAGGATTTCGAATTTGTTACCTTCTCGAGCATAAACAAGTCATCTGCTTACGCTGACAGTGATAGCACATGCTTGTATTCTATCCCTAATATGGGGTGGAACCAGTTGCTGCCATCGGCTAGCCTGCATAGCAATGTCTAAGCTGTATCAACAAATCGAATCGATAAAGCAAATAAGCAACAAATATTATAGTTTGTTAGTAGTTTTAAGTCAATTCATGTCGCATTATTTCATCGCTTCCGGAGACTTTTGATTGTTACCCTCTGTATTCCTGCCGTCTAATGCGCTGTGTAGCAAGTAGCTAGCCAGCGAATTTAAGAAGCTCAGAGTATCGTTCCTTCCTGTAGCCGTGCAAAACAGTTGAAGTTGAAGCTAATAATAAATACATTTTCTGAGCTGACCCACAGCCAACATTTAACGTCCATGCAAATCCAAAAATCCAATTTCGGCTTAGCTTCATAAGAAGCTATCCTCGCGCTATTATTAAAATTATCGACTTTTTTGGATTCAAGCCAATCGCCCGTAAAACGGGATACTCGGTGCCTACGGCGTACAGGGGAGTTATCATTCAATAAAAAAAACGGTTCCTTCAGCCTGCTCACATCAAGACCGACTGTTCCGCACCATACTGCTGCCGTTGTAAGTCGTTCGGACATGCTGAGGACGGCCATACTGCCCCATGCTTAAAATGCAAGGCAGATCACCCATTATTGGAGGGACTGCAATGCCTTTGGCTATGCATTCGCGGCTGGAACTTCAAAGGTAACGGGGCGAGTCCACATCCTCCAGAGCCACCGTCTCACGACATAAGCGTACAGCAATTGGATGAATGGCACATGCCACTTGAATGCGCAAGTACCCGTGTACCGTAAAAGAACGTCAACATCTGAACTACGAGTGGATCGTGTACTGATGGATCACCCAAACAAGATGGTGACGATGAGAATGGATACGATAATAACAGTGGGCAAATGGAAAAGGATCGAAACTGACGAACGGAACCAGTGGACTTCGCCACAAGGAGCGAGAGCTAATGAAAGGTGTTTGGATGACACCACAGAAGAGGTCCCTGCGCCACGAGACCAGGCCAGACTTTAAAATGCTCTAAATATGTCTGTCGATACTCTCAGTAGTACTGTTCACTTTCCCCGTACGGGAGATCTCACCACCTACAATTGAAAAGCTATACAATGCCGAATCGGACACATGCCTTAATGATATCTGGTTACCACGGTACCATATAACCTCTGAAATTACATGCGGTTTGATTGACACCTCCGTTCGACCACAGACCTCCCCTATGAGGAGAGGTTTTAGAGAGCGTAACTAGAGGCCTTTTTACCCATGTACTATCGAGGGAATCTTGAATCATCTTCACCCTTTATGATCTCGGTTTGTCAATCAAGACAAGGCTTCCACCTTCACGCCAACGAGATAATGACGGGTGAGATGTCGAGCTGGATTCGCACGGAAATACCATATGTAAATTGATCAACCGAACAGCTCGCCCGGTGGCCTCTGTAAATTAATGCGCGAACTGTTCGTCTCTAAGATTAAGCCAAATGCGCTTATCGGAAACATTGTAGTTAATCAGAAAGAATATTCAGATAAAAGACATGGCAGACTCTTTTAGCCGCCACTTTTCCAGCATTTCAGGTCAAGCCTCGGGAGCCTGCGGGCTTGGCGTTTGGACAAGATAGGCAGGACCAAAAAGGGAGTTTTGTGGAGTCTGAGGTTCAAATCTGAGTGGAGTCATATTTACTTTTATGGGCAGTATCTCCGCAATAAGATTTGTTAAGTAGTAGTGGCAACTAATGTAGTCTGCGGCATAGCTAGCACTGTGCAGAAAGGAAGGCACCGTACGCCCCCTGTATGCGTCATAAATACTGCATGTTTACATACACGGGGCTTTCTACAGACACCCTATTGACCACAGTAGTTGTTTACAGGCGGGAAGTGGACAGAGGTATTGAGAGAAAGTCTGGTCTTGAGAGAGTGAGAGAGAAGTGAAACAGCTGAGAGTCAGCTAACCACGTCATGTCCGTACGGTGAGGAGGATGTCTGGTGCTAGTGGCTGGGCTAGTACACATCTCACCACCCTTTACTGAAGAATGCGATAAGCGATACCGGGAAGGGTGGTGCTGTTGAACATCGTCAACAGTTCCATAAGGGGGGGCGGCCATGGTGTTGGCATGCATTAGCATGCCAACACCCCCCCCCCCGCCTTTAATAAAAAAAATAAAAAAGGTCAAGCCTCGGGAGTCTTCTTTAATTTGTGCCCCGTAGATCGGCACCTTTCTCTATACAGTTCAATTAATATAAGGCTGACCTTAAGAGTGTTTTAAATGCTATTCCGACTAAGATAATTAAATCCGTAATTCCATTGTCATTTTTTTGACACGTGTATTGAATTTATCTATTAAACCTGAAGTTTTTACAGCCTGATTCAAAATCCATTCACTCTATCACGAGCGAATGGTGCGGGTATGATGCCAAAGTCGTGCTGTACGACTGCCGACTCGGCCCTCCAGCCGACAGCACGGCAGGAGAACCTGCCGTCGGCCACAACGGCCAGCACCAGCATCTGCTGCACCTTCTGCAGCTGTTAGCTGGCTGACTCAGTGGCCGGTAACTGCGGGAAGTAGTGGCAATCGGGTGGCAAGTGGTCGTGGTCGTCTATCTGCCTTCGCCAGCGACATTGACCCTGGTCACTATCAAGCAACCAGGGTCTTAACTAGGGTCAAGCAACCACTACCTTAACTAGCTCGACCGACCGTAGGGTAATGGGTGCAACGCTGGCATCTTTCTCGACGTTTCCAAGGCCTTTGATTCCTTGCAACATGATGTTCTGTTAACTCTTTTACTATTCAAGGATAGTTAGCTCAGTAAGGGCCGCGTCATCACAAGTAAAGGGAGTCTGACAAAATAGTTTTTTTAACGGGAGTCTGCAAGATCTCTTGCAGATGGTCTCCGACGTTCGTCTATAACATATCCATTTTATTTCAGGTACAGAAGCATGCAAAAGTTGACCCTATTGCTAGAATTAATAATAGTCTTCAAAATATTTCGAAATTATTTTCTTCCCCCCGTCAGCCGTTGTTTTAGGTCTTCTACTGCACGAGCACATGAAATGGTCTGCACTAATGACTAAAATCACTTCAATAAGGAGGGCTACAGCAGCAGCTCCTTGACCCGACTTCGCAGTGCCGATCCCTCCGGTTTCTCTGTTTATTCGTCTGCGTGCCCTTTTCTTTTATTAAAGAGGGGGTGTTGGCATGCTAATGCATGATAACACCGTGACCGCCCCTCTTGTGCGTGTCTATCATGCTCTCATTAAACCTTGTTTATGTCACAGGCATAAACGCCATTATCGTATGGAAAGATAATACTTACAAGAACATCATCGAAAAGCTCCAAGTCGTTCAAATTGATTCACTTCGAGCTGCGCTGGGCCTTCATTGGCTTAGATAAGTTTCGTGCACCCGATGCCAATATGGAATGCCTCGGAATCCAGGGATTGCTCAAATACCAGCCTGTAACTAACGTCGTATGGAAAATTAATAATGGGCTCTACGATTGACTGGCCATTGAAACCCAACTATAGAAATCTTAGACGTGACAGGTCTCGCGACCTAGAAGTTCTAAGGGGTGTAACAGTATTCGCGCAGCGAGGTTCTAAAGAATCAGTAGCACCGGCTTAGAAGAATTTCCCCCGGTCTACCAGAAACTCTAAGAATTCATCCGAATTTAAAAATAGAGGTAAGGAATACTACTTGAGGCTATGTGCCATTATCCTTTATTGTATAATAGTTAGGGGAGATGGTTCTGTGCTTTATTATATATAAACATAGATATAAATAAATATAGATAAATAAAAATTGAAAAAAGACAACTCTATCTCACTCTTTTAGAACGTTGTGAATATGTAACGAAGTGCTGTCCTTTCTATTCATCCAAAATCATATCATCATCCTTATACAAGATCTTTGGAAGGGTGCGCAACCCAATTGGCAACTTATCAACGTCGGCGGTTGAGATGGTAAAGTTCCTTAAATTTTTCTTCTTGCCTTTTTCTGTGGACACCTGTCTAGAAAACGATGGGTACTCTAAATAAAAAAGGAAAGAGAGACGTCCAGAGAATAAAATCTTGGAGGACAGCAAACTTGGCCTAAAATTACAAAAGAGCTGCAAGAAATGTGCTGATGTTTAATGCCCTCTGAGATGCCATTTTGTGAATATTTTCTGTACCTATTTTACGTAGCATATATGATATTATAGCATCGAAAGAAGAGACAAAAAGTGAAAGGTTAAATGGAAGGCTACCTTCGGAGCCGTCAAGCTTTTGGGTAGTCCTCCATGTGGCTGCATAATTTTCCGAACACCCTGTACAACTGTGTCGACAACGTATGCATCTACGCAAAATACTACTATATTTCAATCTGTCTCCGAAGATGCAAGGTTCTGTTTATATTATAGTTTTCTTGTCATTATTGTTTTTTTTTCCAAGTTTTTAATAATTTTTTACTTAATCTTTTAGTGTCATTATTGTTTTGTAAGTTACGAAATATAGGGCTATAAGCTGCGCTCGTTGTAGTGCTTCAGAGTAAGTTGTTGACAACTTTATCTGCTAACGAAATCACATGGTACATTTGCCGTGATATTTGTAGGCTCTAGCACAGCGCCATAAAGTTAGTATTGTCGACTAGATTTTGCGGGAGGTCTAACCTGCGCTGCGTATTCCGTTATATAGGACGTTTGATATGATATGCCACAACCCAGAGGGAAAGCTCGTGCCAGACGCGTTATAGTGAATATTTTAACACGATGGAAACTCGGTTGCGGACTTTTGACGAGTGTAAACAAATCACTAAGAAGACACTTGCGAAACGCCTTAACACCTCCGCCTTAAGCTGCTCACCGCACTTTTCTCTTATTTATTTTATTGCATCATACTCTCATCATGCCTACGTATGTATTCGTGTCTACATTTCATTTAGCGTTCTGTGTATGATCTCTGTTATAACATGGGCGCGCTCTACGTATGTGAGCGCTGCTGGTGGATCCTACTATTCTTATGAATATCTACAGATTTCATTAGGATTACAGTGCTATGTACAGATATAATCACAATGATTTCAATATAATTGTTAGGTATTTACACATTTTGATTTTTACTGGCTGTCCATTTGGCGTGTATGTTTTTCGTTTCATTAATATCGTTCTATTGTTTGCTATCATAACATCTATGCTTCAATGAAACACACCGTACGACGATCTAAACCGCCTGCACAATATATATATATATATATATATACAGGAAGAAAGAGGGAGAGAGGCTCAGTCGTCACTACTGGATAATATCGTGTCTCCGCTGTTTTCACATTTCGCTTTAAGACTTTGACACTTTCCGGCTCAGCTCTGACAGACAGCGAATAATCCTTGAGCAGTTGAATTGGAGTATAGTTCCTGTACGACTTCAATGAGGTCTTTCTTTCTATTCATCTTGTCCGCCTTTGTTAGCTGCCTGCTCTGATTGACATCTTGGATGTTCCGATCACTTTGCCGTCGCCGACATTAGATTGTTCTCCGCGTTGCTCACGGCAATTGCCACATATGTAAGCACTGTGCGTCCATTATTACCACCGCATTAGTATATGTCACTGCAGTCACAAAAATATCTCCACAGAGCGTCCTGCCTTTCCTTAAGTCGTTAAGTCTAATGATATACACAGTAATCGCGTTGTACTCCGACATAGTTGTGAATGCTCGGTATTCTCATCAATTTCTTTTACTAGAAAACCAACCTTAACTGTCCAAATCTTTGGCCATGCGAATCTGCAATCTTTCATCTAAAGGACATTGTGAATTGAGCAGGCGATGATGAGCTTTATAGACAAATTGTGTGGTAATAACATTATAAGGAGAATATATGTTTCAATTGTGAGGTCCACCAAAATGAGTCATTGACTCACTAAAATGAACTAACATGAACAAAGATGACATTTCGACTATTTTTG
Source organism: Stratiolaelaps scimitus (assembly GCA_019614645.1). NCBI lineage: Eukaryota > Metazoa > Arthropoda > Arachnida > Mesostigmata > Laelapidae > Stratiolaelaps > Stratiolaelaps scimitus. The sequence goes on from JABWDB010000074.1 coordinate 468,829, forward strand.
TGTAACACTGTCAAACTGCGCGTTTGAAGATGGTCGAATATATATATATTAAACTGTGGAACAACTTTGCCATCATTGAACTCTAGAATCTAACCAAGCTACCTAGGTTAGTGAGATAAATAATAATAATAATTAAATACACCCTTTGTAGGATCATTTTCCGGTTACGACGTCAAGATGAGGCTGGATACTATATGCAGTTCCCTTAACGAGCGTCCTGCCGGACTAGCTCCCCTTAACAGGCACACTAATAAGGGTCAATAAAAATGATCCCGTTTCGCGTAGAAGCTCTTCCCATGAACTATTCACCGTTTGAAAGGGTGAATGCGTGGGCTAGCTAGATCGTCAGACATTTGCCGGCCAGATGGCTACTGGTCACTGCACCGGTGTACAATGCCTCTTATTGAGAGTGCGACCCCCCCCCCCCTGCAACTCAAGTGACGACCCAACTACAGACAGATGAACTCTCGGGGGTGTGATCAGCGTTCTGGACGGCCGACCAGAAAGACGTATAGCAAAAACCTCAATTTGCCAGGCCACTTGGAGTCGAGTCATGCCGAGGGAATATTTTTGCCATAGTGAAAACAGGAACTTGTAATATAGTAACAACGTGAGGGTGTCCATTTGAGGAAGTCTGTGCTTCGCTGATCTCGGTACATTGGTTCAATGTTGCCGGTCCTATTTATCTACTAATGTTAATGTAGTTGAATTCAGTTTCTATAGATGTGATTTTGTTTGGACGAAACCCTCACAACAGTGATAACCCCACAATAGGTTTATTGTCTGTACGACAGTGAGTAATATTTTGAGTAGATAGCGAATGTCATGTAATTGAAAGTGCTTAAGTAAGTTAGCGGAGAACTGAATCATTTAATTCTACCGTTATATATATATATATATATATATATATATATATACACCTGATAACATATTATAGAGAAAATTATTTGTATCAAGCAAAATCAGTGATCAATATATATTCCTCGTGCTCTCACTTGACAAATCGGAGCTACCCTGTTGACTTAGGACAATCGAATCTCCTCTTCAGGCCTTCTACGAAAAGACTCGTCTTGCTTCACGAGGCTGAGACGAGAGAGTTGCCCCATGGTCAGATGTTTCCATATTAGGGTTATACCGTAGGATGCCAGTGTGGGACCCACCCGGCTGTTATCGAACGAGGCAGCGAAGTGTTGTTTTCATAGGCAACAGAGATGTTTGTCTATCGTCTTGGCAACCAAAGCGTTCGTGGTCCTTTTTAGATTTCTTTTTCCACCAAAGGAAATTTCATAACATGGCAGAGTAATCCCCAGATACGTAAAAGAGTTGGCGCACTCGATGATTTACCATACCTCAGCTGGAGGTTCGAGCCCGAAACCTATGTTTTGTACGACGGCACTCTGGCCAGCCTGCCAGTGTAGCGATCATGAATTATTTGTAATATTTGTTGGTTCTCGATTCCAGGCCGAATCGATACTTTTTTCTTTATCATTCGGGTCACCTCAATTCAAGGAGTCCTCAACTCTGTATCGTGATTTATTTCCAGGACAACGTACAAGGCTAGTGTTGTAGGTAGTAGTGTAAATGTGTTTATTATTGATACCTTTTCGCAGTTGTTGCTTCTCCGTATTGTCAAAGCCAGCCATAGAAGAGTTTTGCAATTGTGGTTTAATGCATTAAAGTAAAGATAAATCAAGATGCTCTCTCTCTCTCTCATCTTGCAGTACCGTTTCCACAGTCCGCCACCAGAGGCCCTCCCGGGACGTCTCCAATTTGAAAGTCGACTCTTCTGCGAAAGCCGGCCCTACGGTCGTTCGTCCTTCGTTGTTTCGTTCTTAGTGAAGCGTGTACACGACGGTAGCACGAAACATGCATCCATCCATTCCCCCCTTTTCTTCTCCTTTTTCTTCATCGTCGTCGTTTTCTTCTTGTTCTATCCACTGTTCCCTTTCTCTCTCCCTCTCGCTCTCTCTCCCTCTCTCTCTATATCTAACTCAATAATGGGAGTCAGCTTTCTCCTTTCGAGGTGGTATGTCTCTTCCTCTCTTTCTTATAAGGGGGTATGAGAACATGAGGGTTTCAGGGGCCGTAGGGGGATGCAGTCAGGGGCAGGGGTAAGCAGTCAGCCAGGTCGCTTGGTTGACTGGGCGACGAGGAGTGTAGGGGGCAATGTGAATAATTGAACACGAAACGAGCAACGCAACATCAGCAGAAGAAAGGCCACTGCCAACCCTAACTAACTAAAACCATGACCCACCCGTCTCGTAGGCGAACGCTTACAATGTGGAACAGACACGTTTGTTACGGCGTCGGCGGAACAACAACGACCACGACGGTCCCGGCAGCCGTTTGGGCAAAACAGAAGTGACTTTCTGCGACGAGGAGTACCAGCGGTAGCATAAACAGAAAGCGGGCAAAGGGAATTTCGTTCAAGGGTCGGCGTTCACACCATCACACACACACACGGGCGGGCGGACATACGGGCACACCGACTCTCACCGACTCGTTAGCACAAGTTGAAGCAGGAACAGACGCATTTGAGAACTGGTGACCTTTAATTGAAGTTATCGCTCCGGTATGATACAGATCTCATTAGTTCTGCTTGCGTGCATTGACGATACCTAAGAATTAGCAATAAATATGCGGCTCAAGCTTTAGTTAGAATATGATGCATTTTAAGGATGAATATATTTCAAGGGAAAATAACAAACGAGGCCAAACCAAGTGAACGAACGTTACCTCTATTTCAAGAAGAAGATACTTTTCGATAAATGTAAATCCTCACTGATGCAAACAAGACAACATCATTAAAGATAGATCTTCGTGGTACGCTGGATCGATAAATATTACATCGATCCTTATCGATAATATTACAAAAGAATTTTGCTCTATATTTTTTTAGAGGTTAAAGGTAAATCCTGCATGGATACCAAGCCTCACAACTAACGTATTTGCCTGGTAGTGGCAGACTCTTACTGACTAAACTAAATTTTGCTCTATCTACCAGTCGCTTTGTGCTGACGATGGGTTAGATTGTTCATTGAAACCCTTGTTTTTCTTGACTACCATTGGCTACTATAGCAACGTTTGATGTTTCTACGTAAACATGTTCCGAAGCTTTACAATAGTTCTACTTCGGTCTGATGCCTTATCTCTTCGATAATCGAAAAACCTTCAGTCCTTGTGGCTCATTATCAAGAACGCTTACCTGTCCTATGTTAGGCAGTGCTATGTATTGATATAGTCATAGCTTCACGAACGATTCCTGTTCGCTGATATCGTTATTTATATTTGTCATTTGTTTGGTTGTGTCGAAAAAAGTGACTCTAGACTTTTAGAAATTTGCACAACCATATAGTCACGAAACTACACTTTTCTTTCAGAATAACGTCTTGGTCATATAAATATTAGTCTCACTAAACCCTAAGCGGGTTGAATCGCCTTAGTGTATTTAGATAAAAAAAATTTCCGATGTTTACATAACATACTGTATTATATTTTTGGTAGCTAGCCATATCTAACTAATTCGCGAGAGTTGGCTGTCTTGCAGAAGATTCACTACAATCTTCAGAAGCAATAATGAAAGCAACCGTACCGTGGATATGTTAAATGATGTCTGTGAGTCAGCCCGGAAAATTTACTAGAATAACTACAATCCTTAGCGAGATGAAAAGATATTAACAATTTTGAGCTGACTGTCAGCTCTCCGCGCTTGTGACCGACTTCAGCGTTAACCTTGTTTTGATGTTACTATGAGAGCTTGTCAGACCTATCTTTGCTTACTTTTAACCGTCGTCGTACCCGATAAGAATCCACAGTTAAAGAAGATATGAGATGCGGAATCACGCTCATCTCCAATGAGATGGAACGACATCGGCCATACCGTTTTTGTGCGGAATGAAGCTTTTCATGGGGTTGTGTTGTTGTTTTTATTTGCACTTCACTTTTTTATTCATAATACATAAGATAGAAGTGGACCCGGTATGGATCACACCAGCTCTGGTGAACTGGAAGCAATATACACGTGTACAGTCTGACATTTAATCAGCTTTTCTTGTTCGTGTGTGGTAGGTCCGTTTTAAGAAGGGAACAATGTCGAAAGAAGTAATATCGTGGATGTTAAATGTTGGCTGTGAGTCAACAACAATTTTCTCTTCCTGTATCCAGCTGTCGACAGACAATCCAACATCGTTGCCATGTGAATGAATGAATAATGGTGAATTTGTTGTCTGCCACAGTGGACATAACACATCTGTATTCGAGGCCTGTAGAGGGTTTTAATTCGTTATGGCATTGTTTCTCGAGGTTATTTGACAGAATTTGTAACGGGCAGGACGAAAGAATATCATTCAAACGATTCACCTCCAAGGCTACATAACCCTGTTCGTTTGCGAAATCTAAACATTTGAATCCAAGGTGAGTTGCTTACTGCGTCTTCACGAATTATCCTAAAACTTTCCAGCGTAAAATAGATGCCATGAACATGCACCGGAGTCACGGGTGCTTAAAAGTAGTGGAACACGTAATCCCATGTAAATCCCATAATCCAAAGAGAGGAGACTATGCGAATAAGGTCCGATACGAAATAATTCAAGCAGGTTAATTTTTTTTCGTTTCTTCTTCTGATATTATCTTATGCTCGCTTAAATGAGTCACACGGGTGAAGACTGCGAAATATTATACTAAAAAGTAAAGTGTTCAATATCGATGGAGCTGAACAGCCTTGATGTCTCAAACACTATTTTTCGCAATGAAGATGAAAAAGAGTCAACATAAAATGTCCGCTACTACAAATACTATATATATACACGTCCGTTGTACGGTAGAGATCTAGCTGGGCAGTGGGATCCGTTATTTTGTGCACTCCTTTCTAAGACCTTCGCTGTCTTCATATCATTCACGAAGCACTACGAAGATTTTATACATCCACTAGGAAGTCAGCTAAAGACGGAGGGTCAGCCAAGAGAAAAAGGTACCTACAGAGCAGCTAGGTCCGTCCGTATATTCGTCCGGTTTATATATATATATATATATATATATATATCGTACGATCTGCTGAATTTCGAAGCGGAGTCACTTTTCGAAACAGAAAGCTACGGTGCATTTGGCTGCTTGGGAATCTTGAAAATGCTTTCATGGTCGATAGCGAACGCGGAGGACTACGCGAGAACAAGCTTGCTGAATGCTGTGACGAGACAGAGGTATAGGAAACAGGACAGTGAACAGCTTTGGGTAATACAGAATATTGTCAATTGCCTACACTGCACCTACAACTGCCTGGTAAATGCGCTCACCAAGAAGCATCAGAGCTGCACTCACACTCGAATATATTATGTATATAGTCTCTTCGGTTACCTGAGGAAAAGCCGCATAAAAGGCTGTAGTGAATTCAGTGAGTAGCTATCAGCTAAGGTAGCATGAGGTATCAGTCTACGGGCAAGATGTTTTAAACAAAAACCCGACACCTGGATACGAAAACGGTTTAAATCTGAAGTGGCACATCTATAATTCAAGTGTGCTACAAAATCCAAGGTAAGTAAAGCTATGCAGTTGGTAGAGATTAGGCAAAAGCAGAGGTTGAGTACCTAGAAATCGTGCATCATGCGAAACCTCTCACACGTCGCTGGTCTTTATTTAACTAGTTCCATAATTAATTAGGGACCCAGACACATACATGCGCAACGTGAGTGATTAAATTAAGATAGTATGATGCATTATCAGTCATGACAATGGTTTTGTTTATTGGCACCTAGATTTAATATAGCTTCTCAGCATCTCATTTTAATGGAGCTTCTGAGCATAAGGCTGACACGACCGCTATATAATAACATTTACGTAGCTCGTTTAATCATCAGATCCCGCCGCCTTTCCTACGGCGTTAGAAGATACTATAACAAAAAAAAAGGTTTCAACGTGCAGATCCTTTGCTGCACAATAAACTATGAGAGAAATGACTATTTATCCTACTTAGACATATCTAAAGGCCTCTTTGAGCGTTATTCACCAACCCCGTTAAGTAAAAACTACTTACATTCGAGTCTCTTTCTCTCTCTCTGCAGGTTACGAACCAGAGGTCATAAGTTCCCAGCTGCCTGACCTTTCGCATAGGATGTCCCACTGGGCAAGTGGTCGTTTTTCTAGCTTCTTATAGACTTCACGCCGACAAACATAGTAAAACCAGCGGAGAAATAGAGGCGACGTCTGTGCTTATTGCTGTGTATTCACGTGTAAATTACCTCGAACTTAAATCGAATAATATATATCAGTCTTTATTATCATGTACAATGCATGCTCCGCACACGGAAGATTTACAAGGGAAACGCCATTTTATTGCTTATTTAATGCAACGATATTCGATATTCCTTTTTCTTTTCCTAGTTCATTGTGACGAGCTTATTTACAGACTTAGGTGAACAAAAACACTCGCAATCACAACGTTGTCTTCAATGTCATAATTCATGGTTATCTGTTTTCTGAACCGTTTCTGAAAATGAAGAGTGACGAGATGATAAGATAGACCTTTGTTGGGACGTGATCGTGAAATCCGACAGTTAGCATAATGTGAGGTTGATTGTATTACTGAGTGTTTCGCTCAGATATTTTTTGTCACAAAACATTTGGCGAAAAATCAAGTTCTATCCGCAAGGCCTTCATCAGCGCTTCAGTGCTGATAAAACCAGTCATGGTATGGATCTCGATCATCGTACAATCGGAGGGTTTTCGAAGTATAGCAATAATATATATTTATCTGCCTTTTTAAATTAACGATTTTAATTAAAAATGTATTTTTTAAAAATGTTTACATTTAAAAATAAATAATTTTTTTTATTACTATTCACTATTTTTAAATTAACGATTTACACAATTCGAGGACTAGAGCATTATTCGGCAGCGGGATATGAGCTGTAATAATAGGTTTGATATTCTAGAACACTTTCAGTTCACAGCTTGCTTTGTGTTGTTTTTAGCTAGTTTGAGGCTACTATATTTAAAGTATATACGATGATCTTCAGCGGTCACGTGATGAATGCCTAGATGTCCGGAGAGATCCTTCATTAGTCTCCGAATGAATTCCGATCTTCGAGGTTTGCGTCTTTGGGCATTTTTATAACTAGGGCCGGAAAGAAAGTTTGCCCATTCAGGCAAATCTACGCGTTCGATGCCTGCGACCTCAGCTACCAGTCCGGTAAAGTAGACATCCTCTAAAAAAATAAACATTGGTGTGAAAATGTGCTGCCTCAAACAGTGGATGGCTTTCTCCTGAATGATATAGAGACCACCGGGTAAAAAGGTTGGATATCTCGAAGGCGGATATTCACTTCGTGAAATCGACCACTGAGGGAACGGCTTAGCATTTCGCCAAGGAAAGTGGTTCTTACGCACCTCGCCGTATATGGCTGGCGCCGTCATGTTTGGTAGCAGCTTCATGAGGAGATTCGTGTTGATGAAGGTATCGTCGTCAATTTTCATAACATGCGTACGACCTTGCCATGAATGTTTCTCAGCCCACAAGATCAAGGCGGTCGTTTTAAGCGTCAAGTTTCGATAGGTGTCAAGGAAATCAAATTGAAGGATATCTCCAAACTTGTCGCTTTCCTCCGTAAGGTTGCTCTGATATGGGGGATTTTCACCAACGACGAACACGAGACGAAGGTTTGGATGCGTTGCCAATGTCGTCCGGATTGCCTCGCGTTTGTCAGTGTACTCCACGCTGGAGGTCACGCACACTAGTACACTTTTGTTGGCAGTCCATTGTGCCGCTGTCGAGATGTTTGGCTCAAGAAGCGTGGTGAAGTTATAGGTCCACGGCCGAATTGGAACCCCTCGGGAATATATCGGTACGGCATAGCGAGGTGGAAAATGCACGAATTGGGACACAATCTTTACGATTATGAAAGAAAATAGACCCAAGCAGCCGAACAGTAGAAAAATGCGCCGTAAGATTTGGGGACCACGTATCCACATATCTTCGGAAATCGTCAACACACAAACCTGAGCTTATTCTGCTGGAAAATGAGGATGCTAGATAATATCCATATTTCATTGACGGGAGGCGGACACTTGTTGTTCTGCTTTTAGGAAACATTTATCCAATCAGATCCATGGGTGATCATAGGTGTATTGTTCCGTAGGCATCGGCAAATTACGCAGTTCACTACGGTGACACGTACACATGGAACTCAGCAATACTCAGTCTATACGTGCACGTTCCTCTTGGCTACAGATGACACTGTTAGCCTGAATTTCGACAATGTCTGTGTGGAGTTCATCCTTTGTGTCCAGTTAGGACACTTGCCTGTAACATCAGCGGCACTGCTTATCAATTACAAAGGCCGTCACCCAGGTATTTCCCTCATCTAAGTACCGTTCAAGCCCTATCTACTATAGCCTGATACCACCGTTCGCTGGAGCTATCAGTCACCCCTCTCTCAGTAAACTCGTCGAATGAGTGGCTCTAATGCAGTCACGAGTATCAACTGTGAACTTATGTATTAGTTTTAATACTGTTTCACAGCAATAGCAAACGTGTTCGAATTGTGTCCTACTGTGCCAGTGCAACGACTAATCTATAGGGACAAACAGCAAGGAAATTTAAATGTTCAAATTTTGTATTTACAAAATAACATGAATGAATAACCAAGTCATTCGGAAGCTTTCTTTAAATATCTAATTGTTCTATTTAATTGCCAGCCTACCAACAGCAACACAGGAGGACGACTGTGCCCTGGACTACTCTGTACTCGCAACAGAATATTCTTCTTCTTTGCCAAATGAATGCTCCAAAGCCCTTCATTTGCTGAGCGTTGTATTATACTCAGTATGACGAGTTTGACCTTGAAGAGAAATGAGTGCACGACCACATCTAGTCAGCCTGCTATTCAGCGGAATTATAGCCAAGGTACATAGGCTCACAAGTGTCATTCGGATACGCACTGTAAGCTACAAGGTTATAAACAAAAAAAAATAGAGAAAATGCTTAACCAGTGTACAGCTCAAGTTGACCAGCTATATGCTACGTCTAAGGAAGTAATTGCCGAAAGCACTAGTACCGTGAACGTGATATGTTGGATGTAAATCTGCTCGGAAAATTTACCAGCCATGTGGTTCTCCTCGATCTCTATAATTAATTATTAACAAATATATTTGGTGATGAACATACTTCTTTATCTGTTCTTGCAATCTATTAATCACTTACCGCCGTATCAATCGGAGCAGTTTTAATACAACTAAGTGATGTCTATCATGCCATTTTTACAACAAATTTCACCTTTTCGCAGTGAAATTGCGGATGGTCTCATTGGAGTGAACTAATGCTTTCGCTGAGCGATATCTTCTCTATTCCTACAACCCTGATATCTTAAAAGTGCAAATTTGTGTACGCGCCGTGGCCTTCATGGCCTGATGGTTGAGAGTATGTCATTTGGCGGTGCACCCAAATTAAATTCACATTAGGCTGCTGTGTAAAACCTATAAAATAACGTTATACAATCCATTTGTATATTAAAATTATGCGAAGCATGTCTCTATAAAAGGAAAAAATATATATATATATATAGATACCAAATATAATGCTTGTATACACCATCGAAGGTTTGTCTGAGTAGAAGCCACTTGTGACAGAGTTTAGTAACTTCCTCCAACCGTTAGTAGACATAGAAAAATTGAGTTAGTCGTGAGTCTTGAGGCAGTCGCTTAGCCAGGACCTCGTGTGACCTTCGCTTTCAAATATGTCGTCAGCAAAGGTGAGCTAAATCTTTCGGTTTCCGCTCGCTCGAACTTTCAGAGACCCGCCCTCTGAACAGAGCTGCTGGAGGGATAATTTTGTTAAGTCGAAACGTCAATCACAGAGCATCAGTTTGTTTCGTTTGTCGACCTCTGCGGATTTTGTCTCACCATCGTACTACAAACAGATCCCGAACAGTTTCTCAAGCTCCGTCTATTTTTGCTACAATATTTATATATAATACAATAGTTATCTGAGGACTGAATGAGTCAGTTGTGTTCATGTCATCTACTGGGTCTTCAAATTCTCATAAGTCTATTAGTGTCGCCCCTCGTTAAAGTCTCGAAATACGAAATTCGAATTAAGGCGCTATCAAATTGGCTGCGACAGCAGCAAACGTCTAAAATAATCGCTTCGAGAGGGAAAAAGAAATAATCGATTTCTATTTTAGTTCAGTAACGAGAAGAAGTGAGAGACTTTCGACGATAATGATGAAGAACAGGAATCGAGGCAGTATCTTCGATACAGTTTGATTCGTACTCTATTTAGAAAACTGCCATTTTACGACGCTCAAGTTCTCGTAAGGAATAAAAGTGTTAAAAAATAAAAATGTAAAGTAAAATGAATAAACGTGGCTGGTAATGTCTTCACTGAAACAATGCCTGTACGTGTTAAAAAATGACAACAATACGTGCACCGTTAGATTATCATTGAGGATCAATAATCCACCTGTGATAATCATAACCAGCGGATCCTGTTGATCTTCAAATGACATGATCTGGGATTTCTGAAGTTTTTGTCCTAGAGGACAACTCTGCTAAACTCCCGGTCAGCCTATTCTATGGTAAATGCCGGCCAAACACCCTCGAGGAACGCTGAAGAAACTAGTGCAGCTGGAGGGCACTACTTATATATATATATATATATATATATATACTTCCGCACCTATAAACTCTCTTAACGTTGTCCTAGCTCAGAAGTGTGAAAATCGTACGACGTTGAAGAAGGCCAATCCCGCAGAGATATGACGACGACAATCCCATTGATGCCGCCAGTGCGCTCGATTTAGCCTTAGAAGACCAGAATGGTTGATGCCATCAATTGGCGTGAGACGGACAACAGACACCCCCTTTATAAGAGATTCAAATAAAATCATGAAGTTGTTTTTCGCCGAAGGTTAGATTTCCTCATTCTTTACGGGTTCTATGATTCTTATATTAATACATAATGTATGTTACTGCGATAATATAATTTTTCACACATTTCTGTGAAGTAGAAGTATTCCGTCTAAGTCGCTGAACAATATTTCGAAGCAATATTGTAAAAAAATGTGCATAACTTTATTGCAGTGTCATTGATCGGAGTACACAACTGGACAAGACACTTTTGAGTAATCCAGTCAACAAATTCGGCCGTAATTTTGTAATTTGTTATTTGGAACGGTTACGGGGCAAAATGAATTAGGTAGACAGGTACTAAGACTTTACTATTATACTAATGTATTCGTCTGGTTCTGTGGGATTCTCACTTGCTAAAACACTGGCATTCATGTTCTTGGCATTAAGTAGTTCCCATGGTTTGGAACTCTTCACTGATTCATTCAGTGGCTTATTCTTGTGATATAGAGAAGTGGACAGACGACGACGACGACGACAACAACAACAACAGCAGCAGCGACAAACTGGGCCATCGAGCATCTGAATAATTACGTTGTCCTTTCGTAGATGGCTTTCGATTTATGCAGGTGCAATTTGTATGGTCTAACACGCATTCTGACAGATCTATCTAGATGAAGTCAGAACACAATGAAACCAGTTTAGTGATAAGGTGTCATTGTTTCGGGTAGGCCAACAATAATTATATGATCCGGCACCCGGTGGGCCTCGCCGTTCTTTTATCACTTTAGGATAATAATGGCGCCCATCACCACGGAATTCAAGTGTCCTCTGCAGACTATTTACATGCGCATCTGCTCGTAGCCGGGCTGAATATAATCGAAAATCAGCGAGGGCAAATAGTAGTGGGTCCTCTCCAGTCGCCCAATCGTTTACATCTCCTTCACAGACCGGTCATGATAATATGGGTTTGACCGTTACGATGGCGCAACTTGGGTCTCATCATAACTCCGGCCACCTCTATAGCCTGTGGGTGCGGCAGATCTGATCCTGACGTTGCTCTGGCAGGGAATTCACAGCCGTTAGAATCCATCATCTATCATGCACTCCATTATCAGCCTTAGAGGGAGCAACTCTTGAACTCTGAGAAAGGCTCCTAAAGCTACGGCGCATTGTGACCCTCTCAGATTCTGAATGCGTTTCTAGCAGTCGTCGGCGAGCTTCCAAGAGTTTTAGACAGCTTAGGTAAACAGCGAGAGGGGTGAGCTGCCACCGGTAGCAAAAGCCACAACAACGTCTCCTTCGTGCTCAGCCTTCCGGCGTTTCGGCGTCTGATCTCTTTCTCTCGCTCGCTCTCTCTGTCTCTCTATCTCTCTGTCTCTCTCTCTCTCTCTCTCGTTGTGAAACGCGGGCGACACGATGAAAAGTCGAGTGGCCTGTGTGAGCCGAGTCAATGCAGAGCGTATTGGCAGTCTCAAGTAAGAACCACGTGACACAGGAAAGAAGGTAATGCAGCCAGCCTTTAGCAGCTTTGAAAGAGTGGGTCGAAGCGGCGTCAACTTCGAAGGTGAATGGAGAAAGAACCTTACCCCTCTCGATGTTAGGCCGGAGGGAGGATATTCGCTTTGTGTCGGTACTCGACAACTATCGACACTTGATGATGTTTTATCTCCTTGGGAGAACAGCGATAAAATGTTACTCGAACCGAATATCAGTGCAATAGAGAGCCTGGGGGGAGGGGACACAACACTTGACAGGACGACACACGCTGAAAATTGTTACCAGATTATTATTATTAGATCGTTATCGTTGAGTATCCCTTAGAATGTCTTAGAATGAAGGTACGAGCTAGAATTGCTAGGGAAGGTTGGACAGGATGGATTTGATGTTTTGAGTCATCTATCAATCTGTCCAGTGCAGCATAATCGATCGGTGGCTGCGTAAGTTATGTTTTCGGTTACTGCTTATCTATGTCAATCGGCCATTCCATTCAATTTTGAAACGATTATCGGCTTTGCTGTTGTTGGTCAAGTTATTAATTTTGCCATTAAATTCGCGTAGTTTCATTACTAGGAAATGGCAGCAATTTGGTACATGTGCTTTTCGATCGGTGCCCGCTGTATGTTGATGATATCGTGTGTGCACGCCTACTATATGCAAGGCAAAAGAAGCTTGGAATTACACAAAAAGTAACCAATTCGAACGAAGGAATCATACTCTCAAATTAAGCGCAGGTGTATTAAAACAATTTTTCTAAGCTCTATATCTTTTTCAAATGCGAAATGGCATGCGCACAATATCTCTTTTTAGAATAGTAGCCGTCTTTTCATAGTTCTGCACTCGACGAGACAAAGCATGCCAAGTTCCAGCCAGTCCGAGCAGCAACGTGCCCCGATCGTTGATAGAAATAACTGTCAGTTAGGATCTAGATGGGGGATGTGTTTTGGTTTTCGCTGATATTCTGACAGACGCAATGACGCTGTCTCTGTTCGAGTTGTTCGCTTGTTGCTACATCTGACCTCACTTATATCAACGAAATTGGACAGGCGCATAGTTGAGTTTTTGGTGCTGGTCCCTACCACTCCCTTCCCCCTCATGTACATATGTAAGTCCCAGCTTTCAGTTTGTTTCGGGTGACCGCATCGGATCGTTCATATCATATTTGTGGGTGGATGGATGGGTGGAGTGAACCGACACCACGTATTCAGTGCTCGGCGGTTGTTGTTGTTCTGTTGTTCGAGGAACTAACCGGTGATTCTCGACAGCAGAAGTTAGCCGTGTTGTCACACAATAACTATTGCACCTCCCTCAACAAAGTCACATAAATAATCGGCTGGTTTGACACCGACCAACTGACTAGACTAGAATTAGCAGCAGGCAGTTTGTCGGTGAATGTGTCCATCGAGGACTATCTATCAATGTCGATCTATGCATTCACATCTATGTTGTGAGGGTTCGTGAGCATCATACGTAACCGTTCACTTCTAATTTCCTTCAAACTCGGAATATGTTTTATTAGCTCGTGAGTTGGGTGGCAAATAAGCGTTTAGTGGTATTAGCGTTGAGGAGTATTGGTCTTTGTGCAAACAAATTGTTTTGTCGGTTCTGCGACATGAGACTACGGGTTATCTGTCCATATGGGACGCACATTCAATTATCTCTATTATAGCTATATCCCACTACATATAAACTGTTTTTTCGAGCTGACCCCCAGCTGTTCCCCTATCTGACAAGCCTCAGCTCTTAACTTTTGGGTATTACTATGAGGACCTACTACATAGAAGATTTTCCATAGCTGACTCTCAGCATTCTCCCTCGTATGACCGGCCTTGCCATCGACGTGTAGCATTTTGTTTCATGTCGTGTCAAGACTTTGTTTGAGTCAATTGTAGGGATTATTTATCGTCCTCGTACTACACGTGCGACAGCCGTAAGATCACTAGATACGCAGTGAGGCCAGGAAAGCTCGCCTTCGCTCTCAACGAGGATCTACGAACACTGTGACTCCTCATGGCGTATCTGTGACGGTAACTCATCGCCCTTAAACTAAATCGAGCGTTGCTTTTAATGGGAGCCACAAGCGAGCCGCAATGAAAGTTCGTTGCGTTCAGTTTATGTTGTAAGCAATTGATTTGCCCGTGGTGGCTTTCCGCAAAGCGGCCACAGGGCAATTAACTTAATCGAGTGAAGCTGATTCGCAGAGATCTATCGGTTTAAGGAGTCTCTATCGGTGCAAGTCGTCCCTATTAACTGAGCTGCTTGCCTTGTCATGCTACTTATGTTTAGTATTGAGCCCGTGTAAACTAAAACGCGACGTTGCCAGATGGTTCGCTGCCGACTTAACCTGGCGAACGCCACAGTGACGGCCTATTTCAAGGTTGGGAGGAAAAATCTACTGAGGCCTCGCCAGGATTTGAATCTTCAACCTGGATCTTACAAACGTCTGTTGGGACAAATGATGAGGGTCAGCAGCTTGAAAGACCATTCTAAATAGGGGCGGCGAAATGGAGGAACGACTTATTGCGTACATTGACGATCAGGCCACTGCAGCGCAGACAAGCTTCCTCGCGATAAGTTGGCCGTGTCATTGCCGGATCTCGCAGTGTTATTTTGTATAATATGTATGCGCCATTTCGTGAAATATACAGGATACATTATATAATATATATACTTCCCGGTCACATCACGGATTCCAACAGAATACAGAATACGACTATCAAGGCTTACAGAGACTGCGTGACTCAATTCATGGACATATTGATATGATGAAAGCATGCCCTGCCTCCTCCCATCTCGTACGATGATCCTTTTAGCGGTCGAGCAAAGAGATCAAAGGGACCTCTAGAGGGACTGTTAGGATTTGTCAAGACAGACGTTAACAGATAGAGCAGCCCACATCCGGCAAGCCACGCTAGCGTCCAAAGAACGCAGCTGAAAGGACAAATCCAGACAAAAGCCGAACCGCAAGTGTCTTCGTGCTGCCAACGCATACGGTTCACGTAAGTATTACAGATAGCGGAATAACGAAATGCTAAAGCTGTTATTGGGTCAACTAGAACGGGTCTATTCTTCAAGCCTCGGCCTCAATGGGATAAACTTGACAGAGGTTTGAAGATTTGTTTAGGGTAGCCGTATGGCGCCGTTATCAGCACAATAGTCAGGTGGTCTCTCCGCTTTAGTCTCTCAGCTGAGCTGGCACGATTCCCGGTGGACGATTAATTAGAAGTACGGTGCACGCTGCGATTGGTTGACGAGCGGAAATTTTTTCGTCCGACGCTCAATAGCAAAAACGACAAAAATATGACCAAGACAGGCGCAAAGCTGGTCTCCACTTGTTGCGTTAATGACAACGACGAGCAGCATTTGAGCGTTTTCAATAAAAACACCTTTCGGAAAATTAAATTGATTCCAATGAACTCGGAAAGGATGTTGCTGCCACGTTTGTGAAAAGAAACTGGATACCATAACATGGAAACGTACTAACATTGCTTGCAGCGGGCTGACTGACGGGCGCGACCTTCGAAACTAGCCTAATTCGAAGAGGTGTACTCCTTTCTCGATTGGAATCGTTACAGTGCGACACGGTGAATACGAACCCTGTGCTTTAAGCAGTCTAGCAGTTGAGACGCATACAGCAGTAAATAAAGGATCCATTTGTAAAATTGTCATCTAACCAACCGAAATACAACCTAGTTTACGTTCAGTGGCTCCTGTTCGCTAACCACTTAAGAATCGGTGCCTGCAACAGGATATCGATATCATGAAGCACGAAACGAATTAAGTCTCAGCTGTTATCTTATGGCATACTATAGGTTTTAAATAAAGACGATCAAGTTTCCATTGTGCGAAGCGGCGACACCCACGTCCCCTTCCGCGTTTCCGAAAGTCGGTCATCGACAGCTACTTCCCTTACAGGAATTGGAGCTGGTGAACAGCTGCTGCTGAATAACCAGCAAGGATAACAAATCTTTGCTTGGCAGAAGGGAATTGTCTGCATTCGGCGCCTTATAGTTAATAAATGTCGCCTGTGTATACGTGCCCCATGATGAACAGCCCAATGAATAGTCAGCAGACTGTGGATCTAGCTCAACAAACAGACGAATAATAACGAGGACTAATAACGAGGACTTGCTCTATCGCAAATTAAAGGAACGATCAATATTCACAGCATTATCAATTCGAATTTAATACAAATCTGCGACCGTCTGCATCTGTGACCGATGTTTGTGCCTACGGGCATATATTCGGCCTTCGCCAACAAGGCCGAATCACAAAACACAGCATAATTATAATGAAACTGTGGCGAAGAGGCGAAATGGACTCGTACTTTTGCAACTTTATAGAACGCGAGATTCGAGACGGATATCGGCCAGTTGACAATCGATATCTTTCGGTAGGTTGAATGTTGATAGCTTTGATTTTGCGTCGTTGCCACGAAGGGCTTTTGATTTGCAATCATTGCGGCAAAATGGCTTCGTGTCGGCAAAGTCGTCCTTTGGCGTTCGAAATTCGAATTCAATCGGAGGACGGCTAATAGGTTTGCACCGTCACTCTCAGATGTACATTCTATCCGCGGAGTTCCCCCGCTTAACTGGAGGAGAGGTATTGGATATTCCTATTTGTCGGTCAATATGTAGTAACGATTGAGACGAAGTCCTTGTAGCGGCACTTCACCCGGGCGGCGCATCGAAAAGCCTTACGATGACTCCGCTATATTTGTAACTGTTGATAGAAATTCATCGATTAAGGACTAATGAATATTTGTGACCTTACCCAACGTGGGACAATAAGTGGGCACTCATTTAGGGTTAGAATGGTAGTCGGTCATACGTAACCTTATTACCTACTGGGTGATTTGAAGCTCGTATGCATTTGGAAATAACTAACAACTAGTAAATAATAAATAACTAACAACTGTGGCAATGCTGATGAAAATCAGCATTATTATCTTAATAGAGATATGACCCTGCCCTATTGTTAAGTTTCACAGTGGCTTATGAAGATGATGCGTTTTTAATTTAAGCAGCTTAAGTCAGCCACTTCCAGCGGCATATTCAACTAAACGAGCCAATCGATATTTCGCCGCTATAACCTGAATAGCTGTGTCTCCTATGGCGGGCTGAGGGTGGTTTGATCAAACCCTGGCAAGTCAATGACTTAAAATGAGCAGGGCAGGTGTCTGTAAATAGCCCTTGTGTAGGCATAGCAGCATTCCGTATTTTTAAAAAAATGTCCAGGGACTCCTTTGGAGACATTTACACTCGGCTCCACAATTGGTGTAGACGTTGCTAGTATAGATTTATCTCTCAATAATCTAGCTGAGACGAATGAGAAAGACGCTAAACAAAGGCATACCGTATGTAAGTACAAAATATATAAGATTCGAAATCACTTAAAAAATAGACACCCATGCACTTCATAGGTTAACGAGTGCCTTGCTCATTACCTTTTGTATCCGACAATAAGGACAGCACACCCCAAATTATAATTAAACGCTTATATTTCCTTCTCTCATATGCTTCTTTTATTATCATATATATGTACTTAGGGGAGATATCTATTCGCACACACACGCACACAGACACACATACAGTAACAGACGAATTATTTGATTACAGGCGGATGGTAAAGTGGTGGTGCCGGGTAAATTAATGCTCACGGGTACTAATACATCTCTCGCTTCTTCGCTCATTCAGCACTCGAGGCTCACGTGAGACACCCAAGACTCAGCCTCCCTACAACGTCAGCCACCCATTAACCCATACTTTGGTCTATATATTACATGTAATAGTATCATCAACTTTACCCGTAATATTCACAACTTAGATTATAATAACACCTAGTATCGTCTTTCCTACTACGCTTATAGTTGTCATTCTTATTTCGACTAATATCATATTTTACTCCCAGATTCCTTAGCTTGATCCTCGGACTATGCCCCAAGCTACTACCGCACTAGTATTACCGCAAAATATACATGAAAAAAAAATTATTTTCATTTTCAAAGCCACAAATGACAACGCCAAGACTCAATACGACCAAGTGCGCCAACAAGTGAACAACTTTCGAAAATTTTTCAGGTTTCTAATTTCAACATTTTCAGTGAGATCGCGTCTCGTGGATTAGATCAACTTCATTCGCTTCGGAATCAATTGGCAATATTCAGAAAGAGTCAGAGCAGTATCTGGGTATCTGCACAAAGCTATATTAGGTCCTTCGATGTAAATAATATACTAATACGCCCACATCCGATCTCAGTGAGGGTTTAAGCAGATTATGTCAAAATTGGTCGAATGGGCACCGTGCAAGATGATTCAGCTTTCTAATGCAGGAAGGTAGACTATTAGAAGTGGACCTTGAAAAGATTGGACCTTGAGTTCTCGCTGGAAATATGGATAGTTTTGCTTTTTTGACTGTTGGAAGCAGCGATACGGAATTTCGTCGATCTGACCTTAACTGACTTTAGTTTAGAAGAATCTTCAATATTTAAAATGGTGAGGGTCTTTTGAGAACGACCATCAAAGTGTCTCGCGCCCGCTCAAACGTTGTCATGTTCGTACCCAACAAGTGCGGATTAAAATATCACCACGCCGCACTGCCATTCGCGCTGAAAAAGAAAGATTCTAATGTTTGATGATAGCGGAAGTACTTACTGTCCAGCTTAGCAACAAAATAACCAAGCCGGGAAATAAAGCATTAGCGGCCGACTAATTGACAAAACCACTCAACGACATCTGCTTGCGGGCAGGATGGATTAAATGTTGCTATCGACCGATTAGACCACACTGCCTTCAATCGATTTAGATGGTAACCACCTCTGGACTCTCAAGTTCATTCCCTAAACTCGCTTGACGTGACGTGGATTTATTGGGTAAAAGTGAGCCGCGTACGAAATTGTTACAACTGTAATTTCCTCTCACTCAGCTTTTTTTCTAGAATATGTGAGAATATGTGAAATAGCTATTTTATTATTTTGTAACAAAGGTATACATTTACAGCTGTAGAGACTAATAAAACGAACCTCGATCAACTGAGTAGATCAAGATTGTTGTATTATTTTCTAAGCTTGATGAATAATTGTCCTTCGACACAATTATTCAATTACTCCCAAAGGACAGCAGAGAGGAAAATGGGGAGAGCTGTTTGGACTTCTTTGGCAACACGCCACATGAATATATGATTTATTCGTCTCGGTGTGAGCGTTCAGCTTGACCACAAACCCTTATCTGCTTCTAGGGAGTATTAGGTTGAAAATATCAGCAAAAACGGGTTGGTCTCAGACAATTTTTCAATACAGGTGTTTATCAACAGTCTTCATTCTGGCGCAGAGTAAACGTATCATCTCAGTCG
Source organism: Stratiolaelaps scimitus (assembly GCA_019614645.1). Lineage (NCBI taxonomy): Eukaryota > Metazoa > Arthropoda > Arachnida > Mesostigmata > Laelapidae > Stratiolaelaps > Stratiolaelaps scimitus. Next base: position 488,515 of record JABWDB010000074.1, read on the forward strand.
AGTCGTGGCCGAGATTACATCTAACCTTCACCCTTCGAATAAACTACTGCTGCATCTTTTCAAGAAGCTGCACACCCCGTATTCTACTGGGTTACATATTATGCAGTTATATATATATATACAAGGGAACAACGTGAGACTCGAATAACTGGAGATAGGCGAAAGGCAATTTGAAAGAAAAACATTTCCGTATTCGACATCAGCAAACTATTCACAAATTCGACCTTCTCACTGAAAGTTTCTGAGATAGATTACCGCACTTTACAACCTTTGACTGATTCCATTTCTCGGTAACTCCTATCTGCGTTCGTACTTTCCCGATGGATTACGTCACATTTGATAAGCTTAAGCCCCTCGTTCCTTGACCAGTTCATCGACATATCGAGAGAGTTGTGCAGGATTAAATAGTTGTGCGCACTATTTATGGGCATTACCAATTAACATCGTCCGCATATACGCAACGTTGGGCCGGCTCATTTAATATATCATTGACAGAGTCACTGAGGCGTAGCAATAACACCCTTCCCATGTACGTATTGAAGTTACAGTTCTTTGTGTTACGTCCTCTTTTTTCCCTGCTGGATCCATAACATATTGTTATCTCTCTGTTACAATGTTACAATGTTAAGCGTACGTTTGTGTACGTGCAATTTACATTGAAATCGCACATCACCATCATACTAAGCCGCTATCTATTGTTTCGATCAGATACACACACGTCAGCTAGACCGATGAATATGTTGCATTGAAAGAAGAATAAGCTAATTTCATCTATTCTCTCGTATTGTTATAGAATATCATCTAGATCCTTCCTTGCCTATGATTCCTTCCGCTGCTTTTTCCCCTATTTCGTCTTGCCTATGAAAGACTCTTTAGGCGGGTAGTGCATACTATCGCACCCACATCTCGACATCGTACATAATACATCCAGTCCGGGTGTAAGTCAGATTTATCCTGCCATGGCGAGGTTAACATTCGGCTGGCAACGTTAAGTCTCCCACTTCTTACTGGCGCCTTCTTCCATCGGCCTGTCCCTCGCCCCAAGACCTCCCAACGGTCCAACTCTCTTCGCAGTCCTTTGCACACTTCGTTTTCGTTAAAGCGACACGAACACTTTCTCTCGCGCTCTCTCTGTCTCATTCTCTCCCACAATCTTACATTCTTCCTTTTCTCATGCACAAGGCAAACGAGAAACGGGCGCAGGGAAGGCGGGTCGGGACGGAGAGGTGTCGCCCACCACCGGAAGTGCCGCCTCGGGAAGTATCGTCAGCGCCTCAGGATCATCGTCGTCGTCGTCGACGTCATCATCATCACATCTCGTAGCCGTTCGCTTTGGCTATTTTCCAGCGGAAATGTCCGGATCACCGCCCTAAGGCTTCTTCAACGAGGGTCGTGTCTCGGTCGAGCCAACGATGTCGAGCTCGAGCGGTTCTGCGATCACCAGGCTTGTCGTTATCCCAGTGGGTGGCCGTTTTCGATGCAGAACACAGACATCCCCACCCTTCGAACCAGCAACGAACCGAAGAGACCCACTAACAGCCCCTCGTCACACCGTCGTAGTAGCGCAAGACACATTTTTCCGAAACTAAGGCTGACTATTTGGAATCAAATTTTGACAACACGACGTAAACCACGAGACATATCGTCCAGTATCGAGCAACGCAATGAAAAAAAACATGCATGTATACCTATGTATTTCTATTTCTAAATATTTTTTCTATTTCACACGTCGTCATTATAAAAGAGAAAGTTACTTGGCATCGTTCTATGGAATAGAAACAACCCTCGATCATGTACTCGAGCTGCCTAAATATCATTTGGATCCAAGATCCATCTTCGGTAAAGGGTCTTCTATAAAATGAGAGGACCCACAAGTGAATGAGCAAGGTTGTGCACGTCGTACGCCTAAGTCCTGTTCTGCAAAGTGTCCCCTCATCTAGGGGGAGAAGTCATGAGTTTCGATCTTTAATGATGCCTCGCTAAATTCGCTTTTGTCTCTACCACTCGTAGTTCCTGTGAGTCGACTTCACGCCTCTCGCCCTCTAGCAGATTCTTGTCGTGGTCATCCACTTCGAAAAAGACCGACTATGCGAACGTCCACATACTTTCAAGCCAATTACTCGTTTTTAGTTAGCTGTTTTTTTTAAAACGTTCCCACCAGAAATTTTGTAGAAGGTTATAGTACTATTACTCAAGGCTTTAATTAAAATGCCGATTGACTCACACTTGATTCTAAAAACAACGTTCGATAAGTTGATTTCAGGATAATTGAGAAGCAGTTCTCACTACCCTGGCATTATTTGTGAAAACTAAATACGTCTCCGTAAAATACGGACTTCCACTACGTATCATCCACACTTGTAAGTTAATCTAAGATGTAACTAACATTAATGCATCTATCTCGCCGATGTGAGCAGATCTCTTTAGCTAGCCAATTTTTTTTTTTTTCGGGACCATTATTTGGTCTACAACGTGAATTGAATGACTTAGCATCATTTGAAACGTGAGTTCTTCAAAGCATTCCACTTGAGCGGGAAGTTTAATTGCAATTCTGAGGCACGGGAAATTCCTGCTCCGGAAGCCCAAGAGGCTGGCTTGAAATCAAGCCCCGTAAGTCAAAATCAACCCCAACCACCTGATTAAACTGTTTTTCGAGCTGACCCTCAGCTGTTCCCCTATCTGACAGGCCTCAGCTCTTAACGCCTCGATAGCGCAGTAGGCAGCGCGTCAGTCTCATAGCTTTTGCCGGTTTGATGATAGGGAAACCACCAGAACGTAGTTAGGTTTGCACGTTCGACCTGTTTAAGTTGTAACAAAATTATTCATAACTTACTAACTTACCAAGTGTTATATTTTCGGTATAAGGTGCGTTGTGTTGGTCCGAAAAATGCCGAAACAGCCCGAAGTGATATTTTGGTCCTACGTTCACAATGGACGTTGCCTGGAAAGCACAGTTTGTTTTTCTACTTTAAATAATTGACGTACAAGTAATTCAGAGTTTTGCATTCTAAATTATGTTTTAGGCTCATTTTTGGTGCTGTATGATTCTGAGGTGTACTTCCATTCATTTTGCAAGCAGTTTTTGAGCAATTAAAACAATTTTCATACACTAAGCGACCTCCATTGTTTTGTTATCTAAGAAAAATGTTTAAAACAGTTTCCTAACATTGTGTATATATATATATAGCGAACCTTGCTGGTTCGTTTATGCCTTTGGGGGATGCTTTGTAGTACCGCAACGCAGAGTAACTACTGACGAATGAGTATCAACCTCTCATCTCCCATATAAAACAGCAATACCCGCATGTCAATGGAGTGAGATTACCCGGTAGTACAAGAGGAATTCGAAACCGGTGGCAGATATTGCAGTGGGCTCATTCATGTCTTCGCTAAGTTAACTCCTGAACGAACGACGTAGTTTTTGCCGACTGTGAGTGACGATTCAAGGGATGTCAACTTAAGGGAGATGGGCATCGATGACGACTCGTGGGTTGAAAAAATAAACCTTCTATTTGTGATATATGCAACCCACAGCGTTTCGAGTTCTCGGAGCCAACGAGCAGTGCGAATCCAAGCTTCGTTGATCTGTTTTCGCGATCCATTTATGCTTGCATATTCAAAGTTATCGGATCCTCGTCGTCTGGGTGCCACTTAATTTCTCATTCGCTTTGATGTCGTCTCAAGTGTTTACGAAGTGCAGCGTGCACATAGCTAGATGCTGATGGATACTAAAATGGATTTATCCGTTGTTTACGGAATACACTTAATGGAAGTCTGCGAAGTTGACGCCTGCTCGCAGAGTGAGTGTTCTCCTCATCCGTAACGTGTGTTTGTGTGTGTATCGGCATCCATGACCATTAATTGCTCACTGAGGAAATGAGATACATTGTTTCATTTTAGCGAAGACGGCGCTCGCCGTGAATGATGAGCTAGTATTAAGGTTTACGACAAAACTTGAACTACCCCGATGACTGCTCAGGAAGAGATCACTTCATGGGGAATCGTTTGCAAGCATGTTCATATGGTCTTCAGTGGCAATTTTGCAATGAACAATACACCGCGATTGCGGTTAATCTGCTGATCGCCTCAAGAGACAAAATTTCATGACCACAACTAATTGCTGTGAACATCCGTTTCAAACGTTAGTGCATGCCAATGTTCGACTATAGGATTCAGCAAGTGGCTAGGCGTGTACGAATAATGTCATTACACAAAGGTCGTATAATTGCAACTACAGGTCAAGGGAAATGCCTTCTGGAGAACAGGAGTCTAAGATCAGAGTGTTTTATTTAATTTCTGTTGTGTGCACATTGTATTGATGGTTATTTAGTTCATTTGACGAAACGTTCCTTGCAATGGAGGTCAATGATTTGTATACCCGGCGTGAGATATTGGCGTCATCATGCGCAGGTAAGAAAACATGGCGTATGTTTGTTCATGCTAATGACCGCTCAGAGCTGACAGAGTGGACACATTTTGCAACAGTTTGGTGTGCTAGTCCTTAGAATTAGTAGACAAACAGATCGAAGTCGATTAATGTCTGCTTCAATGACAAAGTAAATGAATCGGCAATTGCAAAATAAGCAGTACATACATGATCTTACAAATGGTTCAAGCTTTCTAAGACAACTTTGTTTGGAGAGTCAGTTTCTGCTGGTTCCAAGCCTGATGCAGGCGTTTTCAGTACTAAAGCATAACACGAGTACCCCAGTTCAAAACAACGTATCAGTGTTCGGTTAAGTAGACACAACCCTCGCAGGCACATAATTTATATGGAAGACTTTCGTGTGAAATATTTTATAATGAAGGGTACCTCTTCATTGGGGCCAATTGTCTGAAACTAAAATGTTTAGATAAATCATAATTTATGATAATACTTACTAAGAAGTATACCGTTGTATACGAAAAAAATATATGTATACTATAATATATATGGTCCCTCGAGTCACATTCAGGTCGAAACTACATGAAAAATAGATAATATAACATAATCGAGTAAAAGTATAAAACAGAAATTTGCTATTCAGGTCATCAAACTCCCCGGAACAAGGGACGCCAACCGACGCGGTGTCTGTGCCAGCTTTGATCATGGGCTCACAAATTAATTAGAGAGATGACGTAGACAAATACTTTTGGATGTTACTTTCCATTCCGAGGTAAACGAATATATTCAATGGATAATGTGTATGGTTGTAATAATATATCATTAAAGTATAGGGTAATTTCAATGTCAGGCAATACGTGAAAATGACTTATGTGACTCCTAATCATCATTGCTGCTACCTGCAGCAAGCACGTAGGACTCGTATTTTGAATCAACTCTATGTGTATAGATAGATAGAGCCCGCAAGCTGCCCTGTATTGCTGCCTACAGACCCAGGAAACTTAGCTTCGACAGCTGTTCCCTTTCATCAAGCAGTTCTGTATTAAGGGATGCTTTCGATCTGTTCTCTCAGGCAGAATCGAATCGCTTTTGGACTATCGTATACTATTAGTGCGAGGTTTCCTGATAGGAGACTGTCGCCGTCAAAGGCTAAGTCTCTCAGCACAGGATTTACACGTGGATGATAATTTTCTGTCATTAGATAAAACTATATGCGAAATCAAAGTCATCAAGGTTTAAGACCAAATATATTATAATTTTCCAATACAATGTAACTTCCAATATCACGGGCTCAACCGTGTATACTCTTTGTTCAAAATTATTTAATATTTAAACACGATTGTCAAACTCAGATCTGTTCTGGGAACTGGAGGTGACCTGGGATTTTATTTTAGCTGAGGTCTCTCCCTTAGCTATTTATTTAGCCATTGGCTAAAGTAATCAGACTGCATTACGATAAGGAATCCCAATAGTGATTATGCTTCTGACCTCACATAATGACATAAATGAGCTCGTCACTTCTGATTTTTTACTAAGGCAAATCCCAACTGAGTCTTCATTTGAAACAATTAATTCGAATTAGCTAATCAGCAATTTCTAGTCAAGAGGCGATGGCCCGTTATCACTCAATTTGGAACGGTAGAGACTCATACAAAGTTGTATAAGAAAGGATATTTTATTACTTCGTGCAGTATGAACTTATACAACCTCACGCTGCTATATAATAGATCCTTACCTCAAGATAGCTATTTTTCTATCAAATTTCTCCAGTATCCGTAAAAGCGCCTCAAATTGCTCGTTCAATCAAACAAAAATATACCGAGTGACAATCAACTATTAAAGCTATTCTGCAATCAGACATCGATCACTAAGATCGACATAGTTCGGCATAGCCACGCTATTGTTTGAGTGTATAATGGGCAGAGTTTCTAGTGTAAAGGTAAAGGTAAAGCTTTATTGGTTTATTAAAGGAGCTGCAATTTTACAATGCTTAAGCTCTCTGAAAGTAGGTTAAAAGTAAAGCGCTCTATCTCTTGCACTCAATATTCACTTTTTGTATATTAAACTTACATTTCTTACAAGATATACTAAGCTGCTTCACAAACATTTACGGCCTAGTATTATTATTATATTGCAACAGTCGTTTTCAATGCTTTGCTTACGGTGCAGAATACACATTTTACATTCACTGGGTGTGATTCATATGTTACGTTCTAACTCGCCCTGCCATTCACTCCTCTGCGAGAAGCAAATGAACCTCAAGCATGATTTATATAACATTAGCAGGGTATCATCTGCCCTAGATGCGTTTGCTTGGCTGGTATTCCCCGGGGGAACCGGTTCCCAGGCCATCAAACTGTTGGCTTCACCATCTCTGTTTCTCAATCTCCTACTCTCTCTCTCTCTCGTCTCGTGGACAACGCATGATGATAGACTGGAGGAGACATATGGGTATATATTTGTCCTGTTACTGCTGTTGTTAACGGCCGAAGCTGTACTCGTGATGGTGGCGGTAATGTCCTTTGTTCCAACAACCATCGAGGTAGCAGGTGTAGGGTGATTTCATCAGATTTACCAAATTGACCTGTATTATTGTAGATTACAATCATCATAATTATTGCACTCTTGATAAATCATCAAATTGTTGTTTTCAAACTAAATGTCTGCCGTGTTACATCTGCTCGCCTCACAGTGAGAACTATTATGCTTGCAGTATCTATCACATAAGGGCGTATAGCCCAACATATTTGCAGATAGCTCTCGGGACCACCCACCAAATAAAACAAATCAAGGGTTAAAACAATGGTTAAAAACGGACCGCCGCCCTTACTGATTGGCACACCTAATCAACCATCCACCCTCATATGATGGCGATGCTGATGAAGATAAGTTATCCCAGTCGTACGTTCTAGAAAGACGATTTATTGTCATGAGACATCTCAGTGCGACCGTAGGGTGAATGTAGTGATATATAGGCGTCAATTTACATGGCTGTTTCGGCGATGAACCAAGTCATCGTACTGGTGTCCGTGGTCGCTCGGATGCGTAGATATGTGCTGTTACGTACATAGCACTTCGACCAAAACCCGCGATATTAAGAGTGATGACCGCACTGAACACATGATTATGTAACGGTCAATAATTTCATATACATAAAGTATGCATTATATACTCTCCATTGAAAAGCTTCTATCTGTTTTCATGGCGCACCACTTATCCTAATTGCTACTTTACCCCAGGGCATTTTGAGTTCGTTGGCAGTATGATTCTCATTTTCGTGTTGTTTCCGGCTGATTTTGCTCGTCGATGGGTTATCTTGGCGCGTGCCGCGGTCGACCTTCGCCATTTTCTCGAGTCATAGCTTTGCCGTTTAGTTCAGGCCATGGGGAAAGACGCGAATAGGGGGCACACAACTCCCGCCTGAGGGGCGCAGTTGGGGGAATGGTTAGCGGGCACCAACGGCCCACTTACGTCCGTTGCGCTGAGTGAAGCCAGCCGTTATTTCTGTTCCTCAGCCAGCTCCCACTGAGGCCGGGGGCGCCAGTGCTAATTCTACGGCCAATGAGCCGCTAGTGCAAGGCGATGGCTAAGTCCTTTGACTTTGTATTGCCTTCCCTTACCCCCTTCCTTTAGAGAGGAAAAGAGACAGGAAGAGAGGGGAGAGATATAGAAGAACACGACGACGGCGACAACGAAAAGGAAGAAGTATATCGCATGCACATAACTATAATAACGGGGGATAACGTTATCTGCTGCAAAAGTGCAAAAGGGCTTAGTGTACCCAGGCCCAGCTAAAAGCAAATGTTGAAAAGTTCATTCCTCGATGAATGAAAAATGATGAAGAAGCGTCCTCTGTAAGCGGCGGAGTGTTTTTATCATTTTACTAAGGACTGCATGTACATAAAAGAAACACATCGATAACGTTCGCTAGCATAACTTCTGGCCAAATGGAAACGTCTACATTTCAGAAGTATGGACGCATATCAACGACAAGCCATTTTCAGGGTGTTCATGCAACCTTACGGGCGATTTGGGAATGTCTGACTGTTTTCAAAGTAGCCTTCTCTGCAGTAAATACACGAATAGATAATAATGTCAAAAATTGTAAGTGCGCAAATTGACAGAATCGTGTACTTAGGCGTAAAACCCAATAGGGAGGAAGTCGACAAAATGTTTTCTCAAAGGGTGTCAACGGTTGCGTTTAAACCCGAAAGCGTTCCAAAATTTGACATCCTCTCCGATGACTTCTTTCGGATTATCCTCTTTATTTTTTGGTTTTAAATACAGACGTTACCATAGACGAGAACAACAAGGTTAAAAAAGGCGCATAATTTCGAAATTTTCGAACCTTGGCTAGTTACATTATAGCTTGTGCATAATCTAGGTGTCTCATACGCATGTTATTTTTACTAAAAAACGCTGTCACGTGGACTACTGTGTTCAACGTCATCCAGTAACTTCAATTCAAGGATCAACTGTTGATCATATGTTGAATACAATACTTTGGGTTATTAACGAAACTGCTGTTTCTTACAACGCTGAAGTTCTTGATATGTCGCGAGACTCGAACCTGGGCAGGGTTTGTTTGATCTATTCGTAGATATTAGGGTGTTGTCGTTCGAATTTTCGTCTCTTTAAATGCCAATAAATTTTGAACCAAATGAGTTAGAACAAAGATATTTTGATGTGAGTTAGAGGTACTCTCCAGCTTTATTGGCACACCGATTCCAGCGCTCTGGGAGTTTTGAGATAGCCAAATGTTTACCATTCGCGTTTCCATATATAATTTCGTTATCTATTGCTTTTGTGAGTAAGTCGACGGTTGCATATGGAATTACCTATTTCCCTCTTTAATGCATGGAAACAACCATAATCACATGGGCTTAAATCAGGAGAATATGGGGGTTGAAGCCATCGCTCAATATTGTTCCACTAATTTCAGCAGTGCGGTGAGGTCTTGAATTGTCGTCGAGTAACCACACTCGGTGCTCCGATCCCCATGCAATTTGTTCATCAATCTCTTCAAGAAGTCGAGATATCGGGGAGTATTGAGATTTTCTTTAGCGGCTAATATTTCGTAATAGCAAACACCCTTGATATCCAGAGCGAGTATCATCAACACCTTTCGTCCGAATCTATCTGGCACTGCCATAGACGTTGCCGCTTCACCTTGTCGGAGCCACTGTTTTGCTTGATCCTTTTCAGGGGGTCTATCCAGGCTAACCCATGTCTCGTCTATCGACACGGTGTGCTCTAAGCGACTGGTTTGTTGCATATAAGTCTTCAAATTAGATGCCGAACACTCCATACGTATTTTCATCTGGTCAGCACTCAGTATATGGGGAACCCATTTTGCATTGATTTTCTTCATCTTCAGTATATTGGTGATCATTTTATGACACGTCGCCCGAGAAATCCCAGTTTCAGCCAACAAAGACCTCATGGACCAAGTTCTAGTTTCCTCAAAAGCTGCCTTGATTCTGTCAATCCGTTCGTCCCTTGTTGCACCTAGTTTCTGGTCCCCGCCTCGATGGTCATTGGTGTCCAAATTTCCACTGTTAAATCGCTCGCACCAACGTCGCACTGTTCGCAGGCATAAGACAGACCTGCCGTATGCCTTCACTAATTGTCGATGGATTTCAGCTGGAGGGTGTTTTTGGAGAAACAAAAACTTAATGATTTCCCGTTGGTTTTCGGGGGAATTTGAACTTCTTACCGCAGTGTCCATCTTTCTGATCGCATCGAAACCACTCAGTGTTCGGAAGGAAGCCACGTTCCTGTCGCGCGCGCACTCCAAATATGTACGCATTGTGTCGCGTGGTTCGGACTGTGCGCCTGAACCTTTGTTGTTTACGATATTTGTATCCGATCTAGGCAGGTCTTCGTAAATTTGAGGATATTACGTTATTAAAACATACAATACTTAGGAATTAGTTCTAGGAATTATTTGGCAGTCTCATTCTAGATCGGGTCACTTCGCAATTATCAGCTGCGTCTATATATACTGCCTTCGGCAGGTCAGTTTATCCGCGAGCGCTGCTAGACTTATAACTGATTGGTGTAGCCGGAGCTAGATGTAGATCTCTGTTTCGAAACGTCCCGTCGTGACCTCTGATAGATCGGTCAAAACGGACCTGTTACGTGACGAGAAAATTCCTACCTTTGATACGTTGTTGTCAATAGGTCTGGGTTTTATGTTAGGCTGTAGACGAAACTCTTGTGCTGCTCTTAAAAGCAAGTCTATCTCGACGCGTCTGAAAGCGTTGGAATTAAGTTAATTATACCATATGACCGTCCTTGCTTTTTCACTAATATCTCCCATGTTATACACAACTGGTTATCTCCGAGCGTTTCGGGCACTGCTCTACCGTAACATTACAAAGGACCTCTGTGTTTAGGCAAAAATCTCCGTCCAAATCTGAAGTGGCGATTCCATTAGTCCGCTCGAAGGTGCGTGCGCTGATCGCATCAATACCCCGTTGCCATGTCACAAAAGCAAAGACTGTAAATGTCCATGCTTAAATAATGAAAACCCCTTGAGTAGAGCTGTTCCTCTAATATATATATATATTTTCACGTCTTCAACTTATTCGATAATCAAAGGCTGCCCCCTTCATTCTAAAACATATTATATCGATCCTAATTACCTAGATTCCGCGCCACCGTGACTATATGTGACCTCGTCACTGAGACTATTTTAATTTGAACAGAGCAAGAAAAAGTGTACATCCAAGCCAAACCACATCCAAGTTCATTCAGCACAAAAAGCAACAGCGATGTTACACTATTCACTCCATCTATGTATCATCAGCTCCCACGCATGAAAGTCTGCTCAAAATTTTAGTTTTTGCCAAGCTATAGCACTGTATTGCAATATCATACTACTATAGTGCCATTATAATACTATTATTAAAGTATAGTAATGAATATTAAATAAAACCATCACCCTATCATACAAAGAATGAACCGTACCGCAAGGTAATCTATCTCCAGTATGCCTGCTGAACTCTTCCGGCGTTCATGAGGGCTTGTATCATTTTAATTGGCTAGTCGCTATATATGCGGCAGTCGAGATATCAGCTGAACTCTGGAAAAGGGATGTATGTTTCATTAGCTCCGTTGTATTCACTTGAATCAGGTGGGACGTCATTGATATCTTCTGTAGTTGCATTGACTTCATTGCGATCCTCTATAAATCTATCCAGCCTCTATTCAGTCGCCTACTGTTTGCAGCTGGGTGGGCGAGGAGTCCGAGAGAGAAAGAGATAGGAGCTGAGACGGTTGTTTCGAGCGATCCCGCCGTTTGTCCGACCGGATCCATTACCCGATTGATCGAGCGTGAAATCGGCGCTTTTATAATCGGGCACGAGCCCCGATTAGGGGGGGGGCGAGACCGAGTAACATCAGAGATCAGAGACTGTAGGCAGGGCGACAACCCACACAGTCGAGTCGGCTCGATCTGACTCTCCGTTGCCTACCCTACCCCCGTCATTGTTGGGAGCCCTCCATCTCTCCTGCAGCTTCAAGTGAGGTTGCGAACCCTTGGTTCTCTACGCCTCTCGTTCCCCTTTCCGTCAACCTCACGGTGGGGTAGTCGAGAGAGAGGCCGTAATCGGACCACTTTTATGCGAAGGCGGACGATTCAATGACGATGACGACGACGGATGCGCAGTCAGGTAGGTTGGCAGGTTAACTCGTTGGTAGCGAGGAAGTGTATCATGAAACTCGTCAACCTACCCACTTGTCCTCAGGTGCTGGATTTGGGCGAGGTTGCTCCCCTGGGATTTGATATCGATTCCTATGTGGTCATGCGTCGGACGGTTAAGGTACACCAATGATACCACTGTCGGTGAAAGCGGCGACTACCAGATAATCTATGATATGACGTTTATCGTCAAAGATTGCCAGTTAGATGTATTCATGTATCAGCGTGTGTAGGTAATGTTGATAGGATAATCGAATGCGTTGGTTAGTTTCATAATTAGAGATGTCATCGTACCGATGCCGAATATAATATCTTGCCGAACATGGAATGCTTCGTCTCGTTAGATTATAGTTTGCAATCAGCTAGCTTACAGAAAAGTAACTAGATCTGATACAGATGTGCTAAACGAAGAAAACATACTTAACGACTAATACTATACAACGGAGGTGGCCCCGACAGGTCCTCTCATAGTAATACGCTGTGTGACATATAAGAGAGCTTAAGCATTGTAAAAAGTTGCAGCTCCTTTAATAAACCAATAAACATTTACATTTTACATTTTACCTAAAAGGTTAAGAGCTGAGGCCTGGAACAGATAGGGCAGGAACAGCTGAGGGTCAGCTCGAAAAACAGTTTTTAATATACAACGGAATTTGGTGTTCCGCATCCTTGGGATGATGGTCATGTGCTATTTAAAACTACTGTGCTAATGACTATGATGATGATTAAATAGCATATGAAGTATACACGTGGAAGCCTTTAGAACTGTTATCAGCTGCATGAAATACATTTACGCTCTTGAACAGTCTGTCTATTTCCCCCCTGAGCTCTTGAGTACTCATATCCGCAAAAACGACGTCACCCTTTTCGCTAAGTATAAGTTATTATGTTTTTCGAGTAACATTCGTAGCAGTAGCAGCAGCAGCAGTAGCATGGCTGTCGCCAGGGAACATCACGAGTAGCTTGTTTCGTTGCTGGATACCGTTATAATGTCAGATCGCACAGAGTCAGCTGTAAAAAAAAGGTCCGCGCGCCCACAGAACTCGACTTAACGAGGTAAACGACCCTCAGGAAGCAAAAGCTGCTTTCGTTTAACAACAAGCAAGTGCACTAAATGTAGCTGTAGACCTCGAGCCACAAAATGCCGCTAACGATGCCGTTCTAACATTCGTCCGCCCCGGAATGACCCGATGATCATGGAGGCACGGAAAGCTCTTACTCATGGGGGGGGGGGGTCGAGGGAGGGTGGGGGGTTGGTAGACAATCAAGGACACATTCGCACCCCCGGTAGAAGCGCACTTTGTGTCATGGCCTAAAGCGAGACGGCAGAGGGATTAGATGAACAACTGACAATGTGATGAGTCAAAGGATCCTGATATCCTCCTGGACGGCCTCGTCTCGACGTGTAGTGATTCAGTAAGCTTTTAGGTTCTAGCGACATCTATCTAATAATAATAATATAATATATATATATATATATATATATATATAACCCAAATTGGATGCCAAAAGCTCGCTGTCAATCACTAATCATAGTGCATGAAGTTCATGAAGCTGATGATTGCTATTATAGTAAAGTTAACGTCGTGAGATGAGTGCATGGTAACACACCTTGGGATTTTTTTTGTACTTTCGTGAAATTTGCAGCTTCAGATTCGTAATTTTCGTTACGTCGATTAAGCTGAAATGTCTACACTTGGATAGACCTGCGGCATCATGGATATCTAGATGTCAAGGGGCCCCAGTCAAGTCTGTATCTCCTAATTCAACATCTCCCATCAGGATTGTTCAGCTATTTTTAATTTACAATTGCTGAAAAGTTTTAATTGGAAACTGCAGTCGTTCATTATAACAAAAATCGCCAAATTAATCCCCTGGCTCTCATTAGTCAGGTGGCCGCTTCGCTTTGCCTAACTAAGGCAACGTTCGAACCCTGCCACCTTCTAGGTCGATCGGCACTCGCGGCTGCCTGCGAATAGGCCGCTTTATTTAAGTATTTTCCTTTAGCTAGGCGAAAAAAAACTGATGAAGCTGAAGCTCTAAATTAAAATTTTATTCTTTGTTATTGTTTTACAACGATAAACGCGTTGTATCATATTCATCAGCTGTGCATGTCCTAAAACATGGTCATTATTCAAAACGTGTCGCGTCCGATAGGATCTTTGATAGATGATCCCCGTGTGATAGTAATACTACTATGTATGATAGGCTAAAAAATAAATCAACATATGGTCCCGCGAAATACTGTCGAGGCATAGCTGTGGTAGCAACCGATTATCAGATCGGGATATGAGAACATTGGGCAAGAATAAGGTACAGTAAATGTCGCTCAATTTTTCTCCAGCAATGTTTCACAGCCGAGACTATAAACGAGAGCGGTGTGAGATTTCGCCAACGTTGTCGTTGGTCATCTGGAGAGCTGTTCGATCGCTCAGTTCCGAACAGCCAATGGAAGTAATCGCTGACTCAGCCAGCTCCGATGAAAATGGCCTAATAGAGCCTATTTTTCTAACGTAGCTTGCTGAACAGTGCGGGGTGCTGTGAAATTGCTAATGAAGAACGAACCAAAAAACATTTTTGCACTCACGTTTTTTCTCCTTTTAACAGGGAAATGTTAGAGAATAAAAGTAAGATACAATAGAGAAGTCGCCGTGTTCTTTATTCTATTATATGACTTGCTTTCAGAGACACCTTCTGGCTGAGCTGCTGTTTCGTCCTCCAGTGGACCAATCTATGATCGTATCCCCAGAGGACTATTAGGCAAACACCGACGGGTATTTGCTTCGTGTGGGCAGATAAATTGCAGTACCAGAAGAAATAGTCATAGGTTTACACGCCGGTCATTGCAAAGCGCATTCATTCAAAGAATGATGATGCATTTATATATATATATATATATATATATATATATAGTGAGCATGCTGATAGCAGTACTGTGCTCCGTCTTTGCGCGTGGCTGAGGGGTCTGTATGTGAGAGTGTGGCTGTGTGCCAATATTGAACGCGTACGTATATTCATTCTACAGATGAGCTCTTGTATATGTAGACAAAAATAGGTTCTGTGTTCTATCGATCGCGTCACACGTTTTCCGGTCGTCAACAAGCGCAGAATGGATATGCATAAAATACAGTTAGACCACTAAAATGTGTGAGAGTCTCTGCTCGCTTTTCTGTTCTGATCTGCGACTCCTATCTTCTTGACGGACACCAAAGAAAGTACCTACCCCAAACTTCAGGAACCTAATCCACAAGCACAAGGTAAAAGCAATCAACTCAGTTCTTTAAGGCACATTGAGTTACATAGTGAGGTCATTATGGCATGAATGGCTAACACTGAGTTTGATAACTCTAACATATCTATCTCCAAAATGTCGTCAACTTTACAACTTTTCCAGCAGGTATATAAAAGTAGATTCACATGTGGAGCTCTGAAATTTCAATTATTTGATTATTTTTTAGGATCGTACTAGTATTGTTACCCTGTTATTTTTAAACATTAAATAGAAAAATATATTATCTGTATACGGTTTTCTTCTGTTCTTTTTGAACGCTATATTCTTCAATTTCCTAGGGAAAAGAAGTGAAAATGTAACCACTTTGTATATTATTTCGAACGGAGAAAAGTTGTATTTGGTGGAGCCACTTAAAGGCATTAAGCTTGTCCGAAATCAGTACAAAGATCCGGTCTAAAACCAAAGCATTTATTCGAACTTCCCTAAAACAACAGCCATATTATCATCACAAGCGCATAGCTAGCTTGGCAAACGTGCTCAGTAGATAGAGGACTTCGGGGATTTCACTTTCTGTGGGATTATTTGAATTTCCGAGATAGTCTCCCCTCCCCATCCGCGTCATTAGTTAACTTTGCCATTACAATGGCTGCTTGTTGCACACGCCACCCAGCAACAATAGACCCCAATCAGGTTCAATAAGAGCTGTTCTGGGCTAACCTCCTAGTTAATGGAATAACTGAGAAGACTTCATTTTACACTCAGGGCTTATTACTATCAGGCAGGAAGCAATCATGAGGCTTTCTAAACAATATCCTATGACCGCCTACTTGCAAGTATCCGACTATTGCTTTCGTCTCGTAAAAGGGATTCATTACATTTTCTGGGATTCTTCTGCTAAATGACAATTGAGAGAGACCTCCCGTCCAAAAGGCTCACGGGTGGTGATGACAAATCACCTTGGTTTGGGTTTGTGACCAGTAGTCAGGAACAACGAACCAGTCTCACACACCAAAGGTACGCACACTCGTATAATGAATAGTTAGATAAACAGATTACGGGGTTTATATTTTCTATAACTTCTAAATAATATACACAGTATAACGACCTTGCGTCAAAGTATCCAACAAAACGAACAACAATAGTTTATGTACCAGGCGTGTAAACACTATGGCTAATAAGAATAACAACATTAGTAAATGGTGTACGTTTATTTATCATGCTTAGAGGGTATCCTGACCCCTGAGCTGATCAAAATTTTGCTTGAATATGCATGCCTTCCACCGAACCATGCTAAATTATACGCTAAAATCTCCTAAATTTTAGCCGCAACATTTCAACATACCTCGAAGAAGTCCAAACAAATCAAAATGCGCATCAACAACTGCGTTGTACTCTACAGCCTTATTATCAATACGCGTGCGTCATTTACTATTATTAATATTATAGTTCCATGTCGTAACTATCACGATTGTGCAGGTTAACACAGTCGTTTAAAACTATTCATTTATTTTTTTTATAAAATTCCCAACTTTATAAGTTTTGACTAATAGTGGTTCTTATTTTATATTAAAACTATAAAAATTAAAGTCTTATATAAAATTAAATTGCTTTATTATCCTTATTATTAATTGTATATTAAAAATAAAAACAATTTCTAAAATAATACAATTATGGTAAATTAAATTATTATTAAATTATTACCCTGGTGGTATAAATGTGCCCTTGTCTATTTGTTGTAATTTTTCATCTTTTCTACACTCGAACGTCATTGTCGAAATACGACATCTGATGGCTGTCTGGGTAATTTCTGTGTGTAATGTGTGTGTGTGTGTGCGCGCATGTGTCTGTGAAGACAGGTGTGTTATTTGAGTCAAAAATTCAACTCAGAGAGCGTACAAATGAAACCATCGCTTCAGGTTGTCTGAACAGAGTGAATTAACAATATATACGCTTTCCAAACCTCTGGAATGTTGAGTGAACAAAGAAATCTCTCTCTCTCTATACATATATATAGACTCACCCCTGATAATAATAGTTGACTCAATGTAATATGTGAATTATTTTGCAAAAATTCTATAAATGAAAATACTTTGATGTATCGTTACCTGGTAAAGCTGTACTTGACTTGGCGTGAAATTAGCACTGCTTACTACTGTTTCACGGTAGTTGATATAATACTAGCATTCTGCCGAGAATATCTCTCGCTTTCGAACAAGTAGCCTCCATACACGATAGGTCAGCACTTGTTTACATTGTATAATAATAGATCAGAGTAGTCCACGACATGAACTTTCTTAAATTACTATTTGATATACGCTCATTTCATAGTAAGCGAGATAACCTAGGCATACGCGCGCGCCTAATAATAACGTCGTACGCCAACTGATGTTTCAAGGATTCGTCGTGTGAGAGTTGGTTTTTGGAGTGCTTTTGTGTGCTCGTCAGAGTCTTAGATCAGCCGTTAGCAAGTATGTAACTGATGGGCTTTATTTTACAAAGACGTCAATAAAAAACTATCGCCGAGCTTTTCTTTGAGCAAAACATCAAGATCAGATTCGTCATCAGCTAAAACGAATGCCTGATAATATATACCTCCCTCTCCTCTAGCGACAGAGTAAGTCGCTTCACATCTAAATGAGATGATGTTCTATGTCTTCACATTTGTTGCACAATCACTTCACAGAGACTGCCGCTGTGTCCTGAAGTGTTGAAAAAAGTGAACATTTCCTGCTCTGGGCACCGAAGGACTCACGTCAGCGGAAGGTGAAACCAGACGAGTGCTTCAGTGGCGGATTACAGTGTGAAGACATCCTGCTCAGACCCAGGGGAATCAAGGCAGGGCGCCACTCGCGGCAGAACTATGGCTATAAGGAGAAGGCATTCGTCCAGGACCATACGTAGTGTTAGGGCCGTGGAGGGATACTTAGGACGCTGATGTGAGAGCCTCATCCGTAAGGGCGTTCAGAACCGCAAAGGAACAACCCTTGGGTGGCCTCTTCTGGTGCGCGGCTGGTTATACACAGTCGTCTGGTGTTGTATGCCCCAATGATAGAGTTAATTATTCTAAAAGAACACAATCAAATTGTAGCAATTCGGAACTTGATACGTCCTATGACCTGCTCCTTCTGCTGAGAATGTCTTTATATACATCATGTCCATATATATTCAAAATGATCAATTAGATCATTAAAACAATTTTCTTGTCGCACCCACGTACACGTAGGTAGACGCGATGGCTTGTGGATGGAGAATCACCGACTTAAGTGTTCTTCAATAAATTTACACTTTAATAGGTCACAACAATTTTTATGAAACACTAAATATACCGTGAGATAATCTTACATTGTAACAGCTCAAACCTCATGAAAGTAGAACCTGTTAGCCCAGAGATATCAAGTGATGATGACTAGGAAGATGCATTGGATAGATGTGCTCGATTTACAGGGTACTTTCATTTTTAAGCTAGAATTTCCATCATACAAGTCTATAAAAATCGAATTTTTGCGAAACCATCTTGGGAATCCAAAGCTCAATAACGTTGATACAGTATTTGTCATCGTTGTTGTCACGAATCACTCCAGCTGAAAACAGTTTCCACAGCTTCTATCGTAAAAAACCGCCGGTCGAACTCGATATGATGCGCAACAGCGCAACCTTCCCTATCGGCATTTGTTTGTGCCAGTCAACTTTCCCCTGTCGCTTCCTGGCTCAGTTGAAAGCCAAAGGATCGGTCGCTAATCCCGATAAAGTGTAACGATACTAAGGGCGTAGCTGCAGGCCATCGCATCAGCTAGATCCTTCACAACTGAAAACTTCAAATCCGCGCAGAGCGACACCCTCTAGAATGAGAATCGAATAAATGGGCGCCTCGCAAGTGATATGTGTTCGATGGAGCAATCGTGCTGTTGCACGCCACGACGGCAGAGAATTCACAACTCAGAGCTCTCTCTCTCTCGCTCTCACTCTCTGCATGCTTATGTAAATCGATCTTATTACAAGAATTGCGGATTCGAGCTGGACCTTGTATACGACTTGTGCACTGGCTTAGATCGTCCGATACACGATGGCTGAGGTGGCCGGTATCAATACTGAAATCGACAGCGCTATTTATGGACGTTGAAGTTGAATGGTCGTTAACGCGACGCAGTAATTAACACAGATTAAAAGCTCCGGACTCTAACACGACTCCTCAGCGAAGACAGCACTCACTAATGCAACAGCGAGTCGTGTGGTATTGGCTAACTGTTATGGTAGTAAGTGTTCGGGAGAGTTTTAAACTTAAAAAGAAGGTTATTTCGGGAATGAATATGCCTACCTATTGATGGAAAAATATGTGTGTATTGAACTAAATTACATCTTATCGGTACACGATAAGAGCGCACAAGGTAATTGTTTTCGAATATATCCACTTTTTGTAAAACTCAAATATACGAAGTCAATATCGTATTAAGGTACATGACTACGAGATCTTTCGTCTTCAACGACAGCTTTGTGTATTTACATTCAATTTCTAAAATCGTCTCACTTCCGTGATGGTTTCTTTTTTGCCTACTTGGACACTCGCGCCTGCTACCCACGACATACTCATGAGATACTCATCCACCTCACCCATTTTCAGGTAATTTAATCTCCGGCCATGAGTTGACCAATCCCCAATGATTCTTGTCTATCTGCATATGTGAATTGGATCTGCTAAAGTGAAAGATTGCGTTATACGAGTCAGCGATTCTGAGGTTGGTTTCCACAGAGCGAAGTAGAAGTGGCGTTGAATTTGTATTCTGTGTTAAGGGTCTCCGATACGAATTGAGATACAATTTCGCATTTGACCGTGCGCAAAGACGTCTTACCGACGTCTCAACCAGCATTATCATGATTGATTCCAACTGGAAATAACCGTACCAGTATTGGACGTAGGCTGCTATTTCTTGACAATAGGTTGTTCCATCGAATGCCACGTTTGGCTAATATCACTAAGTTAAATAAGTTATATCCACTTCGTCGTCTATTATCCTCTTCGATCCTGCGTGGATCAGACAGAAGCTGCCCTTGAAGCCTGTAGTCCATAGTGTGAGAATGAAGAAGCCATGACTGTTCACTTAAAAAGATCACTTTGTCATAAGCGGATCTATAAAACGGGCAGAACAAAATCGATAGCTACGGCCGTGGCAACGGCGCATTCTCCATAACCTTCACCAAACCCTGTAAATGGTACTTGGCTAATAACTGCTTCACCAAAGAGCCATCAATATATATAAATATATATATATATATATATATATATATATATACACGACGTCTATCAGTTAAATGATAGACTATTTTGAATCGAAGCGACTTAAGCAAGCTTCTGATTTCCGTAACAAATTATTTAGTATTGTGCGATTAGTCCGAGGAATTGTTTAGATATATATATATATATATATATATATATGAAACCTTGAGAAAACGCAATTCGTCCCACTGGACGAACACGTGGATTCGGTTTGTAATAAACTTAGTTCTTTAAATCATTCCGCATGATGTGTTGTGCAGTAGGAATATTCTTCGTGACAGAGGAACTTGGTAAAATATAAGCCTAGCCATTTAGCAAGAATACACACACACACACACTTAGGTTACAACATGTGAATCCCCTCTAAAAAAAATGTTAATAATAATTTTAAATAAAAGTTTAATAAACTTTTTTCAACCCACGGCTGACCTTCAGCTTCGTTGCCTTTACGTTGAATATCCAGCCGCTTGGCGGTACTACAGCATTCGTATAGGAGAGGACTCTGTTGCGGTGGATACGAATGAACCCGCTTGAATACCTGTCACCTATTTTGAATGACCGTATATACACAGACGACGTTTCATCGACGATTAGCCTTAATTGTTTGCCATGCGGATGATCTTTCTTGTTTTGTATGAATAGAAGTTGATACTCCTCTGCATGAAGCTACCGGTTTACTGTCACTGCTCACTACCCACGCATACACAAACACATGTTGTTGTGGTTACCACCGCCGCCGCCGCCTCTATCATAACGGTTTTGTTGTGCTTATATGCTTGAGAGCTGACACCCTTTGCGCATGGTAACGGCTTACTGCCACTACCGTATCACATGGGATTAGATGACAAATCTAGTATTAATAGATAAAATCTTTTGGGCCTCCTCTACGGATCGAACCCTTGCCAGCCATAGACTGACGCCGGAATAGACGTCTGTTAATTAATTCACTATACGTGCTACCAACTGCGTCATCACATACCCTCTCCAGGTCTACTTTGGCCGTGGCAACGAAACGCGGCAGACAGTACTCGCAGGATGGAATAAAAAAAAGTTCGCCTCTGAAGTAGATATTCGTTTGTACATATTTTATTACGAAAATCAGTGGTGTATTGAATAACGTTCACTTTTCAATGTTTGCCCGACTTCGCTAACGGCTCTGTGCTCTTGTAATAATCGTAATAATAATAGTAATCTCTCTCTCTCTCTACTTTCATAATATTAGGCTGTCCCCTTCAAACTGTCGCCTCTTTAAATGCCAATAACTTTTGAACTAAATGAGTTAGAACAAAGATCTTTTGGTATGAGTTAGAGGTACTCTCCAGCACACCGATTCCAGCGCTCTGGGAGTTTTGGAATAGCCAAATATTTACCATTTGCATTTCCATATATAATTTCGTTATCTATTGCTTTTGCGAGTAAGTCGACGGTTGCATATGGAACCCCACCTATTGCCCTTTTTAATGCATGGAAACAACCATAATCACACGGGCTTAAATCAGGAGGATATGGGGGTTGATGCCATCGCTCAATATTGTTCCCCTCCATCCAGGCCGCAATTTCAGCAGTGCGGTGAGGTCGTCGAGTAACCACACTCGGTGCTGTCGATCCCCACGCCATTTGTTCATCAATGTCTTCAAAAAGTCGAGATATCGGGGAGCATTGAGTTTTTCGTTTGCCGCTAATATTTCGTAATAGCAAACACCCTTGCTATCCAGAGCGAGTATAATCAACACCTTTCGTCCGAATCTATCTGGCACTGCCACAGACGCCGCCACTTCCCCTTGTCGGAGCCACTGTTTTGCTTGGTCCTTCTCAGGGGGTCTATGCAGGCTAACCCATGTCTCGTCTATCGACACGGTGTGCTCTAAGCGACTGGTTTGTTGCGTATAAGTATTCAAATTAGATGTCGAACACTCCACACGCATTTTCATTTGGTCAGCACTCAGTTTATGGGGAACTCAATTTTCATTGATTTTCTTCTTCTTCAGTATATTGGTGATAATTCTATAACACGTCGTCCGAAGAATCAAAGTTTCAGCCGACAAAGACTCCATGGACCAAGCTCTAGTTTGCTCAAAAGCTGCCTTGATTCTTTCAATCCGTTCGTCCCTTGTCGCACCTGATTTGTGGTCCCCACCTCGATGGTCATCGGTGTCCATATCTCCACTGTTAAATCGCTTGCACCAATTTTGCACCGTTCGCAGGCATAAGGCAGACCTACCGTACTCCTTCACTAATTGCCGATGGATTTCAATTGGAGGATGTCCTTGGAGAAACAAAAACTTGATGATTTCCCGTTGATTTTTGGGGGAATTTGAACTTTCGGCTGCAGTGTTCATCTTTCTGATCGTATCGAAACCACTCAGTGTTCGAAAGGAAGCCACGTTCCTACCGCGTGCCCACTCCAAAAATGAACGCATTGTGTGGCGTAGTTCGGGCTGTGCGCCATCCGAAAGGCGCGACAGTTTGAAGGGGACTACCTAATAATAATAATAATAACAATACAACAGTAAGCTACGACTATGAAATACTACGACGTGACGCTTTCGCTTTTCATTTCAGAATATGCGCGTATATAAAAAATTCAGTTCATCTTATTTATTCAGTTCTATTTTGCTTCTTCGAACACTCTGTGATTGCATGGGAACGATACACGGCAATGGCCATCTATATCCAATACTAAGCGTATCTGTTTCTTCTCCTGGCTGACCCATTTGAGAATATCACGAAGATCGGGACTCAACGTCTGTGTACTCCCTTGTTGAAGCAGCAGTCTCTCTGGAGGGCAATAAATTTACCTGAGGAAATTTCACGTTCCACTACTCCCCAACAGTAATTGACATTTGAATGAGACAACGAATAATGGATTACCCAACAGCTCTCCGCTTAGCTCTCCGTCCGTCGACATTTGCATATGTATGTATATAACTTGTATTTCAACGAAAGTGCTCACAGCTGCGCTCATACATGTGAATGCCTATCCAGCAGAAAAACGAGAGAGAGAGAGAGAGCGAGAGAAGAAAAAGACGAAGCGATGGCATCGAGGGAAATCTTTTCTGTCACTGTTTTATGCCACTTGCAACATCAACACGTAATGGAACGTTGACCTTGTCTCTATGACCTCACGGCGATTTGCTAATTTTGTACATTAGTGCTGAAAGTGCAAAAACAATATTGTCTAACAACGAAGTTAAGGCAAATACACTTATTAAGCACACGACACCTATAATAGACGGTAATCGTGACGGGTCGTTTGTTCAATTTCACAAATATGCCCATATGGTTTCGGCTTTATAATTCGACGGGCTTGGTCACATAGGAAGCGCTTTTAGGATTTTCACGTGAGTCACATAATGAACAATATCTTGGCATATTTGATTAACGGATACGGATGTCAATATGATAGGTAAGCCGTCTTGTAGCCGTAGTACTGAACTAATAATTTGTAAAAGCATAAATTGTTAAAGACCATTTAACAGATCATGTGGTACATGATCGTATATTGAAGAAACCTGATATACACCTTTTATTCAAAATTTTTTTTTTGCGAGAACTTAAGCATTGTGAAACTGCAGTTCTGAAAATAAACCACTAATGAAATGAAAAAATGATAAATTCGTGAGTGTTACTCACCTATACATGGCGAGAAAAGAGCACCGGTCCATTGACCCAGAGGTTCGAGGCCGTTTAAGAATTCTCACAAGCATTGAACATTGTAATACATGCCCCTCATTGTTTTTATTATGACAGCCTATAGATATAGAGGGCGGAATGAAGTATCCCTCAGGCGTCAAATTTTCATCTGCGTCAAATTCAATACTTTATGGTAAGTTCACAATAGGAATAGTGTAGATGATGGGCATCAGCATCAGCAACACACATCTTCATCTAACTTCGACAACAGCAGGCCTAGTCTCCGTCATTTGTGACAGCACGTATAAGTCTGCTATAACGGCACGTGACGCAAGTGATAGTATAGCGAAGGCCACTCCAATGTCGATACACTTCGCCGTGTAAGGCCTGAAAGACAACACTGGCTTTCTCCACCCTTCGTCGAAGATTTACTTCCCCTCAGGGAATATAGTAGACGCCTTCATAAATATGTAATAGTAAAGTATACGGCCAATGTTATTGTTGGTTCGTCGTGGGAGGACGGCGGAGTCGCTGCCAGGTATCCAGCAGTACATTATCGGCTTTTTAGAATTAGTCGCGCAATTCGTTCTTTGGGCTTCACTAACAATGGTAGCACAAAGATAGTTTTATAAAAAATTGAGAAGCTTCAAGCAAGCTCGTTAAACTAACGTGCCCAGGTAAGGATAACCACCCTTGTCTTCTTCTATCTTGGAGGTCACGCACGGCAATATGACTGATTTGCCTACAAGCGTTACCACATCTCCTGTTGATCTAGAGTGGGCGAATATTGACGAGACTACCAAATAAGCTATGCGTTATCACGAACATAGAAAAGGCTTACGGAGGATTGAAAAACTCAAATCCGTTGGTAGACAGACGGTTGTATGCGCGGATACAGGCTATGTTGGCCTGACCTGTTCACGTTGCGCGGCATGAGGTGTCTGGAAAGTGGAACATGGAACGCGATGACAAGCAGAGCAAGAAGAGTAACCGCCATCCACTGGATAGCTTCGTTGGAGATATTGGTCGAACTGTCTATTTCATGTAAAGCTAATTGAAACACGCTGTAGAATACTATGGAGTATCGCGTGAAGATGGGACACAATCAAAACCTCCAGTGCCTGAACGCTTTCTAAACGACGAGCACAGACCGAAAATAGCCAAGTTTGACACTTTGAGCATGAATCCAGATTCTTCGTAACTGGCATAGATTTCCTGCATCAATCAAACATTTATTCTTTGGTGATGTCCTATGAGAATACGAAATTCGGCGGCTGACACTGACTATGCTGATACTGAAGTGCAGCTTGTGCTTCCCTGACACAAGGCATTTTTGAAAGACAGTGTCAAACTTCTCATTATGTCAAACGGAGGGAGATGGATGCGCTCAGGGTTTGCTTTTGCACTGGCCCGAATATCTTTCCAGCTCTGTGCGAGGTCGCGTGCAAATGGCACCGACAATTGACGCAAATTTCTTAACACATACAAAAAACCTGATTGCCCATCTCATCTGAGATATTAATATATATATATATACATATATATAATATATATATATTATATATATATACTTATATAATAATATAATATAATATATATATTATTATATATATATATATATATATATATATAATATAATTCTACGCTGCAGTGGAGCTGCAGTGTTACACACTAATTCGGAAGAGCAGTCGCCGCTCATAGTCGAGAAGAGGACTTGTCATTGCAGAATAGTTTCCCTCAGGTAGCTTTAAAGAATCGATAGAAGATAGAGTCGTGGATAGGCACTTTGTCGCTTATACATGAAAAGGCAGGACAATGAGATCGAGGTCACAGATTGAGCAAGAACGAGATGAGGGATTGAGAGGGAATGCATAATATTCGATTACAAATATAGCTTTGGAAAAGTCAAGGCTCGGATTGAGATCTAACACAGCCGCTGCAGAGTCTCAAGAACACCTAAGTAATTAAAATTGAGTAGCTCCAGAATCAAATAAGAAAAATGTGATCGATGCTACATGCGCACAGAATAACGACATCCCACACCAATGTCGAAAATATAATTCAAACCTTACCATCATTCAACTCGATTAACTTTAGACTTCAACGGTTGCTGACAGTTAGGTTTATAGTTTTCTATGCTATGGGAACTTACATTGGCACTCGACGAGCGGTGAGGAAAAGTAAGTAAAAGGAAAAGTACGAGGTAAGTTACCACGTTCCAATAATTAAATTTTTTTTATAATATTTCCACACAGATCGTGTAAGTGCGATACGTCGGTTGACAAGTCCTGCCATATTCAGTTCGGTTCCACAGGTTCTAGTAAGATAAAAAGTGAAGTATGCGATAAATATGGAAGGTGTTAAATATGTTCACTGTTGCTAATATTAGCAAGAGTGTTCAGCGAGCTCATTCTAGTACATTCGCCCGTATAATACTTAGTATATCTCTCTCTTCACATAATCTATATTTGCAGTTGTCATTACGATTATGAAACAACTCTGTATGGCAATCCCCAGACGATGATAATGATGATGAACGCCGTGAACGGATGAATTCTGTTTATAAGATGTCGCCTTGGCCGATCTGATTGCTCCCACGCGGAATCTATACTCGCAGAAGAAGTCGGCATCTATGGTGATTATTTTCTATTTTTCCAGCTCGACAATTGTTCGATGTACGTCCAGTGTCGGGGAAGATCCAATCATTGTTTATCATATAGACAAATTCGGCATTCGTCTACGGGAAATATACAAGAGGTTACTAATACATTTTCCACTATCTTTGGAGATTGCATGGGGTCAAAATAAATCGTATTTAAAGCTCGCTATCACCTCAGTGCCTCGCTATGTCTCAAATGGTGAGGGCAGTAGCGTTGCTGCACAAGACTCCCTCCCGCATGTGTAGTTCATTATGACCAAATGGTTAGATATTCATGCAGCAGGGGACGTCCGATTACGTTCTATATACGAAGCTCGGGTGGTTGTGGTTTCTACCACGATGCGTGCCTTTGATATAATCGATCACTGATGATATCACATACAATAGTAGTGATGATGGAGTGGCGACCTTTTTACGATCACATAGTAGCTTTTTATAGTCTCAAGTAAGTAGTGACATAAATTGCAAGTTTCTTCTTCTACGGTGTTATTATGTCAGCCATTATGCTCAAGAGGAATCTTCGATAAACGCTGTCCATTGCATAATAATGGATTAGACTGGCAACGATCGATGCCCAAATGCATGTTCGCAGTCGTAGTTAACGTAATACGATTCATGATCATCGGTGAATCGGTTATATATCGCATCAGGTTCAAAAGCCATCAAGAATAGACGACAACAAACATTATAAACGCACTGTAGCTATTACTGTAGCTACATCCTGACGATCTCTCGAACCTCTATTTTATTCCCCCTCGGTAGATATCAATTGTTGTCAGCGCGGTGGCGTTTGGACGGTGGCTAAATCTCTGGATGTAACAAGCTAGAGGCCGCAGGGTCGAGTCCGGCTGTGTGATGATGATGACCATATAAGAGATAACTTAAATTGAATCGTGGAATTGCAGTTCCTTTAATAAACCAATAAAGCTTTACACTTTAGCTTTGTTAAAGGGATGGTGCTCACTGAGCCGGCACTGCCAACGAATCATGACAATAACCCCCTTGTTGTATTTTCTTATGCTAATAAATAGACTAATGACGTTGAAATATCTATATTTATAATAGCCTCATATGCGGGAATCTTTCTGTGCCTTAATCAACAAAAGTGTATATTAATATTTAGACGAAAGCAATTCACCACCAAATGACTTCAGATTATCAAGTGGTAGAAGTCACTGCTCGAAATGACTCGAACAATGGCTGTATCCACAACAGCTCCGTTTATTGAGATTGGCAACGTCAATCATTAGAAGGAAAATCAATTACGGTGGAATTAACGCATCTTAATGATGCACCTCGAGACTTTAGGCCGGTTGTCCGTATTTGTTAATAACATCGCTACGGACACTGTAATCCGCAGACTAGCCATCATTATTATTAAGGTTTCATATCAATTAGGACATCTAGCACGTTACGTTTATTGCTTCGTATGCAGCAGCCCTGCAGTTAATTAGACAAGAGAGTTTGTACCAAAGGTGGCTAAGTGTGTAATCCAGTATCTTTTCTCTCCATTTCTTCGTGCGGGTGGTGCAACTCGTCATAGCAGCTTCTATGTGTATCGACCCGTTGAATAAAACAAGACATGCAAGACTTCTCGATAGACATTATCATAGAAGGAGAACTGATCCGAGAAATGCGGCAACTGATTTGTGAACAAATTGCTAACTAAAGTACGACCGAGATACCAAACCCCGTCTTGATCCTAAGAGTCCTTTATGGTCCAGAAGCATTCTTCTGAGACTCAATATATATATATATATATACATGTATAGATACGTCGGGCTTTACACCTTCGCTAGAGGCTGGTTGCAGGCAAGCCTCTGAGGGCGGTTGATTAAGGCCGAGTGGCTGAGTAAGGATCTTCACTCGATGTGCCGACGCTCTCGGGGGAGCATTAGCTCCGAGAGCTGGGCGTCCACTAAAGCACTACCATCATCACAACCAGCCACCACATACTTGTTCCATACGCTCCCTTGAAGCCACCCGTCCGAAATCTGCTATATCCATAGTGTTCCTCTGGGGTTCCGGCTGGTTCCTCTGGCAAGCCTTCAGGACTTACAGTAAAAGCTACGGGAGCTGTTCTTGACGGCGAGAACATTGAAACTCGAGACTCGTCAAAAAACAAGTAAATTAAGTGGTTACACTTACCCAATATAATATCGTTTTTGGCGAAGATGCATAAATACACAACGACTGTTTAATTCTAATCTATATCGTCAATTGAGGTCTTTCGTAATATTTTTTAAGACGAACTCGTGGCATCAATCTAAAACTGACTACTTAATTATTACTTTAATAATGTATATATTTTCAAATATCATACTGAATGCATATGCCACACAGAATTTGCTGTTTCAATTTTGATGCCAAAACAATTGTTCCACAGCGAAGCTCACGAAAGGCATCGCGAGGCTAAAAAACTATATGCATCTAGAGTCGATGCACATCGCAGTTATTGATCTCCTAAATCATTTACCCCCTAACGAAGTTGCTCCACCTCTATGGGAGAACTTCATCCCATCGGAAGTGTCTATAAGGGTCGCTATCTCCGCCCAAACGGCTCACTGGGGTAATTGAACATGGGAATTTCATATGGTATTATTATATAATACTATCATTAGCCCTTCAGTTTAGATGCCTTAGAATACTGTAATATTCGCGTCCTCTAATATCGGTTGTATTCAGAATAGGTGCATCCTTGAGAGGCAAGTGGCAAATCCTCGATTAGTTTTAAAATCATACCCGCATAATCCCATTTGATTATCGACCCCTTGTGATTAATTTATAGTCATATATATATCGTATATTTTACTCATATTAATATACTCTTTACAAAAGAAAGCGGTACATTTCGTTATAATATTAGTTCAATGGTACTTTGAAATGTACCCCTGCGAGAGGGATACATAGGGAGAAGTCAATATTCAGTCGCATGGAAGCGAACGATGAGATCCGATTATCGAAACGAAGCGATGTTAAAACTGTTGTGACCCCCCCTCCCCCCATTATTATCATCGGCACCACCCGCATATAATATATTGTAATGAAATTTGATTTGATATCATGATGTGATCATATATATATATATAATACAGGGTGTGGAGTAATTATTGAGGAATTCAGTGAATTTGAATGCTGTTCCAGAATGAAGTGTTAAAGCGTTGTACTTTAGCTGAGCGATTGGGCTTTCAAAAGAGACGTAAAACATTTTTGTTTACTTGTATGTTAGGCATAGCACATCTTACCTGGCGAAAATCAAGTTATAGTAAACGATTCATACAAACTCTAGCCAGGTTAGATTTATATAATATATTAATATAGAATACTCTATTTTGCTTGTCCCGTGGTACGACATACATATCTGACCAAACATCTTACACCGCTGAAGAATGCCAAAGCAAAAACGTGTACATCTATATATACTAATATTTTCCATAAGATTTCGGTCATCATTTTAGAAGGACATTCACTTCTCATGCTCAACAATTTCGCCGCCCCCTGTACATTAGCTACTACACATTGTTCTTCTAACGAATACACGGGAACTTCTCTCTGTTCAAAAGTCAGCTTGAAGTCACCGCATAATTAGACAGCGAAGTCAGACCTGACATCGAGCAAACTGATACAAGCTGAATCAACTTGATAATAAAAGATTCAATATCAAACATACCGGCAGCTCATAGGTTTAGTAATTACATCACATTCGAAATCGACGACTGTCCCTTGCTGTAATCAATGGCCGGTACATTGTCGCAGAAAAACTTTGGGCAATGTCACGGAGAGGATTGAATGGGTTATATCGGAGTGAAGCGCGTCAGTTTACCAGTCCGAATCGAGACCTAGGCTTGTTATAGATACAGATCCGGGTCATCAATCGTGGTCGCGTATTCCGTCTGTCCTTCGCTGCCCTGGACAGCGAACGTTGGGGAAAGCTATTGAAGGTTTCAGCTCTAGCCACAAATCGATCGGTGACTTCATGAGATCGTACAGTTGTAAATCCCTTCCTCACGTAAAGTCTCATAGATACCCCAAAAACGCACTTGATTATATGTACCTTAAACATTACAAGTAGGCATGTGAAACCACTAAAATATACACAGTAGAAGGTTGCCCGTATTAATTTGAAGGTTATTTATCGGGAACGGAATCATTCTTGATAGGGAATCGACTGAACTACGATCGACATTATTCCAAACGAGGCTATGCGGAACACAGGATTGTTATTGTCGCTATTGGTGTAATCAATGTGAAACAAATATATATATAACCGTGGCGTACCGTGCATTAACGTTGATAATAGACTACCGAAGTACGCGACAGAATATTAGCAAAGTAAAAAGCAAGCTACCCGGACAGCTTTGTATGGCAGCGACTCAATAATATTTTGTTTCATTTTGATTGATTAATATTTATTTACTAGTTGCCCTATGCCAAATAACTAACGGGCGTCATGTCGCACTAAAAAAATCATTTTAAATGGGTGTTGCTATTGTCTATTCAAAAGAGAAAGGGCTTCTTCGGCTTCGTCATTGTGGCAACTGGTTTTGTTAGTTGTTGAGTGTTATCGCATAAAATTTATCATAGGTGATATAATTATTTATGTCCTCAACGAGCGTTACGCGCCTAATGATAAATCATTAATAATCGCTTTCTGAATGAGGCTGCCAAACGTACCATAAAGTCAAACTTTGTTCAGTCCTGTGTTGACGCTTCTATTATTATTATTATTATATCCTAAATAGTTATCAACAATTTAAATGGTTAAATATTGCCAATTTGAGAGAGAGATGCGACTTTATCACAAAAATACCTCTGCATGTGGGCAGGTCTGTTGGCAAGGTATCCAAGTCCGGTGGGGCACTTAGGACCATATCGTATGGAACATCGTTGCCTTATATTGTAGGACTACTACTTATTGTAAGCGGCCCTACGGTGGTATCAATGAGAATACTGTGATATCGATGATGACTTACGGCGCTCGACGTGCGTAAGTCATATTCTTTATTCTGTGCTGCATTGTGGTTACCATACACACATATTTAAGTATACATTGTTTCCGGTCATTACCGTCAACTTAGTTTGGTCAGGGCTCCCGATACCCTGGTAGGTTGCCGGTGTCTAACAGCGCAACGTTGTTTGGTCATGCGCTGTTAGTGTAGCCCGCACTTACGTCGCTGTGCCGTGCACAGCCGCGAAAGCGGCGGTAACGTTCGAGGTAGCAGTGCACATCTCCACTTGGAGAGTGCGGTTTGCACGACGTATGGTGGTCGGCATGTGGACTGCTCATTCATGTGTTTGGTCTCTCCGAGAACGGACAGCTCTGTTGGCGGGAACATCTGTGCATGAGCGTGATGTGCTGTAGTTGTGTGTGGATGTGTTTACTACAATATAATGTAAAATGATGTCTCCTATTCAAGATTCTGCTGAAGATTCGCCGGCAGCAGGAGAATAGCGATCGTGTCCAATCTCAACTATGTTGTCTTTACAAATGTCTATATATATATATATATATATATATATATGTACATGTTTGATTCTGTCGGAATTGATTATGATTGTGCGTTTTAAAATGTACACTATTATAATTAGAAAAGCAGTTGGGGACATGTTGTGGTATCTACATTAGTATTTTTGGACGTTGAGTGACGTTTAAGGTCCTCTATAGTGATTTCAATAGTATGTCATCGAGAACTATATTTATCCACAATAGGAATTGTGTTACCAATATCGAATATTTATAATCGAAAGTTTCACGGTAGAGTCCCTCGGAGATGGCGCAGAGGTTATTACGTCTTCGATTCCTGGTGGATGGGGTTCTCTTCGCTGATTGCCAAATATAAATAAACTTTGAGACTGCTTCTACCCGGGCTATTATTGCTGATTACTATTGTATTGCATTCGACCGATGCTCGACTATTTGCGATTTTATTCGACAAGTAACAAATTGCAAATGCCGTCATTGATTACATTCTGATATCGACAGATACATATCCCTCATGCGTAGTCGTTAGGTGCGCTGCAGAGTAATCACACCTTGATTCATTTAGGAGAGACACAAAGAGAACTTCAATATTCAGCGGCGATCGGGATAATTGTTTTACTGCTTTTGCCAAGAATAAAGCTTATTGTTCAGCCTAGCTCAGGCCACCTTACGTTCTCAACTAATATATCCCTTGAGATATATAGTGATATCTATATATGGCACGGCACGTGTACACATACACAGATAGCTTGGTATATAAAACAAGCATGATTTATTCACGTACACCTTTAGCCTTTACCTCAGATACGAAACATGTTCGTTACGTATATAGCTTTATCTATATCAAATTAATAAATCTGTAGAGAATAAGCAAAGGTGGCCCCGACAGGTCCTCATAGTAATACCTAAAGGTTAAGAGCTGAGGCCTGTCAGATAGGGGAACAGCTGAGAGTCAGCTCGGAAAAAAAAAAATAAATAAATCTGTACCAATTTTTCGCAACCTCGACGCGATACATTGATTTCAACATGGTCAACAGGTTAACATTTCGTAATGAATCGACCTTTATACCGTCTACCAGGAAACAAGTTGCGGGCATTCGTTTAGTTATTTGCTCAATCCTTCACATTTTGTTGTGGTACATGAACGAATTAAAAGTAATTAAGGGTGACGACTCCATGTTGAGCTGTCATAATAACAATATGCACTAATCGATCCGTTATCCTCGACATCCTGCAGAACGATATCGTATCGCAATGGCCCCACCACATATGGCGCTCGCCTGCGTGCCCGATCTACACAATGACGTTCCAGTTCTAAGCAAAAATAGCGTCAAGACAGATACAGATGAATTATTGACACGTGCTACCAGCCGGCTAAACAGTCCACATCCATCAAGTATTACCCCACTATTCCAATGGCTCTTAGGTAAAACAACAACTACGAGCCGAGTATACGCCCCCCTCCCCCCCCCGTAGGACACGCTACATCGGACACCCTCGAGTCGACGCAACAAACGAATAAAGGCGACGATGCAAGAATAAGCGGGCTGTGGGTCAACGACTATGACTGACTAAATGAACCACGGGAATGAATACAACGTCTCGATGGTCTCCGCCTTCTTCGCCTGGAATAGCTTCGCTGTTCCGAGGGAGATGTCTGGAAGCGATGCGGGACCTGAATGCGAACTGAGCCTTCCTGTTTCAGCGTGAATAAGTTACCACTGAAGGGAGACGACATGGCGAACGAACGGACGGCAAACGGAGATCGAGCTTAGTTAAGATGCATAATTATAATTATGATTATTGCCATCGCAACGAGTTGCGCTGGGGTTTGTGAACGAAATTGATGATTTTATGGATGCGAGCATACAGCAAATGAAAGCCCCCGCTATAGTTACAGCAGCAGAAGACGCTACTTAAATCTTTATTAAACGTTCGCTCGGCGGTTTGAAGGGCTGACGCCCTGACTCGAAAAAGCAGCAGGTTCGCAGCAGGTTCGAGCCCCGTAAAGTAGTAAAGACAAAGCCCGCCGTAATCCCATCCTATATACCGAAATACACACACAACATAATACATCATAATTAAACAGAGCAATCGAAAAACCAGTGACCAGTGTCTACATTTTCTCGAGCAAATCAGCGAGGCGGATGTTCGGGTATTGGGCTGAACTCAAACCCTCAGCATTTGTTTCAATGCAGAATATGGTCCACTACGATATATGCTTAGAATAAATAAGCTAAGACTGGTAAAGAGATGCTGTGTGATACATAATTTACTTTAGACAAATTTACACGATCTTCATTCTCGAAATAAATGTCCAAATACAGTATATGAACGTGTTAATCTCCACGATAGCCTTATCTATGAATACCGTATGTTCTATTCGCTGCATTTCCGCAAGAGACATTTTGAGGACATTTTGACCAGCCAGCAATAGTCGTTCCGCCCGGAGATTTTCACCCCGATGTTGTATTGTGCTATTGAGTATGCACAGCCGTGCATACTCGTACACAGCTCGATACAGCAGCAACAACAGTGACAACGAGTAGAAGAGTTGAATTGTAGAATGGGGGTATCCCAGGAGCTACTGGCTGTTAGAATGTGTCCTATGGACCCGCACCACGTTAGCCCCCACCCCAACTGTAACCTGTCATTAGAGCAATGCTGTTATTATCGCCACCATCAGCTGCTCCAACCCCCACCGCCCGCCCGCCCGCCCGTCTCCCCCTCCGGGAAACGCCGGGGCTCTGCACACTACGCGACGGTCACGGACTATAAATTCTGACGAAATGATGCTCCGTCGCACTCCGCCCGCCCCCTTCATGGGTCTGTGGTCAGTTCGCTCCCTGAGGGGCGCTAACATCGGCGGCGGCGGGTCGTCGTCACCGCCGCTTCGGAGACTTACGGATGGATGCATCTCTCACGGGTTGCGTCACCAAGCAACATTCAAGTCGACTCTGTATGGGAATATACTGTCTATCGGTGTACGCACAGACCCGGTCGTTGAGTGACTCTCAAATGGGCAACAGACTACATCTCATTTAGAAGATGAATCCGACATTAGTAATCATACGGCATCGTCATGCTAAATGACGTGCAGAAGCACAATAATTATCAAATGTTGATCGCCTTAGGATCATCTATTAATTAATTTACAATTTGGCAACCTTGTCGGTCGTGCACCTAAAATAAAATTTGGAACAATATAATCTCTTGCAATTTGTTTGGGACCTTCCTAAACAAAGCTTAATGGATAGGATGTGGTTTTCTTGACAAAGAATATTTCTCAAATATGTCTTTGTGGAGCACTCACTTTAAATATAAAGTATTACATAATCTATTGAGCATCTCTAGTATTTACATCTATTTTAGGAAACACCTGAGCAAGCAATGCGAAATCATAGTTTAGCTCCTCCTAAAGGGCTAACCACACCTTTATAATTTCTTCTAGCATAGTACTGAACTGAGTAATTAAATAGCCATGATTATATCCAAATCTCCTATGCGCCAGAGCCATTACCATTATCTATTCACCATGACAAGACTTACCATGCCAAGGTCAGATACTCGCTGAGCTGTGATATCTACAGTCATTTGAAATAAAACTATAATAAAATGTATCTAATAAATATTTTATCTAGTCCTATTAATGGCCACAAGTATGTGTTATTATACACTTCGGGGAAGCTGAATGTTTGACCAGGCACTTGGCTATAGTCGCATAGCAGCGCGAGGGTCTTCGCAAAAAAGAGCACAGCAGTGTCAACTATCTTTGAAATGATTGGAACAGTTAAGCTGGTGCCAAAAACCCTTGAGGCAGAGGTTCCATTGAGGAAAGGTCTCATTGAATGTAAGGTCGGCGTCTAGACGGAAAAAATAATTGCCAAACTTGTTATTGAATTCGGAGCTTACAACAACAGCAACATGGAATAGGAAAATTGCGCCGAGTATACAGACGAAATTTGACCTGTTCATACTCGAGTCGTTTGCTTACATGTAGCTCAGCGTTGGTTCCGTTTGTTAAAACACACTTGAACCGAGAAGATGAGACATTGTTTTGTCCTGAAAATCAACGTCCCTTGATTAACTTCATCGAAAATTGGTAAATATATTAGACAGGATGGCCTTCGCCTGGCCAAACGTTAACGACTTGGGTAGACTGGAGTGTTGAAGACCACAGAGGAGGTGACTTTAGTTCGGGACATCTCACGACGAAACGAGTTCCGACGACTACCGTAGGCTTTGAGCAAAGTAGAGGTTGGACAATAACCTCTATGTCGGCTTGTTCTAGAAATATGGCTACTACATGTACGAAGTTATAATGAAAACGTTGAAAATTACCAAGAAAAATGCAAATTGCTTCCCCGCGAGCTGATTCCGGCGCAGATAGAGACACGTGTAGCATATTCTAAACGCAACCTACAAGACTATTAGCAGGAAAAAACAGGTTGACGCACGCCGCTGCGATCGACGGGTCTTGGGTGAAGACTTGTTCTGGCCGCGTGAAAGAAATCGGGTAAGAAAATGGTTTCCAACAGAAGGAAGCCCATCCCAAGTGGCAGTGCCGAATGGATTTGGTCCCAAAGTAATGATTATACTTACTGCGGACGTTAACGACATTTGTAAATGAAAATATCGATAACTAGCTGACATCCCGAGTTCTTGCAAAGAACCGAACGACTTAATAAATCGAAACAAATAGGTACGTGGATCGAATGGACAATTGATGACCGGGTCATCCTGACTTGTAATAGGACCATCATAACATGGGTATAATTGTGATCATCAGTTCAATACAAATCGTTGAAAACGTTATGGCGAACTTTGGTGAGTCAGGGTGTCATCTCTCTTCAATATATTTTGTGACTTGCAAAATCGGTGACTTAGCCATGCTAAGTGGAATACTCGTTCGAACCGAACCTGTGTAAAATTTATTTCACTCTTTAATGTATTGTAACGAATGGCGAGATGGCCTAGGGTGAGGCAACTAAGCGAAAACAGTGGGATTCTCGCGTATGAACGCAATGGATGACACAAGGAGGGTTTCTTTATTGTACTGACTGAGGTACACTCGAGGAGCCGGCTTCACTTCCGCTCTCACCGACGAGACTGGTCGGTGATGCCACCCTTCTTCCGTTGATAGTATCCGCTACCGTCTGTGTGCACGCCTTCCCCTGATAGTACCCTCGCCCGTCTGTGTGCACGTTCCTGCTCCCCCACAATACGTAGATTCTCGTACATGGCCATTTCGTGATTGAGTGTACAATTCCCCATACACCATACGTGCATTTTCTTACAGTATCAATAATAACATTTCAGATATCAGCACCGATCATCGCATAATGGGTTGTCTATTTCCAACAATTCGCTACAATGGCTGAGCAACTTCATTATCGTAGGTAAAACGAAATATTTATTGGTATCAAATGTTCGCATCCACCACTCAGCGAATAATTGCGTCCCATATGAGACAGACACTTTTGTAAGATTTGATTGCAAAGCACGGTACACTTCCTAATTTGAGATGAAAGGTAACTCCATCATGAGGAAGTCGTGTCTGACGACCTCTGAAACTAAACAATAAATCATTAATTTATTTTCATGCTGGTATTATGCTTAATACGAGAGAGTGGATACGATTTTGATCAGGGAAGCGAGTCACCCGACTGACTAAGTATGAGGCCACGTCATTAGCAGTAGATAGCACTGATCAGTTTGTTTTCCGATACTATTCCAAAGGTATTATCAAGTTATTACTTTACGGTTGAAGTTGGGTGACAATTTGTACCCCATGAACGTCTAACTGTATTAATCAACAGCTCACGTTGATCCCTTTAAGAAGAACATCCATAGATCTCCAAAAGAATACCTAGAACATAGAAGCCCCACTACCCCGTCCCTAGGCGTATCCAAGATGGAAATCGGGTTGCCCATTTAGATTTGTGAAGGAAATCTTTGCGTTAGAAATTCCGTTGCACGTGGTTCGCCTACATCAGTCCATTTATTTCATCCTTCTCCTGATATCTGTAGAAAGCTTAATTATTGTTTGCCCAGTCCTCGCAGTGTTTCGAAGGCCACAGGTCTAAAGTAATGACACTCATTCATTAATGGGGCATATTTTCTATTCTTGGCTTGTTCGGCTGCTTGACCAGGCAGTGACTACTGACGTAAGAAGGTGCCAAAGTGTAATTGCCACAATGTAATTCCAAACAAGAATGTTATTTCTGGAAAAGGAGATTAACAACATACAATCAGGAAATTTCAAATTTTCAAATTTTTCTAATTGCAGCGGAAAATATCCGCCGTTAACGAATGCAAGGAATATACCTGGAAGGAACAGCTCTGGCCAAAGTTAACGAGTTCCTGAGGCCACGACGTCACAGTCTTTATACAATAGAGTCCATGTCGACCAACAAGTGAATCAACCGGTTCTCGACAGAAACTAGTTCACTTCCCAAACGCAAAATAAACCTACTTGAACACGGATACATTGGTCATCAAGCATTACCCTAGCTATTATTTCGTGCATCGATGCTATTTTGTACATCGAAAACCTTTGAATAACAAATACTTGAACAAAAACGAGACGATATGAAATGTAAAATGTGCAACGCAGAGGGCGAACTCAATGAGCATTATATCATAATGAATGACTGATACGTTGGAAGACTTTAGAACGTTACACGATATCTTTAGTTGAGTTGACGTTAATCTGAGGGATACGAGCCCGGTGTCAAGCCCGGTGGGATAGTGCATTCGAGTGCGCATTGCAACTAGGGATGTAACACGCAAGTGTACGGGTTCGATGACCACCGTTTCACATTTGTATTTAAAGGGGTTGTCCGTCTCATGAAGCAATGCCGAAAAGAGCTGTACCGTGGTCGTTAATTGTTGGCTGAGAGCCAGGCCGAAAACAATTGTTTGAGGGATATGGGCAAATAGAAAGTGGTAAGAGGTAACGTAAGGGAAAAGGTACAGCTTTTTTTATTAAAGGAACTGCGATTAAATTTCACAATGCAGTTCAACTTATCTCTTATATGACATCATCATCATCACACATCGGGACTCGATCCTGCGGCCTCTGGCTTTTCACAGCTAGAGATTTAGCCACCGTCCAAACGCCACCGCGCGAGGCCAAACGCATATACTTAAACAAGAGAGGGAAATTAACGTTGTAATATACTAATACGAATAAAAATATGAGATAAATGACTACGTGTTCCGTGTATCGAAAGCACGAGCAGACTACGCGGTCCTGATGTAGAGCGCTATTCTTGTATAAGATTATTTATAATAACAAAAGGTATGGTGAGAGGATCGCTCCAAATGTGCGTCAAGCCTGAAACATGCTACAGGAGCTCTATTGTGGACGCTCTCGAAAGAGAACCTATGTTCGCATGATGTGACCTCATCTATGCATCGAAATGACATTGATTTAATTGAGCCGTTCTGTTAGATCAGAGGAGTGGTGTGTTAAAAATATGAAAATTAGAATTAGTTTCTATCTTCTGAATGCAGAAGACTACAGATCGGACACTGCTACAAAATTAAAGCACAATTCAAGGGTTCAAGAAACTTGTAGATGATGTAGGATCCAGTTCACTAGTAAGATAAAATGATTACATATATAAATCTGTATCGTTGTCGAATTATGACCCAAAAAAACAATATTGAGGACAACGGTTGATGACCTCGCATATTGTTGTATACGAGGTCGTCCTTTGACCGCCGATGTCAACGGATCGCACACGCTCGACATGCTCTTTACGATAAGCCTACGATAAAAATTTCCTGAAATTAAAGCACGCTATCTACCGAATGCTCGTCTTTATACAGTATTTGCATTTACATATATATATATTACAATAGATTGTTATATATGATAATCGGAATGTGTGCATTGTTCCAATACAGAGAGCTCTACAAACACTATAGGCGATAAGTCTATATCCGCTTTTGTTGACGATTGCAAATGAGAATGGATTCTCTGGCCGGCTCTTCCGAAAGTGCGGATTGTGTATTTGCTCACAGGGTCGCGGCGATCCCGTATAACGTATATATATATATATATCAAACATTAGATATTACCAGTCTGGAATAAGTGATTTACCAACAGCATCCTGTAATATTGGCCCTTGTCTTCTTAAACGATTAAAGGCCTCTTAATATTTCCACAATTTTTCTTGGACGGTCATTTTCACATCTATTTATTTATGTTTGTTGGTAATCATGAATAAAAATGCATTTACTTTTGACATTTTTGGCTTGCGGGTGGTTAGCGGCAGCGGATTTTCTCATTCGCACTGGGAAGATGCCCAGGTCAATCAATAATGCAATAGCAGTATCTTTTATTCAAGGGAATCTGTAGCGTCTTCGCGGGCATCTAATCGCCGACCTCAGGAGACACGCCTTTCCAAGCCACCGCGCCTACAATCCTCTCTGTTCCCATAAGTTGTGCTACATCCTCTGTGCATTCACGTAATATCTAGACGTCCAAAGGTCGTCTCGGAACTGAAGGCAAACTTTGAAATTTGCTGCTCCGACATTTTTCAGAAGAATTTGCCGTTGATATTGGCCAGCAAAATTATAAAGGAATCAACTTAGGTAAAATCTTAGTTGATTTAAATGAGGCCAAAAACCCTGCAGAGGGATACCACTTATTTAGATTCCCATGGGGATTGTACTGAAGAGAATGGTCGCCAAGTTGAAAGTTTCTTTTGCGAATTGGCATTACGTTGAAAGCCTATGGGTGGAAGTATCGGGGCTTCTTTATAAAAAATGCCTAATAGGTGTTATTTATAAGCAAACCTTTGGTCCGGTCAATGGTAAATTAATAAATGGACGTCCTCATGTGATCATTACAAAGTACCTGACCTCGCCGTGAGTTACCACTGATTTTCTGCCACGGCTCTCGGGACTGTGCGCGTGGTTTCTAAAGATCCTCCGCTATTCCTGATCGTTGGCGTGCTTTGGTTAGACTTCGTAATGATATGACCAACCCGGAGGAACGTCTAAGAATCGACTTGCCCTCTAAATATGTTGAGAGAAGCTCCAATCTTGTAGCTCTCCATAGGATGCGGCTAATAAATAATATAATCGATGGATGATATGTATGCTCCACTCTAACGATAAAAGTGTTGAACTATCTAACCCAAAGTTGATCACAGATTCACTAAATGAACAATATGACTCTTGAAGTCGATGCTTGTACATATAATACTAAATTGATTGTCAAGAAGGTTACATTAAGAGGGTAGTGTTTACGGCGCGGTGGCTTGGACGGCTAAGTGGTCTCTGGCTATCGGAAGCCAGAGGTCGCAGGTTCGAGCCCCGCTGCGTGACATATAAGAGAGCTTAAGCATTGTAACAATTGCAGCTCCTTTAATAAACCAATAAAGCCTTTACCTTTACCTTTACTTGTCGTGACCTTAACGGAGCAAGTTACCTATTTAACCGACCAGGCTACATTGACTTCTTCTGGAAAAAAAATATTTGAAATAGTAATTTTTAGGAGGATTCAGAAAATTGTCGCTTTAAGGATTTTGTCGCGAACTTTAACAGTTTGTGAGATAAACAATATAAGTTCGACGGCAATGCTTTTAACCTATTATTTAACTCTATTTCAAAGCAAACTCCGTGTGTGGACGTAAGTGGCACTATTACCGATATAGAAAATAATGCCGTTGGGTTTACCACAAGGGGGCTTTCTTTGCTCTTTGTGGTTATGATTCTTTCACGATATCAGATGCGTTTGCTTTGAAACCGTTGCATGATTTAGTTCCTAGAGGAAATAGATCATGAAATGGTTTTAAAAGCCATTTGCAAACGGAATCTGATATCGTTAAAAAATCCGAATCACAAATAAATATTTGTGATCTTACACTTTCAATGAACAATACTCATGGAGGCTGTTCTCTTGTTGTTTGCATCATGATCTAAAAATGTCGGCCGTTGCTGCGTTTGCTCTCAAGGCTCGTTCATCCTGAACACGCACTCAAGTGAAATCGCACGTTCAAGAATCGCTTACAAGTCTCCAAGTCTATGGTAAAAAAGTACGTTTAAAAATTGTAAATACGTTCAATAATTGTATATATAATTGTATACCTCGGAATTGCTGTCGTTGTATGTGTCGTCTTGTTTTGCCATGACTACTTTTTATATTTAAGACGTAATTACACACAGAGCAACGGATTAGAACATATTTGTAAACCTCTTATTACTAATATGAATGAGCAAGCAATTAGTCGTGATTAACATCTGGTGATATTCTGGGTAACACGCCTGCTGCCCATTTTAAGTTCATTTTCGAGCTAGTATATCAAAAGGCTGCATGTTAGAACGCAATCTATTATAGGGGACAGCTGTGAAGGAGCACTGCATTCGGCGTAGGCTTGTCAATGATAAAAAAAAAACAGGCTGACAGAGACTGTCAGACAGACAATGATTTTTTAAGCTTTAACGTCCGTATTCGACGATAATATTTTCATGATGCGCAAAAATTTGCGAGTGTGATTTGTTATCAAATGTTCGTATTTTTTAAATGCGGAATAAACGGTCCTTCGATAATGATTTGTTGAATGCGGTCTAATGCGCGACCTTCCTCTAGTGGCGTAACGGATCTTTCGAACAAAATATCATAGATCACATGTCATCATGAGTGATTCTTATTCTCATTGCATTTCATTGTCCCAGCTGTTACTACCAACACTGGTGAAGAAAAACATATATTATATTATTTCTATTGTTTTATTCTTATTGTTATCAAAAAATAAAATAGAAATAAAATCCACGAGCTGCTAAGGACATTGCAAATAATCTACCAATACTTGTTTGCATAACAACGTTTGGCCACACGTTCGAAGATCGCGAGTAGCTTCGCGTTTTGCCTTGGGATTTCTTCATTACAGCGGCCACGTTAATCGACCGTTAATCATGGTAATTGCTATTGCCGATTCGACATTTGCATAACTACTCGCAGCGAGATTGCACCGTGTCGCGCGTAATTAACCAATTCAGTTTAAAAGACCCCAAAATAAGTGCGATAATAAAATGACAATATGGATGTTGAGTTGGGTCGTCTCGTCCACATCGCTAGGCGTTATACAATGCTACCTTATCAATGTTATCCATGAGTTTGATTAATTCAATTCGACCAATTCCACCTCTTATGGCACTGGCACTCGCCTATATGATGATGTCGTTGATGTGACTTCTATTATATATAATCGGCTCCACAATAAAAAGAGTAGTTCGTGGCATCGTCATTGCCCACCCAATCCAATAGGAAAAGGTGGACGAACGTTGAAGAAGTCGAAGGGTGCCCCTAAAGGGCGTTGTTACGGTCGACCTGCCTAGAATACCAATGACCGCCCACGTGACTACAGGAAAATAGCGATCAAATCACAGATCATACGAGTAAACGACTACTCATTCGCTACGACGGCAGCTATTAAGTCCACCCTCCTACCTACCAGCCTAAATCGTAGACGTCCAAATGGCACATATGCACTAGTGATAGTGGTATACATACTACACAGATCCATACGCGATTCTTGGGAGATACGGAAATTCCTTCAGGAAGGTCCTGTCCGTGGGACAGCTTGATCCTCGATTAATCAAATCGAAAGATCGACAATGAACAGGGGTGCTATCGTTATGCATGGTGGTGCTCCGTCTTGGTTAATTAAGCTATTGGAATGCCGTAGCAGTAATAGCAGACTGCAATACGTTAGGATCTTTTCTTAAAAAATTAGGGCACATCAATTATTTAGTAGAGTAAGATAATGGGATTTATTTTGGAACTCAATACAGTCCTACAGAACAATAATGAAATTCTCCTATCAGTTACTTATAGGGCGAACTGTGATATTCTGCAGAAATACAATCGTAGACAGATGAAACTTAGCTAACCACCATAACTTATACTTTTGGGTAGTGAGGCGTTGGTAGATAA
Organism: Stratiolaelaps scimitus; assembly: GCA_019614645.1. NCBI lineage: Eukaryota > Metazoa > Arthropoda > Arachnida > Mesostigmata > Laelapidae > Stratiolaelaps > Stratiolaelaps scimitus. Next base: position 532,835 of record JABWDB010000074.1, read on the forward strand.
GGGCGGTATAACAGAAGCGTAACTTCTGCACAATTATTCTTCAAAATTTTGGATAGTTGAAAACACGTATTTGTAAACTCAAATAAATATGTACTGCTGGTTCTTAAAAAAACGCATGTCTAGATTAAACGCCTAAATATAAGCATACCAAGAATAAATTGCTTTGGGTTGATCTAAAATATATATACACTGGGCAAATAATAATATTTTGGACTTTGTAAGGTGATATGAAACTTCGTTCAAGTATAGGGCCTTCTTCGAGAAGAGCTGAACCCCGCACGTTGTGGGACACGTAAATCCGCTCGGACTTTGATAAACAGTGGTGATTGACTAATAACAGCATACTTATGAAGATTCTGTTACACAAGAAAGGACGCACTGAGGACGAACTAACGTGATACTATATAAACACAGTTCTTCAGTTCAATGAGACCAACGAGACAAGTAGAATCTAATCATTTGAAGGTAACGGCGAACGTTCGTAACCATATTTGTGCTCAGGCTAACACCTCTCTGAACAATTGAGACGCCAATCGTAAGGTTGCTTCAGTCAAAATCCAAAGTATTATAAATTTGAATTAACGAGCTAGTTTAAATACCCAATATGAGAAACAGAATGGTCCCAATTCACTCACTACTCCGTCTCGAACTCGTACTCGGAATGTTCAAGTCCAGCATGACGTCATTGAAGAAATTCTCTTTCCATTACATGAATACTGACGTATTATATATTAAGATATAGTATTTGCCACAAACTTTACAGGAGTAGTGGCGTTGTCCTGTCATTACAGCAGCCTTGCGGTCACCCTGCGATAGACTGACTCCGTTGCTATCGCTCTTGCAAAGGTTAGCCATCTTTAAACCCTTGACCTGCATATCACATCTTCTTCACAAAACACCTCCCCCCCAGAAACCTCGTGACAAGGACGGGTTCCTTGTCCTTATTGTGGTTCCTTGTATAAGCGAAAAGGGCCTCCCGTCCACATTGCAGCGTCGAGCCCGGTGGAGTGGTGCATTCGTGCGCATCACCATCGGAGGTGAGACACGTAGGTGAACGGGTTCGATCCCCGCCGTTGCACAATTGCATTTAGGGGTCCGTCTTACGAAGCAATGCAAAAGCAGTTGTACCGTGGACGTTAAATGTTGGCTCAAGTCAGCCCGAAAACCTTAAAAAGTCCACGTGACAACACGACGCACCGATTTACCGAATACCCCGCTATTCACGCCAACGTTACTCGTAACCCTCCCAAGATTTCTCAACATACTTACACTTCTTGTTCGAACCGTCCGCTGAAAAAAATATACAAAAGATTCAACCTGTCATGGTAGCCGACGGAGTTGGTCATTGCTGTGCCATTCGGGAATGACTATCATTCCTAGATTGACCTACTAGCTTATGTTCGTTTTGCGGATACGTTCCCCGAAATTAACGGCGTCTCAATTTCTCGATTTGTTCAATTTAATCTCACTGCATTGCGTGAGAGCAGACCTCTCTTGTAGTTCTATTCCAACACTGGCGACCACTGATCGTCGAACGCTATCCTTGACGCCGGCCTCCCTGGCAAATTTCATAGCCTCCGTAAGGTAAGGCTTTATTGATTTATTAAAGGAACTGCATAGAATGCTTAAATTCTCTTATATGTCATGCAATTGGATTCGAACCTGCGGCGTATTGTTCATATTTATCAACAATTCGACTTCTTGTAATACACATATGCTAAAAGCCTTGCGAGTGCCTGCTGGACTTGGGACAGACTTCTTCCAAAAATCACGAGATCGTCAGCAACCAACAACGTCTACCAGATCTTGAACTAGGAACGGTGGGTCATTCATCAGCAGGGAGGGAAGGTTGGCCTAGATTAGCCTTGGGTTTTATAACTCGGGGGCGATGAAGACTGACAACTGAACCCGGTTGGTCAATCCATCACCCTTAAGTGGTGTGAGCAAACGGGTTTAATTGTCAGTCGCCATCGCCCCTGAATTATAAGTTACTATTCAGTTGGCCACCCCATCGTCTGTTCAGGCCCGCCGCTTCAGACGTCCTGAGTCCAGTGCAGTATCTCAAATACTGAAAAGTCAACAACCAGAATCTACCAGGTCGCACTTCTTTGTTAATGCCACACGTATGAAGGTATCGCTTGCGGGATTGCTTTCGCCGCCATATTTGCAAAATGCCCCATTGGCCGAACGGATATAATGGGACTTGATAAGCGCTTTTCTCTCCGGACCCTTTTGAAGGGCTCCTTGGTTGCTAGCAGTGCTAGCTTCTTGTCCTTAAAGTTGGTGCTGACGAACAGACTCCAGCGTTCATCAGTAGCAGGATTTCAGGACGGAACAGAGCAGCCTCATAAACGGGTTCTACTCAGCCAATTCATGACGTAATGTCCTTGCGCCCAGCTTATAGTTTACATTCAACTACCGCCGCCGTCCGCGTGGCATATCCATGGACGATTTTAGCATTTTAGTTAGCAGTGTGGCCTGGCAGGGACGAATGAATTTCAGGCTGGCGTGGTATCGGGAACAGGGCTGGTAACCTAGGGCCTAGTTTTGCCAGCTCCAACTTCTTTTCTAAACCTTTGCTCCATCCTGGCAGTGTTACTCTTCACTACGAATACAACGTTTCAACCTCAATCGCATCTTATACTTGATTCTGTTCAGCAATCTCTACTAGTTGAGGCAACAAACAATATTGATCGCGGCAGGTAAAAGGCTCCCACAGGGTCTTGAACCGTAGCATGGCTTAACGTCATCCACTCCCTTGACAATCACTGCGCCCATATTGCCGTAGGTTAGCGTTTAGGCAGCGAACTGGTTTTTTGCCCACTTCTGTTGTTGCGGTGAACCAGTAGATCCACTCGGTCGTCATGTCCTTCATGTATAAAGAGCACGGGAAGTGGCCCCAGACACCCAATTATAAATAAGACCTTGGCCAGAGCACTCCAATCTGCATCTATTCCTTGTGTTCGTGAACCCAAGGGTCTTGCCGCTCGGATGGCAAACACCCTGACTGTATGTCTTCGATTCCCTTCTAAAGGGGTGAAATCTCGCTCTGGGACTTTCACGTGCCTGATACTTTAGCGCCTTCTTACATCAGCCACAGGGCAACATAACCCGGTTACCTTGTCAATGCTGCCAAACAAACCACGAATAGAAAATACGCTATATTAGTGAAAGTGTATTACTTTGCCCTTGTAGCCTTCGAAACTCAAGGAGAACCAGGATGTGTTATGTGTCTTCGAACTCACTGCACTCAATTTTTAATGCAAATATTTCTAATGCATATATATATATATATATATATATATATATATATATATATATAGGCTAGCCTGAACAATCTTGGGTCTTGGGTGCTTATCTAATCACTTGCGGATCGCCGGGATGATTATCTGACGGTCTGAGTTGAGAATTTATTCTGCTTTTCTTCATTATGCATTCGTTTATTGTTACTATCGTCGTGTGTCTTGGTCTATTGTGCTGTTCGCTTCTTGTTCTGGTGCTTACATATGGTGTATTTGGGTCTATAAACGTGGGAGTAACAATACGAATAGTAGTAATAAACGTCATAAATATCAGAGGCGCATACTGTTATGTTTGTGTAGATACTTACATGTTATCACACGAATGCTGCTAGCATCTATTATCTACTCTAACATCGACACATTTTTATTACGTATTTTTTTATATATTTGGTAGAGAAATTATTAACGATTCTAAATTGAGACGCTATATATTATCGCAATTGTATATTAGTAAAAACTATTTTGTTAGGAGATGGAAAGCGTCAGTAATCAAATGGGGCAATATATATGATATATATAATATATATATATATATATACATATATATATTGATTGACATGTATGTCGCCAAGACCAAACAATCCCTAAACGGCACCGAATAGAGCTTCTTCATGAAATATGTAACGTGTTACAATCAAATATGCTTGAGGATCGCAAGCACGGAGCTTATTGACAAATAACTGTATAACATCGCTGCGGTCACTACAGATACCAGGTGCGACAAGCAGAAATACCGGGAATCATGACCCCGTTGATGAGGTGACCATAGCGTGACCATCCGAAGCTACCCGCTATGCCCTGATCCCCGATGTTCTGATATATGCCTGACATCGGTTTAGCTCCAAACAGTCCCTGTAGACTATCAGATGGTCGCATCGGTTCTCTTAATGCTTCCCTTGCCGATACAGACAATATAGACTTCCGATGCGAACACCATATCACTAGATTGCATCAGTCAGATACACAATTCACTGTCGATCATCGTACTACTATTGAGACAAATGTCGTATATCCAATAAGGTCGAAGCCGCTACAACACTGTCTATGTCCATCAGATAACATTAGAATCTCAAGTTACTCTACTTAGAGATACCACCAATTGATTACTCGCTCATGAGGCTTTGAATAGCCACTAATTAAAACTACGATAATTGTGTTTGCCTAAGACTATTTGCCCTGTGGTTTTCCAGCCCTAAGCGGATCTCTATTTAAGATCCAGATAATAGCCGATTTCTCTATCATTTTCGTTGGCCGCGAATGGTCTCGTTTTGTTTTAAGGTGTCCACAGCCTCAGTGGACAGAAAGCGACTTCCGCCACAGACTTTGTTGTTGGTGCTGGCCACTACCGACAGGAGTGCTGCACGAACTAACTGCAAAGCAAGCTTTTTGTGTCTAGTTTAACTACAGCCATTTCCGTCATCTGTCGTCTGGTAATCTCTTGTCCATCCAGGTAGCTGTACCGTGGCTGATTATTCGAGATGACCTCGCCTCCCTCAACTAGACCTGCGTTAGTAATACAGCATCCTCTTCCGACCTTGCGCCCCCAGCCTATTTGGGGTTGCCACTACCGCTCATGTGGCCGCGTTGCAAGGGGACATTGTAGGGGTAGGACTCCCTATATGGCTGCTCCTCCACCCTAGAGCTCTATCGGCAGACTGGAAAATATCCGACAGAGGCACATCTGTCCGTCTGCCATTGCTTCTTTCTCCTCTCGACATCGTCACACCGGAAAAGTGCGTCCGGGCGGAAAATCAAGTCGGCAAAGTCGTCCGAACACCGCTACAACATGGATATAGCATATAGTATATACACTATAGATTGGAAAAAGTCGTTTTCCTTAAGCCGACAACCTCGAAGGTGGACTAACACCCACCCCGACAGATAGCTGAGCACGGCTTACAGCCAACAGCCGTGATCTAGTCACATCATCATCACCGTCGTCCTCAATAGCATCACAATGACCATCGTTGTCCCTCACTGGCACTGTAGTCTTGTAATATCACCAATCTATTTATTTATTTAGCTATCTGCAGTATGTAAATGGGCTTGATATATTCATAATTTCATCCTTCGTTCGAAATATAACGAAATATGATTAAATTGTATATACCTTGTCACATTCTAGTTTAATGCTATCGCACATCAACAACTCGTAGAACAATTTTGAGTGTCGTTATACCGTTTGTAATGACGAGCACATCTTCGCGAGATCAATTTACGTGAAGAATACTGGATCCAAATATATAATAGTATAGGGATAAGCGTGCCGTATGCTTCAAAGCATACAGGCATGCAGATATGTTCGATAATTTCGATTAAAAAACATGACGCATATCTTAGCTTCGAGGACTCTTGTAACGTATATGTATGTATATATACACTACAGTCTACCAAAGTAGTGCTGCATCTCCTATAATAAGGATATAATATACTCGGCATTAGGATATCGCTTCCCCAGAGCGATTTCATCAGTAATGCATACAGACCTGTGCACAGTTCGGGCAACAGACGCAGTATACGAATTTTGCGCCCCTCAACTTCCCTCGGAGAGGCTTTATGTAGCCCCAGAGCGGTATGCAATGAACGAAAAAAGCGTGTGCGATTATTCATAAATAATTAAATATATATATATATATAATATATATATGTATAGAATTAGACTATATTTGTACTTCTATTGCAACATACAAATCCATGCCTTTCGCTCTCTCTCTCTCTGCAGTGAACTGAGACGTTACTACTCGTGAGATCGTTGCACAACCCCAAATTTGATAGTCACCAGCCCTAAGGAAAAACCCGAGTGCTGATCTAAAACTGTTTACGGTATAGACATCTAACTCCCAGTTCGCCCCGTACCCGTCCTTCAGGGACGTCCGTAGAGAAAAAGGACGCGGATGAGTGATACTGCGGTGAATTCGAGTGCTCTGAGAGGGCAGGGCCTCAGCCGAGGAGCGAACTACGACGATGTATTCTCATATGCGAGATTTAGGCAGGTTCACAACACTGTCACCTTCGGGGTTACGGGGGAGGAGAGAGGGGTAGCGATGCCGGCTATCGCCGGCTGCGCCTCAGTCGACCGTGTGCTGCATCACTTTGTCATGGGCCATACGTATGCGGGATTTAGACTTCGTGCTCGCCAATGTCGTCTGCCATTTTGACGCAAAGACCCCCCCCTTTAGATAGGTTATAATAATAATATGCGCAGATGGAAGAAGAGTCGTACCTTTAAAAGTTGCGGATGAATGAATACTTCTATTCTGATTCGTTTATTCGGAGGTGTCACGTATTGCATAATGCATATTTGCATTGTGACATCTAGGTGTTCAGAAGAAAACTGCAAACCCTTTTCAACGTCGGCGTCTTTGAAATTAAAAAATAAAAGTCTAGAGATAGTGATTAGTCGAAGCACGTGTTCTTGGCCACTCCCATAGTGGCCACCATTGTTATTAAGGATCAAGCAGCAAGAGATGACACTTGGAGCATAAACTAATTCATGCGGAAAAAATCATATGGATTTCCTTAGATTTTGTGCCAGGAAAGTGCTGCTTGTGAACAGCTGTCTTCCTCAAAGTTAGTACATTCTCGCAGAAAATTAATTTAACAAATACAATCCTGCGTGTTTTTCCAAACAATGTGAGAATAAAGATATACCTTTCTGCCTAGAGGTGAAATGGTGTGATAGCCTTGAGTTGTAAAGCACTTTTCCGGCGACAAAGGGATCCATGGTTCGATTCCCTGGCTGGGCACATCCCACTTTTCGAGGCAAGATCCTCAAATTGCTTTCATTAACTTAAGGAATTTGAATAGCTCGCCCGGTATAGCCAACCTTCTTGTAACCTTTACTGAGAGAGTCAGTGAGTGGGTGTTTGGAGGTGGGACTTTTCAGGACATTAAACCTACACAACAGTGCGAGTGGGACCTTTTTTTTTGGAGGATGGAGACATTAACTCGCCGGGTCAACACGAAGTGGAATTTCTCCTTCATTTTATCACAACATCTTTGTAACAATAGGTGAAAGAGAGACAAATGAAGAAAGACAGGTTTTCACACCGCGTTGAGTTGTCCCTTCGGCGTCGCACCGACCATCTTGTATAATACCGGATAATAAACGCGAGAACCACTTCTGCGCTAAACACATTATATATGATATTATAGGGTCGTTCCGGAAATAAACCTACTACTTCTTAATCTACATTCCAGCGCAACCACCACCTATATTTATTCATATCCGTGCTGTGTCAGCATCTTTTATTCAGCATAAAACAGATCTTAATTCCGATAAGTTAAACATGTGGTCAAAACATCTGGGAAACTCGCTAGATGGCATTCTTTTTGTGAGTCAAAAATGGTATAGCTCATAGTAGCTCATAACTTTCACATACTTTCGACTGTCTATTATCGAGCTCAATTTGATTTCGAGGAAAGAGTTGCAGTAAGGTAATTAGAAAATGCGTTCGGGTGTTTCTCGACCACCTAAAACACCTATAACTGACTCTTATTATGCAAAGTCCATCTGTTAAAACTTACTAAATGTAAGCTATTCAAAGCAAGTATCCCTTGTCATCTGCCGAGCTATTTTCCAGTAATTGAATCACATGGTGAAGTGTAACGTGCCCTCTAGGTTTTTGATTATTTGCACCACGCGGTATAGAACCTACCGTCGGATCGTGCAAGACCCGATTGTCAGGGCTGTATAGTGCATCGTGGATGTAATCATCAACTAATATCAACGTAAATCATAAGGTAGCAATGAAGAGAGCACAACAGCTGCATTTGACAGAAAATGAAGGGACTTTAGAATGGGAACATTGCAGGCCGAGCTTGCCTTGACTGGCATAGAATATATTTTATTGGTGAGCCTGTCAAATAACAAAGATCTCCAATGGTAATATCTGCTTTTCAACTACGATGAATATGTACAATGGTTGAAACGTCACTGCACATGTAAGTAAGCACAAAGATGAATCCATGCGACACAGGAGTTTTGATAAAGCTGCTGATGATTGGAAAAAAAAGGCAGATATTTTTGGTGAGGACGTCGTAATGCCTTTGAGCTTTGCATGATTTTGTGAGACAATAACTCATTGACGATATATATATATACCACCTAACTGTTTCTTGAGGCCTATGAGGCAAGCGAACGGGCTTCATTTTGTGGTTATAATTTAATAACGTACCTGTGTGTGAAAAAGAAATATAAGCTGGTTGTATAATTTATGGCGATGGTTGCTAGAGTACCAATGGGCCATCGGTATCTCGATAGCAGCGAGCTTCTCGATTCATTATTAGTGCGGTAACTAGACGAATAAATATATCACTCGGGTACGATAACAGGCGATAAGTAGCTAATCGCCATTAATTTACAGAACATATCATTCATTCCGTATCAAGTAGGCAACAACAATAGCACCACGTTACTTATGCACATCTTTCTTGTAATGAACAGATCTAGCATAGGGTGAATATCCTTAATGATCGAAATTATGGAAATGGAACATACATGAACATGAGTCGCGCGTTGAAGCGAATGATTTCCTTCATCATATTCAGTCACTTTACTTTGTTAGCTAAGCTATGAAAGGAAGGACATCCCTACAACTTCTGATAATTTGATGATAATTCGGAAAGCTTGTAATTTGATGTAGTTTCAATGGCATTCCCTAATGATACCCCAATGGTGTCGTCCCTGCCCTGGATAGATTTATAGATTGAATCATTGAGTTACGAGCTGCGCTATTGTCGTCTGTGGAGAACAACGTCTGCCAAAAAAAAAGCACAATGGACAACATCGCTGCGCCGTAATGTCATATATTGCGTATACACTCTTGATACACAAAAAACGTAAAAGAAAACTTTATATTTTAGTGATTCTTATAGATAGATACCCAAAGATACACATTGTTTGGCCTGTTGGACACCAGTTCGGTAATTGTTAAAGGTCTTCACGTTGTGCAACTACAGTCTATGACTTTTAATCGAATTTTAGAATTTCTCGATTTATGAATGTACGGTTTCATACCAGCATCTGAGCCTGTGCCACCTTGGGACTGATAATTATCTCTATAATTATTATTCCTCGTAAACTTTTTCTTCAAACTACCAACGGGACGAGAGTGTCAGACATGTCCATAGTAACCTGATAGAAGAGAAGAAATACGAAGCATGAATGATAATATATTCACGGTAGCTTTAACACGAAATTTGGCCGACGGCAAGGCACTCATCAGGTTTGTATAGATAGAGAGTTTTCATGTGGCCATAGAGGAGTATCCTTTACTGCTGTCAAAGTTTTTCATTCGTAATGATTAAGTGTCAGTGTTTCATCATTATCACCAACGGGAACGAAGAGATTTGACAGAGAGAACAATCATAGAAATTCTGATCGTTATTATTTATACTTACCAAAGACCGAACGCAATGTTTGTAGCCTATATGGGCGATAGTCCCGTGTATCGAGCCACTATTAGAGTACGTCACTATGTCAACCAACTCATTGACACACTCCAATCCAACGCTACTATCAAGTTTCCGCAATACACACAAACATGTTAATCATATATATATATATATACACACAAATAGTCACACTAGTTATTTCCGGACTCCACGTTTGCTCCAGTTTCACTTCACATCGCTGAACGGTCTCTCGATCGAATCTCCTTTCATAGAATCACCCCGCTAAGCTATGAACTATTGCCTGGTTCAGTGACGTCCTCACTCTCCGGCGTCAGATTGAACACTGGAATCTGCTAGGTACCTCCTCATACGATCACCCTCTGTCTCTCTCTCGCTCTTTCTCTCTGATTGTGTTACCCTCTCCTCTGAGACCTGTTGCCCCGCCCCATTCCCCTGAAGGCCCCTATATATATAACGCCTCACAAGGCCAAACTGTAGGTGACAAAAGGCGCAAAAGCCTTATTACTTTCCGCATTTTTTTCCTGTACTAATGTGATAGTGCTTTTGTAAGTTGGTAATGAGATGGCAAAGCGACAATCACTTATTCATATGCGGTTCAACCATTGTAGTATACATATTACAAACGCCATAGAAAGCATTTTTTACGCACCCGTGTGTATAACTACTATATTTTGCTAGTGTATAAACATAGGCTTTCCGAATGAATGCTAGAAATAATCATTTGCAAGAATTCACATGGGGGTGATCCTCAAACGAGCCTTCGCTAACTATTACCTCGTCATTTGTATCAGGGGTGTGGGCTTGTATGATAAGCTTCAGCCCCAATAGAAGGGGGTATCGACAGGTTAGCTTTGCTTAACTAGGTAACACCTCTGAGTTAGGGGTTCTACGCCTTCCATGGCGTACATTTGAATTGTGTTGGCTGTGTTGAAATTAATTCCAACCTACCCAATGATACCCGTTCTTCATAGAGAGGCATATTCTCTCTAGTGTTAATATTTTTGTTCATATTTAGATTTCGCTTGTTGAACATTTAGACGTTTTGCTGCACTTTAGCTCCACTAGTATATACATTAACTACCCGTCCGTGAGTCAGTCAGATTATGTAATTCTATCAAGAATAGCCTAACCCTGAACCTGTTCAATTAGAGCTAACTGTCTATCTATCTTGGGGGAGCTTACAGTACTCAGATAAATGCATACTGTCGTGGTTCTTAGGGGCCATCGTTTCCGCCTTTTGGGATAGGCATCTTCCAATTCTTATTTGATAAATGTTTTCACTATAAAAAGGAATTGATTTGGTGACGCGTTGTTGTTAGATCTTTTTTATTTGAATATTTTAACTCTCTGAATCAGTTTTCTCTCAAGTTACTGCCTTCGAAACGGATGATACAATATATCTCATACACAAATGTGGTGTCCTATTTTGTGTTTCAATAAAAGACTAGTTTATCACTGCAACCAGTCTCGGCGAAACGCATAATGTCACACAATATGCAGGCAAATACTAGCATTTAACGGAACATACTTTCATGCCCGTTATAGTTAGCACTGTTCGAAATTGGTCCCTACTATGTTGCAAGCAGCACTGGCCCATTTGAGCAGTTATTTAAGGACCTCATTTATTTGTGCTGAGAGGTTCCAGCACATGCTTTCAATAAAATACTTGGGTATGCACTTAGTATGTTTGGTGGCTCCTATTCAGCTTGGCTTTATCTCGGTCGATATACGCCAAGATAATGGATATACTTCCACTCGAGCGCTCTCGGATGGCGTCATCTCTTTTGTTCTGTTGTCACTGCGATCCCTCCTTCAAAATGTTTTAGCTAATGTTCTTGTGTACAAGCAACAGGACAAATAAATCCCTTATGATCAATCCATTCCTAGTAGTGTACGACGTACGTGTTCTTGATAAGTTCAGTGCGCGATATCTTTGCGCACAATGGAGCTTTTGCTTGTTACATTAGTAGACTTGACTTCTAAACAGTGTTGGGGATACGATTGGTTTCTTGCAGTTGGGCTAAACCTCAGACACTCTGACGCTCTGGTAACGATGAGATGGAGGGCAGACGGAGAAAATATATGCATCATGTTCTTTTATAAGAAAACATCTAAGTGGATTGAGTAAATCCAGTACATAATGGCTGAAACCATGCTGTGAGGCGACTTGTACACTTAAACCTTGAAATATTGGCACGGTCAACTTAATATCCCAGCCAACTTTGTAATCATAACCTACAAGTCCATCCGTTAAAACTCGATACTTTGTCATAGGCCGTTGCATAGCATTTTCGTCTCACCAAAGAACAACTTCCTCAACTGCTTGTTGGAGCGTTGCGTGACAGCTGAGTTTACATCGGGCGATAAGTACCTGTCTGTGTCGGGTACAACGACAGCGATACACAACTGCTCAGAGCGTACACCGGGTGGGATACGCAAATGCTGACTCATCAAAGGTTTTTGACCTCTAACTGAAATGAGGGCAACCAATATATATATATATATATGTGCACTACGTTACTGTGTATTTGTGGATACCTGATTACTTCCTTTTTTTAGGGGAAATTTATATTAACGTATCGTTAATATTGGTTGAAATTGGGAGTTTTTCCCTAAAATAATGGATTAAATTCAAGTTTTCATTATTCATGAATTAAGTAATTTGTCATAAGTGCTCACTAACGAAACGAATGTGTCGCGTGTACATTTTTAGACATTGTTTATGTAGCAAGAATGTTGATAATATTCGTATACTGTCTAGCTTTGTCATTAAATAAGCGTCTCACTATTCTATATGGGAAATAAGTGCAAAATCGCTAAAGCTCATAGTAGATACCTCAGGCTGATCTGGTCTGCTGCTAGAAATTCAGTAGGTTACGGGTACGGTGGAAGGATATCCACACTTTTTTTTGAGAGGAGGAAATTTTCTTCAAACGCACGAACACCACCAGAGATATTCCAATCTCCATAGAGAGTGAGCCGATCTACGCTTGGCATTACTTCGATGTCTAGGGAAAGTGTGTAACTGCGCCTCACTGGTCACATTTAACTGCACGAAATACCGTCTCTATGAAGTTTAGAAATGTGCTTAGTGATTCGTGGGTGAGTATTCCGGTAGATGGCGCAACGGATTGATCGCCTTTCTGCCCACCTCAAAAATGAAATCCATCTATTAAAAGGCAAAATGTCACTCGAAATATTTGTATTTCTATCGGAATGGACTGTGAATGGTCTCGATATGAGCATTTATTCAAGCATACAATAGTTAGGAATTAGTTCTAGGGATTGGGGGGGAGGGGGGGCAGAGGTCGACAATGTCCCGAGGAAGGCGATGGCATTGCCCCTCTGCACAGCGAGGGACAGGCGCTGCAGAAGGAAAGAGCCTGCGCGCTTGTCCCCGGTGGCGCGGATCAACATATGGTAGACCCCTTCGAGGAAGTTCGCAGTGAGAGGGCCGTGCCCGCCCAAAGTCTCAAATGGTCTCTGTTACTCTCGATTCCAATATACGGTAAGTATTAATGTGTCTAGGCATAATCTTGCCTTTGAAGCAATAATTATATAAGTTCCGAACCACGGTCCAAGTTTTCGAGGTTCAAGGCTTCTAACGAGTACGGAAGTTGGTGTCTATGATCAATTTCAGCCTTAAACCCTTCACATGGAACAAAATAGTGATATTCATGGATTTTAATGGCCGATGCCGGTTTGCAGCGCAGATCTATGACCGAGATGTTTCGCTGCTGCATCTCGAAAATATCCAAGCTGACGTTTGTAATATATGGCGCCAAATAACACACCTTCATTTCAAATAATCATCTATCAATTCAATAGGAGTGTTGGCCTTTATTGGATCAACGGACTTTCGTCTAATTACCTCAATGGTAGCCAAAGTCATCGGTCGACCCCCACGGTTGCATATTTACACTTAGGGGTCGGTCTTATGAAGCAATGCGAAAGCAATACAAGGGACGTCGAATGTTGACTGAGAGTCCGCCCAAAGAAATGTTTGAAACACACAGAACGTTCAGTCTTCTGATTGAATTTGGCGCGCTTAGCAGACGAAAGGAATCGATCAAGTGATGTTTTTGTTTTCTGTATCGCGCTCGAAAGTGCCGAGGTGTTGGAAGAGCGGGCAGATCCATTTCTTGTCCAATTTCTGGCAAATCTGTTACACTCAGACGACAGCTCTAAACCACTGTGTCGAAACGAAGCTGACAATAGTGCTGGTTCAATGGGGTCCATGACGCCCACATCAGTAAGTCACTCTTCTGGAGAAAACTTCACGAAACTAACGAATACCTATGAGTTGCATAACTGCGATATCTACTCCAATTCATATTCTACCTTGAACGTTTTATAAGTGGTGTAGTATAGTAGATACTGATATACTGTCATGCTAACAGAAGTTCCTTCATAAAATCTTTCCGTATGGTCCATTGTAGAAAACGTTTGAAGACAGGGTATAATAATGTTAACCCATATAAGCGACTTAGACAACAAGAACAATGATGAGTCACCGATCCCTCAGCGAACATGTTCATCGATTCCAGTGATGTCCTCCTTTGAGCGCCTGCAAACGCTTCCTTGAGAGGCAATTGGCCTTACTAGGCCCTATAATTGTCGGTTGGTTGTACGACTCACGATACTCGAAAATCAGATGTCAGCTGTCTTTATTTCCAACTTGGTGCTCACGAAATGCCAACATTACATTTTTTTTAAACATTATACATAAAACATAATACCCCCACTAAAGCTCCAGCCCTTAGCGAGGTGGGACCAACTGGTATATATTACAGATAGGAAGTGTAATGAATATTATTGATTCCTTCCGTCAGTGAAATGAGTTGTATTTTTCCTGTGTCATGTGCCGCTTCCACATTACCCACACGACTATCTTTGAGCCTGACTGAGAACCTAATTATTGGTCACGTTCCCTACAAAGAGGAACAAGAAATATTTGCATTTCATTTAGCAATAGACCAAGTTTATTTTTAGGCATAATCTTTGGAGAAACATACACAGGACGGGATCCCCCTCATGTATTCACCAAAGAGTCTCTTGCAACGCTAGGGTCTCGGTCGCAGCATACTAATATATTCGAGCGGAGGGTCAAGTTTGTAGTTGAGCCAAGCATGAGATCAGAATCGTCGATCATGGCATATTTATCATGTGCTAGTAACACCAGTCATCCATTTGTGCACACATATGGCGTCTACCGCATAAGACGCCGCCTCACCGTCCGTACGCGTTGTAATAATAATTATGATGATAATACAGCATAAATGGATCAAGGGTGTCGCTTCAAGTCTATCAGTTCGACCTACAACAGTCCAAATTAAAGTCATGTGAAAAATGAATGTTTAAAATTTCTTGGCCCAATTTGAAGTAAAAGGATTTAGGCAAAATGTTCTAGGCGAAACATGTTTTTACTTGGAATTGAGATTTGTTTACATCTCCCAATAAACTGGTGAAACGTTTGATTCGAGATTTTATTATGGAGAGTTATACGTAGTCTATGTTTACATGTTGACATGGATGTTATTTTCTCTTGTCATGTGTTTTGTCCAGGATGTGTTCTTCACGTCAAGCCGAAACGTGGCTCTCTGCTCTGCAGAGGAAGCTTCATCGTTCGAAAAATTAGGGGCAAACCATCTTGCCACATCCGACCGATTTGGCCTCGTATTTATAGCATCAAACAAAGGTAGGCTGGAAATAGCCATAGACACTCGTGTAGAGTGCAGATACAAAAGAACTAATAAATTTTAATATATGATGATGACTAAGTAATTTGCAAAGAATTAATTAATCCGTAATCAAATCTTGCAAGGTGGCAGTTATCCGAAGGTGGGCTTGTAGGATTCTCACCCTGTCCATAACAATAATAATAATAATAAGAGTAATGATGCAATGAGATACATGGTTATATGCATGGTTTTTTTTATACATGGTTCGTCTTTTTTGAAGAAGCTTATTCAAACTCAACTTATACTGTAGCCAGTACGCAGGGAATACATTTGCGTTTGTTGTTATTGAACGGGTTGGCTGAATAATATGGAATTGTCAATCTCAATGCGATGTGTCGGCCGCTCAGCTTCGCCGCGGAGCTCCTTCGTACCGATATACACGAACACACTGGCCATCTTTCACCCATTTGTTTTCTTGTATTTAGAGCTCAAGTGCACAACAGTCTCGGCAATCCAGAGGGAAGATGATCCCCAGACGCGACAACCGGACGTCACGAACCATGCATTCACGGTTGTTCCAATTGGAGGTGGGTATTCCAAGAGTCTTCTCTTCTTCTTTTCTTTGCTCTCGGAGTCCACTGTGATTACTGGTTCTACAATGACTTTTCTGTACTTTATTCGTGGCATTATTCAGTTCCAACTGGCAATTGATTGCTTTTATACCCAGATATCTAATATGTGTGGCACACACTGTTTCAGGTGCGATAAGCGGAGTGTTCCTCAACGCTGACAATATGCTCTTGGCGGTTTGTGCGGAAAAAGTCGGCCTTTTATTCTGCCATTTATTCGACGTTCGTGCTTTTTCTCCTCAGGTTTGTAGTGAAACCGGTTTTTGTGAAACAATTGTAACGGAGTGGAATTAGCTTCGGAAGTTCAAGGAAGCTTGTTCAGATGAGTTTCCACGTCAGACGATTGTAAAGTGCATGCAATCCTTCAAATGTATTTTGTTATCTTATAAATTTAATGCGATTCATGGATGTCCGTCAACGACTAACCAGTTGTTTCGTCAACGAAACACTTCTTATTGATACGTTCGTTTTTGTTTATACCAATTTATACGAGAGTTAATTAACAGTGGAAGTTATCGCTTTTCACTTTCAGGCTGGTAATGCCGGTGCTTCAATTGGGCCTGTACATTCCTTTCCGCTGTCAAACACTTCCGGCGTTCAACTGACGGATTTTTCGTTTAATCCGGTTATTGTAGAGATGTTTGCGGTGATAACCTCAGACGGGTTGACGTCGAACTATGAATTAGGATACCAAAACCACCCGGAACTCAAGATCCACGGCAGGAACTCCATTAGAGCTACATGCTGTGAGTTGTCAGTTTGTTGTATTTACTTAGTTTTCTCGACTCGATCATGAAATTCGGATGATGTAGCAAATGATGTTTGTTGTCTTCAGTAGCTAAGAGAACGGACATGATTTTTACTATATACAATAATAGTAGCACACACAAGTTCCACGCATAAACATAATGAGGTGGGATGACTCTATTTAGCGAGTGCCCTGGTAGCTAAATGATTATTAAAATATACGTTTATGCTCGGAGTTCTGCGCATTTGTGCCTCTAGCATCACTGGGTCAAGATCGTCGAATATGGATATCCTAAACTAAGTTATAACATTTGCCTTAAGTGATCGTTCAACGGTTTTCGACGGTTAACACGTGGTCTTATCAATGTATTGACCCCGAAAATTATTATCGAAAGTAACTGGAACAACTTACAACAAAATCATTGGCATGCACTCGATTAGCACTAAAAGATCTTTCTTTATTCCACTAGTATTCGTTGTTTTTGTAGGAATACCCGAATGACACGTAATAAACTTGCTTTGTAGTCTTCTTCACAAGCAAGTTAAACTCATTTTTTTTGTTATTATTATTACTACTATTATTTATTATCTTCACACTGTTTGCGTAATTTTCGTAATATATTTTTACTTTAATATCTGTGGCATGCTCTCTACAGGTTCATGGTCGCCCAAAGGCAAACAGTTGGTGGTTGGTAGGGCAGATGGCACTTTAGTTCAACTGAAGCCAACGTTGGCTGAGGTCAAAACCATTCCTCCACCTACACTTCCAAATCGAGCCGGTCCGTACTCAGCAAAGGCCATCCATTGGGCGGCGAGCACTGTATTTCTCGTTGCTCACTGGTGTGATTCGAAGTCTCTTCTTGTTGTAACCACACTCCAGGTTGGTGTTTTTTTAATGACATGGATGAACCGCCAAAAGAATCATTGAATACATAGTGTGGCATAACTATTGTCTGTTCGTTTATGTTACCACCTCAACCGCAACAACAACAATAACAGGTACCAACAGCTTGCTTTTTTGCGCTCGCAGGAGTACTCAGGAGAGTATATATATATATATATATATATATATGCACTGAAAACAAACACTGCAAACTATTTTTTCCCCAGAGAAGTGGAGAAATGGATTTCTGGAAACCATTTTTGGAAAGCCGAAGTATTGGTCAGGGTTCTGTACTGGTCGGGTCCTAGGGTGTATCACTATATTGTCGTAAGCTTCTTAGTATAGACCTTTATGAATAGTCATTCTTTAAAGTTGTATAGTCAGCTTTGTGGATCAGTCTACATCATTGATGCAATTTTTTCATCGAAGCTACGAACTGTAACTGCCCTCATGGCCTCCCGACTGGATTTGTTGCGTTCTTCACGCCTGCTGGGTGAATTTGATGGTCCTAAACAACTACCTGCTATATGATTTTACTAACGTTACGGGTATTATCATCACTGCAGGGGAAGCAAGCTAATGAGTTGATGAGTATTTCATTAACTGAAAGATCGTGACTATTCCAGTTCATGGACACTACTCATGGCATACATCCATAATATATATTAATACATATTATATTCGGAATCTTTGGGTTGGCCTGAGATTACAACAATACACCGAATGCGAAACACGCATGTTTGACTCTTGAACTATTTATATCCAATCATCGTGTTTCATCCATATGCATTTCAGAAAAATCAACCAGCGTCCAACATTGAATTTGCTGATGTCTGCCTCCAGAACCTTGATGTGGAACACTTCAGCCGGATATTCTTCTGTCCCATTCCAGCATGGTAAAATTAAAATAGTGATTAATTTCAACTGCCATTATCATTATCATCATAATCATCATTTATCAACCGAACAATAATAGTAGGTCGCTACATTATTGATTATTGTGAGATACACGAATATACATTTAAGTAATTGTACCTATATATATATACGATATACACAAGTGTCATTAGTAATACTTAATTTTTGTTCCTTTAATTATTCTTGTATATTTAGATTCTCAGCGAAAAGGTGGCGTGCTTAAATAGTTTTCCTATTCCTGGTCGTCCTTCTAATAACTTCTAATTTTGAGTACGTTGTAATAGTCCCCCTTTGTAGGCGAACTATGAATAAGTAGTAGTTCTTAAGGATAGAGGTTATTGTCCGATTGTTTCGACGATTTGGCTCACCGCATAGAACTTGTCGTTCGGATTGGCAAAGGTATAGAGGGCAATGATTTTAATAACCTAATCGTAGGACTGGTTAGTTAGTAAGTTAAAGGGTGAAAAGTGAACCTTAGAAAATAGAAAAAATTCTCATCTAAGGTAGGCGTCTTTAGTGCGCTAGATAGCTCACAAGCATCTACCACTACTACTTAGTTCTTCTACGAACTCCGATATCCTACAAGGGAGCAGTATATAATATTTCTGTAATACATAACCCGTCTAGGGGTGAGTGGTTTAGCGGTGCACTGTCAATTGAAAGCGGTCGACGGTTTACGCACGTAACGTATTCCGAACATTTGTCTGATTTTCTCAACGTACTTAACCTTAGTTCTATTATGGTTAACTCGATTACAGGAATATGGTGGTGGCACTCTGCCGAAACTCGACAGAGGTCGCTGTTTTTCAGCACAGCGAAGATCGACTCCAATGGGCCGCATTGGATTTAGAGAATGGACGAGCGAGTTTGCCATTTGTTAACCGATCCGATACGTATCCCATCGGTGAGTGTTGTTCTTTTTGGGCTCTAGCTGAATATGGGTTACTAGCTAATGAGAGAATGAGACTATTGTTTATTTTTTACAGTATATCTTTGCTCGGATTCCTAATCATCATTAATTGTCCTTACAATGATGTTGTTAATCGTTACAGACAACTCCAAATAATCAATCAATCCTTGCAATTTATTTCATTTTACATAGCATTCCTCCGTTTGAGCTTAGTAAATTCTCCATCCCAGATAGGGCAGATTCGCCTTTTCAAGCAAATAGTATTATTTGATGGTGTCAACGAACGAAATAAACTCATCGAACGATTAAGATGTAATATAGCAGAAGGTAAATCGTGACACTGTAATGAACTGTTCAAGTCGTATTCGTTGTGGAAGACAAATGATCCTTGGTACTCAGTAAACAAAGACACCGCCGACCGCGTTTGCTGCATCGTTGCCAATGGTCCTGAGTGCCGGACTATTTCCACTCTCATCATTTCCGGAACGATCTAAAGACGACGTTGGCCAAATAGAGACAGTGAGAGAGGAGAGTAATTTAGATGTGGTTGGAGACGTCACCACTTGACCAGAGAAGGCGCAAATCTAGACTATGACTATAAGTGAGCGTAAATACATTAGGCCGTTAAGTGTGTGCATGCACTTTGGGAAATTCACGATAACATTTTCAATGTCGTGCCTTTTGTTTCCTCTTAAATTAGCACTTGGGGAAACTTCACTGGGAAGTCAACAACGACCTTTGTTAATTTGGTCTCTACCAGCTGAGAGATCATAGATGAGATCGATCCATCCTAATGTACTCATAGTAACCGCACCTTCAATATTAAATCATTTGGATGAAATTCGAAGGTGACATAAATTTGATAAGTGCGAGTGCCCCATGAATTTGCTGATGAAAAAAAAAAACAGCGGCGATATTTCTAGTTCGTTCTTGCTTTTGCCGTTCAATATTGGTAAATTTTTGAATATATTTATGACCTATAAAAAGAAATGGATCATGGTCACTTCAGTCCTTGAATGTAGATCAGCCACTGGAGCACAACGTCAAAATACGCAAACAGCTAAATTAGCTTATAGTGTCTGGATGTTTAGTGAACTTTCAAGGAAATAATCCGCCATACTTTTACTAAGCATTGTCTAGCAAGGACAGAGCACTGTGTTGAAATGGAGAAGCGCCGTCATTGCTGTTCGATATAGTGCCTCAGCTTATTACCTAGGATACACTCACTGTACTAAAACGAGAATACCCACGTTGTGTTGGCCGATAGTTCCCCGTAAGAAGAAGGGTATTGCCATCTTGCGGATTATCATCACTTGTATTATCCTTCTCGAAGGTCTCGTCACCTTCTGAATCTGCTTCATCCTTCTCCTGTTAAAGCGTTCACATAAGGATTATATATATAGTGAGTTATATGAGGTTACTATGGTGTTTTACCTTAAGTGTACCGGTTTATACCAGGTATACAACCATAGTGCTTGGTGTTCGGAGTTAAGGAGAATAGACATTTAGAACAACATTTAGGCGACGTAAATACATACTGTCAGCTTACCAACTCTCGGTAGATGTATGTGAATTTTGTTAATATGTTCTTACTTCCTATGAGTTATCCAACTCAAAAAGGTACCTTTGAGGAAGCCGATATTTGTATTCGCTGCTGAGATCCACCACCGGTAGATTGCTGATCGACTGAATTATATCCGTTGCCATTTGCATTCCCACTATGTGATTGCATTGCAGAAAGTAGTGCACCAGCGTGATGAGCCTCTTGATTTGTCGGCAATGGTCGGCAGTCACATACCATACGAGTAATATCAGAGCCCGCTGTCGGCGTAGCAATTAATAATAAGTGAACGACGCTTGATACAACCAGATATGACATCGCGCTTTTGCAAATGGCAAAACCGTGTGGCCGACGCATTGTCATCAGTGGTGGGTAGTTGTGGCTACCCTTCAGGTTGGCTTCTCTCTGTAGGAAAAGAACGAGATGCTCGATCTTAGTCACGGATCTTCGAAGGTGGTTCATTTAACTATAGCTCAAACCATCTCAAGGAATGATGCCCAAAGGTAGATCCCCTCCAACAGTGAGATATGCCGTACACTCGATCGATTAAACACTGTTCCTATATATGGAGAAAATGCCTTACGGTCCGTGCTCGTATTATATCCCTAGATAACAATGGGCACTTCATATTTTGATATCGAGTCTTGCTTACGACATACATTGACTAGCTATTTAATTGGCCTCTGCTAATTGACATGCTTTTTTTTTATCATTTCACCTACCTTGCAAATGGTTCACAATATTATGTATAAATGTGCTCTCTAACTTCGTGCCGTTGTCATCACCTCGGCAAATAATCCGTTCATTACTGCGATTTATCCGTTATACGTTTATAAGGGTGAGCTAAGTTGTCGTTAGAATATTTGGCCATCTCTTTCCTGTTTGGCAGTCTGAGCTAGTGACTGAGTGTGTGAGTGAGAGTTTCCGAGGTTATTTACGAGTGGCGCCGATGCTGTCTCGGACTACAACGGACACAGTTCTCACTGACTCGGCTTTGGGTGTTTCTGTCTTCGCGGAACTTCTTTACGCTGGATATTTCGCTTTGTCTTTGGTGATAACAGAGGCAGCAGTTGCAAAGCGTAGCTACGTGAAATATTTAGATGCGCTGACGCGCGTAAGGGGGATTGATCCAGTTTTTATCAGATTTCCTTCAGCAACATAGAAGGTAGAAGCAATAATTATAATGATTAATAATCGTAATTGTAGATGTATTTCACGTTCAGCGGGTGTGATTGTCGCCCAATTCTTTTTTATAATTAAATTGTTATAATATCTTACCGATGAGGAAATCCTTAAATGTATTTCCATGGGCAAATGATGAGAGGAACATGTTAACGATTGTTAAACATTTGAGTGCTGCTCGATTTCAATTATTGTATTTATGCCTAAGTCCATAGACGTCTGTTCACATTTATCGTTTCGCTCGCGAATGCATCAATGACATCAAGTGTTTCTGTACATCAAATGAAATTTGATGTACAGAATCATTTATGGCGATATTTTACAAAAAAAATTGTTTTTCGATTCATTTCGCTTTTATTTTTGCTTTCCAAAAAGGCAAAAACCCGCCACAAACGCATAAAAAGATCTCCAAAAGCTCCTTCTCGCTGCGGTCAGCCAATCACTAGTGTCGATCAAATCAATTCAATTATGAGCTGCAGGTCACCTAATGAAACGAATTGATGTACGGCTCATAATTGTACAAATGATAGTTGGCAGCCGATTAGAAGCCGCCGGAATCGACGAATAGAAAGGGGCCTTGTGTTCCACGAGGACAACGTTAGGCCGACCAGGCGTTCCTTTGATGGTCCCGCAAAACATGATTGCGCCTTGGCTAGAATATGTTGCTACACCCATCGTAGTAATAGCCCAGACATTGTGCCTTCAGATTAGCAATTGCTCCGGGCGCTACAAAACATTTTGAACAGTCCAACATTCAGAGTTTGAAATTTACTCGATTTTTGCTACGCACGTATGCATCAACCCAATAAAATTTCATGCATCATTCTGAATGCGCATAGCAGATTGATTCGCATGTCAAATGTGTGATATAGAGGGTGATCAAATAACGATGCTGAAAAAAGAATAAGGTTCGGGCGTGGAGGCCCGTTAACAGAATCCGACAAGTTTCGATTGAATGAGTTTCACCAGCCTACGTCGGGTGGTTGGATAGAATGAAATCTGTGCTTTGTGGATTGGTGCAACCCTATAACCCCTCGCTTTGCTTGAGAGGAGTCACAGGGTTGCATCAATCCACAAAGAACAGATTAATGCAGGCTATTCAAGCAGATACAGTGATCTTCGTCCAAGAGCTCCGTAAACTCGCTGCCATCTAAAAAATACGCGCTGTCCAAGGCACCCTCCTATATTCAGTTTATTTGAACTTAGGAAGACTAAATATATATATATATATATATATATATATAAATTGAGTTAGAACTGCACGTAAAAAAAGAAACAGTAGAAGTATTGGGTCATTGATTGTTACTCCCTACACAAGGTTAATCCATGTTCACTTTGAGACGTTCTCTGGAAACTGTGCCGAACGCCTATTACCGTCATCTGTACCATAGAACTCACTTGTCTAGTTTAATCTGGTGTTTCCCGTATATTCTTCTACAATCTTCTTCTCAAGAAGGCCCGCATTCGTTTTCTCGGAACGCTTTTAATTTATCATCTTTCATCAGTAATTGTTGCGCTAGTTGAATGTGCCCTCGTTGTTGTTCATTCTTACTTTAAGTACATTCTGTCTCTCTTTATCTTTACAACAGGTGCTCAAGTCTGTAACGCAAGCACTTTCGTGATCGAGAAAGCGAACAATCCCCCGAGGCAGCCCTCACCACTGTTGCTAATACTGAATACTCGAGGCGCAATAGTTCCTTTTCATCTCGTCCACCTGAAGGCACCTTCAGCCGTTCATCCACCAGAAGATCTCAAGATGGACGGCTTGAGACGGATGCTTCAGCCTCTTGCCCTTCCGCAAAGTGCTGCTCCCGTTGCAATTCAACCTCAGCCTCAGCAGCAGCAACCGCAACCACAACTCGGTGCTGGGCAACAGGTTCAGGCTGGTGGACAGGTTGTTGCCACCCAAGCAGCAGCTCCTAAGTACCCCAATTTCCTCGCGAATACATCGCAGAGCGCAGCACTGGCCACGGCGGCCGCGTCCTCAGCAACGATGGAAACGCCGCGGGTGGCTGCTAGCGTTGCTGCTGCAAGTAAGTCGAAGGTTAACCTACTCAAGCAATTTGATGCTATGGAAATGTTACGCGATGCTCAAGTGAAAATAGAGAAGCCTCAGGATGGGTTCGGTCATAACCAGGCCAACAAGGATGAAGGCCAACAGGCGAGGCCAGCTGCCATTTGTAGTGAGTGGATAAGATGAATGAGTGTATGGATGAATCAATGAATGCGTGTGGTGTCTGTCGGCTGTGGCTACTGGAGTCGTAAGTTTCTTTTGTACATGGTGATTATTTACTCGGTTCTTCGATTTATCTTGAATTCACGGCGAGACTTGGGGAAACTCCAGTGTAATATTACTTTATTTATAAGATTATTTTTGCTCTTAAATTAGTTTCGTTTGGACTGCATTGGGTCGCTATCCGTAAGCAAATATTCACTTGTTTGATATATTTCAAGGTTTTTTGGGTAAAAATATTTTGCAACGTCTTAATCTAATTTTTGTTTACATTATTAACTGTAGTTCCATAAGGAAACAGGAATAAGAAGCAAACCAACAACCAAGTTTCTTAAATTTAAAAAATACTAAATTTTCGAAAATTTTCAATGAATCTCACGGGAATTTTCACCGCATTCTTGATGAATATATGAATCATGATCAAGGAGCTCAGTGGGATTATAAAAAAAAACATTTTATCGAAAAGAAAAGCTTGATTCTGTGTCGCGAGAGGTTTCGGATAGAAATGAACCTATTCGAGAATAGATTTGGCTTACAATTTCGAGATCAAATCAAGGCAGATTTGAAAAAGCCTCAGCCGGCAAATTGTGTTTCTTTTGAAAATATCTTTCTTTTCAAAATCAAATAACCGAGGCTATAATCATCCTGTAAATTTGCCACTATCATTTAGTGAACTATAATAATCTGCTATCCATTGTGAGTTCGTGCAAAATCAGCGACGAACGGATTATGCTCGTGTGTGTATGATTGCCGTAGGACTCTGTGTCTGTATCGTTGA
Source organism: Stratiolaelaps scimitus (assembly GCA_019614645.1). NCBI lineage: Eukaryota > Metazoa > Arthropoda > Arachnida > Mesostigmata > Laelapidae > Stratiolaelaps > Stratiolaelaps scimitus. The sequence continues at coordinate 558,076 of JABWDB010000074.1, forward strand.
TTGCTTGGGCGAATGAGTAAGTCTGTCTGTCTGGCTGCGTGTTAGGACATCGTCCTTGGTAATGTTTGTATGGCAGCTTACTTCTAGATTATCTCATCTGAGTATTGAGGACGAGAGGCGACGAGAGGCGAATGTGAGAATAGTTAAGAATATCAGTCTAAAATTAAATAAGAAAAAGTGGTGGAACCGGGTGAGAAGCATTGTGATAGGTTTACTTATTAGATTTACTTGGTACATTTCGTACCTGAATGCTTCATGATTTAGTGTTGCACCAGTAGAATATGAGCTTTGTTGAAGCTTGATAAAAATGGCCATATATTACATTATATTACATACAATTGATATGAATGGGTTTATCAAATTGGTGAGCCTCTAATGTTCGATAAATCAGCTGCGCCTCAAGCCCCATGGAAAAGTTATAACATGTATTGTATTAACTTCCTAAGTAGATTGAGTCGTGTTCCTCAGCGTTGTTAAGAAACAACGCTGATCGTGGTGGGTAATATGGTGCTAATTTTTCGGATTTTTTTTCACTTCCACACTAACGGAAACAGCGTGTCATCATTATTCAGCAGCTTCTTTCTTTCAGGGGGGAATTCAAATTCTTCAGATTAGACAAACATATGCTTTCCTTGCTTCAATCAATAAGAATATATATGCAGTCCTATAGAATTATCCTTTCGAGAGACACAATATACTTGAAAACACTCTCTAATTGTTTGTTCTAAAGCGCTGTTCATCACCATGTTACGTTCTTGATATCGCTAGGCAAACCTGGCGGGCCCCAAACGACTCCAGCGTTCGGAGCAAATTTCAGTTTTAGCAAGCCTGGGGCTACACCTAGTAAAGTCGCCCCATCACCGTCTGCCGCAAAAGTTGGAGCGGCGTCTGCGAATTTGACTGGAGCAACTGTAGCGACAGCCATTACAACAACAATGACAAAAGTCCCTGAGGGCGTCGAGAGGGGTTCTGCCGCTGGGGAAGTGCCGGGAGAGCTATCTGGTAAAGGCGATAAGTTCCTGAGTGAAGAGGCGCTTTCAAAGGCTTTCTTCATGGAGATTGATGCGTTTACAAAGGAGTTGGCCACATTGCGGGTCGAATCAGAGCGCGTACTTGAAACTCCCATTGGCAGCGACGGAGAGATGGCCGCCATTCGTAAGCAAACAAAAGACCTGGCTCAGAAAACAAACGAAATCTCCAAAAATGTGAAGGTATGGAAACTCTTTATGATTACTAATTAGCAAATTAGCTAAAAAGATGTATTGATATTTGGTCTATTTATGGTGCCAGATTTGTTTCAAACCCTATTACAAGAACAATAATTTATTAGCGATCTGGGTTATCTTACTGTATCACCAGATGGATACAGTATCTACAAGTCTGCTTCCAGAAACAGAAGGACACAATAGGAGATCGGATTAGTAAAACAAGAATCTCATGTTCCCCTTAGCAATGTAATGATAGTTGTCAATGTTGCAGTCAATGTCATCGACCATCCAGGAGAGTGAGTCCGTTCACCTCGATGCTTTGGCGTGCGGGGTCCACGCTCAACGCCTCCTGGCTGCCAAAGAAACCCGTCTCAGCCGCATGGATCCGGTGACAGAAGCTACCTTGAGACAGGCAAAGGGTCTGGCTCAGTACCTTGAACGACAGCTAGTGGTCGCTAACCGTTGGCTTGACGAAGCAGTCGAAAAATATGAAAATGAAAAAAATAACAAGTGAGTATATTACATAGAGTTTCCTTAGAAGAGATGACAAATATATATTCGTTTAACGGAGACCGACAGCGATTTGCAAGTTCATTGTTAGTAGTTACATGTAATACACTTTCTTCATGTGGACTAAATGTTCATCCAAAATAATTATATATAAAAACGACGTAGTCATTAGGCAGCTCTTTTTACGTTGTGAGTAAAGAACTCGAAACTAAATAGTTTGTTATATTACGGATTAATAAAATAATTTGCTTATACACATAATGTAGTGAAGGTCCCTCCCTAACTATCGTTTGCATCTGACGAAGCTTACTGTTCTAACGATCGTTCTATTTGCTAATTTTAGGCGTCGTTTACCAACAATGGAAGCATTATTACGCACCATTTTAACGTGCGATAAGACCGTTGAGGCTCTTAAAGCTGACCTCGAAACGATCCGAACAAAGGTGGACTCCGTGAAACGAATCCGAAATTTACGAGGCCGCCGGGATGTGGATCTCAGCTCACTGGCTGATTTCCTTCTCAAGGCCAACATAAACTCGCCAGAAGACCCAATTACTGGCCGAACCAATGACCGTACCAGGAGCCCGGGTATATCTTCTACAAAACTCGAGTCGCTCCGAGAGTACTTGGCCCAACGTCCGCCTAAAGTGGTGACACCAACCCGTCTAAGTAATTCGTCTGAGTCCATGATAGTGTCTCGTCTCAATACAATCCTGGAGCAATCACGAATTGATGAACAGCGTCTCACAGCGTCTAGGAGCCCCGTTATGATTGAACCGGTTGACAGAAGCACCGTTTCGTCGAGAGTGCCTCCCCTGATTGAAAGCAATGCACCTCGAGAATCGTTGGGCACTTTATTGGGTTTAAAAGGCCAGACCCCTGTTGCACACTCGACGCCGCTGAGGCCGCTGAGTGGCTCCACCGCCATAGCGTCGGGTTCCACCATAGACACTGAGAAGAAAAGCAGTCTACAGGGTTTCAGCCAAAAATATGCACCCGAGACGGAGCCTGTCAGTCCTCCAGAAGGCCCTTGTTTGGTCGCTAAAGCAGATGTCGTACAATCGCTTGCCTCGCTCGCACCCTGCGAGCCATTTGCAATGGAGAACAAAAGTATCCAACACCAGTCTGGTAAAGGGATTCTTGGTGTCAAATCAGAGGGAAACCCCAACAAAACCGTGACTTTCTCATTCCTTCCTCCCGTGTCGAAGTTCGATGATAAGGATAACGGATCGGCGCCATTTAGCCTTGGAACTTCGACTTCGGTAAAGCCGAAGACGGACTTCAGTTTTTCAGCAAGCTCTACCGGAGGTAACGCGAATTCAGGACTTAATTTTGGATTTACGAAGAGTACCAACGTTAAAGCGGAAGAAAAACCGTTAGCCGACCCAAGCAAGAGCCTCGCGGGAACTCTCGACTCAATGCCTAATCCTGCTGGAGGCATATTCAACATCAATGCTCAAGATAAGACACCTTTCAGCTTTGCTACTACACTTACACAAGGTTCACTCGAAGCCAGTCAACCTGGAGCGAAACCACAAGAATCCAGGTCGTTGTTTTCAACTCAGCTGGATTCGTCCTCACCAAGACAGGACGTAGGTAAGCCAACGATTAGCAGATCAGGAGGGAAGACAGATACATTCGCCTTCACTGCGACGGGAGCGAAAAGCGTCACCACCGGTACACATGGCAATAGCTTCAATGCGGGCACCTCGTTCTTTAGCTTCGCAACACCAATCCCTGTGAATGCGACTGCTGGTGCCGATAACACGGCTGATAATAACGAGGAAAATGCTGGTATGAAATATGCGGACTTTAAATATTGTTTCAATAGCTCGTGATATTTGTGGCACAAAATACATTATATTTATCACCTTGTGAGTATCGCAACAACTATTTTGTACGATTAGTTCGAATTCTGTGTTTTTTTTAAATCGGCAATTCAGCTGGAGGTACCCCCCCCCCCCTCTTTTCTGCTGGAACGAAGTTTTTCTTTGGAAATGCCTCTCCTGGTTGGTACTCACTTTATTTTAGTAAAAACAAGGTTAGCCTACCTTTTTTTCGCACAAGTGGGGCCATAGGTTAATTCCTATCCCCGATAACGCGATGTGGTATCCGAAGAGAGAAACATATGCCATCTCTAGTAAAAACGATCTCCAGAGGCCATTTGTTGTGCCGTCTATATGACAAATACGACGCCATACCTAAGCAGTGCCCCAGAAGCCGGAACTACAATACGAAAAGAGTTCCACTTGTCTGATCGGAAAATAAATTAGAGATTAGAGTATGCACGACGCTGTAACCTTCATATGTTGATCTAGACACTCATCAGATGTGTATCCAACAACATATTTGATCGCTTACTTAATTTGAAAGAGATACAAAACAATAACAAGATAGTCTAATCCCCAAGTTATAATCATCCCCGATGAAACGCAGTTGTTATATAATAATGAGAAATTTACCCTAAGATCGAAACACTGAGCAACCAAAGTTTTAACCGACTCAAATTTCTGATTCCACGTTTCATATTTCTCTAAGACAAATATGAAAGTTACTTCAATCGATGCGAGAACGCTGTCCATATGTGTGAGTCCCTATTGCGCACCTGCTGCCGTAAGACACGCATTACCATATTCTGTCTGATATTTCAGCTAACAAGGAGCTGGTGAAATCTCGACCAGAGACGTCAAAACCACCCGATTCATCGAATCAACCGTTTCAAAGCACTACGACATTTACGCCGTCCAGTGCTGGGAACTCTCTTTTTGCCCCGGGGACTACCTTCTCCTTTGTAAACCCTAAGCCAGGTACGACGTTTATGTTCTCTCCCTATACAAAAATCAATTCAATTATGAGCTGCAGGTCACCTAATGAAACGAATTGATGTACGGCTCATAATTGTACAAATGATCGTTGGCAGCCGATTAGAAGCCGCCCGAATTGCCGAATAGGAAGGGGCCTTGTGTTCCACCAGGACAACGTTAGGCCGACCAGGCGTTTCATTTATGGTCCCGCAAAACATGATTGCGCCTTGCCTGGGATATGTTGCTACACCCACCGTTGCAATAGCCTAGACATTGTGCCTTCAGATTAGCAATTGCTACAAAGCAGTGTGAATAAGCCAACATTCAGAATAGAACATATTTAGGTGATTAAGTAATTTGTGTTGGAAATATACTCGATTTTCACTACGAACTTATGCATCAACCGAATCCTTTCGATGAGAGCTGTCCTGAGTCAATGTTAATGCTAGCACTGAAACACAAACTGCCGATATTTGAGAATTATTATATAATCAGGCTCAGCCAGGCCATTGGTTGAAGAATGTTCATTGAAGCGAAGAGTCATGTTTGGTGTAAAAGAAGACGATTCTTTCCACATACACGAGCACGGCCTGGATGAAATATTTCATGTGACCATCATGTGGTGACTATCATATATCAAAATCTGGAGATTAATCAACGAAATTTGTGTTTTAATTACTTTTAGTCACCAGCAAGTCTGGCGAGGGTGGAGGAATGCCGAACACATCATCCCAAGGAAGTGGTTTGTTTGGCAAAACGACATCCGGTGGAATCTTTGGCCTCGCAAGCGGGGCCACGTTCAGTACAGCTTCTGGTGGAACTTCGCTGTTCGGAGGTGGTGGTGCTACAACAGCTTCAACATTTGGCTTTCTTACCTCATCGGGTGGTTCCACAGCGACTTCTGCCGTGTCATCGTTCTCCGCACCTTCAGCAGCTTCAGCCGTCCAGTCATCAACGGTAGCAAGCAGCGTCGCTTCCACGGTACCAGCCACTGCTGCGACCGCCCCAACGGCAACTCTACCTAGCCCGACTACAACGAGTGTCACCACACGTAGTCAACTTGAGACTTCGCCTGTTGATTCTGTTCAGGCATCGGCCGTCTCGGCCAGTCCGACTGCAGTTACGACACCTGCTGTTGAAGCGCAACCAGCCCAGTCAACAGTAGCCGGGCCATCGGCAGCCAGCCCAACATCGGCTGTGGTAACAGCAACTACGATAAGTCCTGCTACCGATCCGGTTGTCGCAGGAATAACGGCGACGGCCACCCCAACGCCAACAACGACGACAGAGGTCGTGGCACCAGCAAGCGCGGATCCAGCCCAAGTAGGGTCACCAACGTTTACTAATAGAGCTGAAATTGGCAGGACATTGACCACCGTTTGGGTTCCACCAACTCCAGGCGCGTTGTTTGATCCGTTTGCTGCAGTATCGACCACTCCAGCTTTTGGAGGGCCTGTAACAACGACAACAAGTGTGACCGCTAACGCTGGTGCTGCTGGTGCTGGTGCTGCTGGTGTTGGTGCTGGTGCCACCTTCGGCGTAAGTACACTAAGTTCGCCAGCATCAGTGAGCTCTGCCGGCACTGCGACTCCGTCATTTGCTGGCATAGCGAACACGTTCGGGGGTGGCACAACAGCGCCTGCATTTGGTGTTGCCACAGCTGCCCCCACTACGGGTACGTCAGGAGCGCCTGCTTTCGGCGCCGTCTCAGCACCTGCCTTTGGAAATCAGCCCGCTACAGCTGCATTTGGGTCAGCCACATCGGCTTTCAGTGCACCGGCCAACAGCCAGAATCAACAAGCGTCTACGATGCCCACATCTCTATTTGGATCCACACCTCTGTTTGGTGCGCAGTCGACGGCTGCGCCCTTTGGGCAAACCAGTTCACCAAGGCCATTTGGAGCTCCCCAGACGACTCAACAGTCAGTCAGCGGTTCTGCATTTGGTACCCAGAGTGGCAGCAATTCGCCGTTTAGGCAGCAGTCGACACAGCAGCCCACTGGTGGGGGATTGTTTGGGAAAGGATTCGGCCAGTCGGGAGGGTAAGTATCGATTTGTTTAACATTATTTTTCTCATAGGATAGAGTTTCGTGTGAAGTTTCAAGATTATGGATGATTGAAGTGGGGTCAACTCTCGATGAACCCGACTTATATGTTGGTAGGTGATTCAAGCAGGTAAGAATGGATTCATTTATGGTTATTAAGAGAGCGGCACATTTCGACTTTCAGATCTCTGTTCGGTCAAAAGAGCTCGTTTGGTACTGTTTCCGAGTCGACGTCACTTTTTGGTGGAGGATCGGCATCTGTAGGTAACAGCTTCATGAGCGGTCTGGGCCAACAGGTTACCGCTAGTCCAAATAAAAACGTTTTCGGAGGCGGAACCTTTGGACAGAACAGTCCGCGAAGCACCGGCCTCTTTGGTAAGTATTTCTCTAATGCAGCACCAACGTGTCAGCGTGAAGAAAAATCATTAAACCCATACAGTTAATATTTTTCAATACAGTTTTGTAAAATTAACTCTCTATATGTGACACAAATATTGACTACGATACTAAGTCGTATCTGCTATGGCAGGAATCTACACTCATTTTTGTTCTATTTTTCTGTAACGAATTTATTTAGTGCTTTTATGCGCTGCATCCATGCGATAGGGATCACAACAATTCTGGAAAACTTCCGCCAAAAAAAAGGTTGACTTGACCTACCCATAGAACTTTGAACTAACATTGAAGAAATTTTCTGAAGAAAAAGGGTTAAGGAAAAAAAACTGCGTTGTCCAGTTCTCATTTTTCAATTATACAAAATACGCTTGTCTAGTTATTTTCCGAAAATTCCTCTGTATCTTCGGAATTTCGAATTTTCGTTGATGACATCTCGTTTTGCCTTGCAGTTCTCTATATATATGTATATATGTTATAGAACCCGCGAATGTTCTGTTTGTGTGCAACTATTTTTGCCATTGACGGCTGCATATATATATATTTAGCCTCTCGGCTAAATAACAGCTATTTAACGTATTAAATAGCTGGCTTTTCAGGGCACCTATGTATTGCCATTCGGTGGGATCTCGCTCTCCCGAGACCCGACGCTGTTCGCCGTAGATCATATTCTTTGATGTCATCGGAGTCTTGTTCTTTAACAAATGAGTCCATGATCGGTTATCAGCGGCAACAACCTATGCTGGACAGTATGGCCACTTTTTTTGGAGCCTTAACCATTATAGCTCTCTCTTCTTCCAACCTCAGAACTGTTCCAATGCGTACTGAGCTACTGTCCGGCATCAGCCCTTGTTCGAAGACGGAATGACGTTGGGTCATTTTCCACTTATCGGCTAGAACACAGCTATATGGCAACCGCCGTGTTTAGTTTGGATGGCGTTTCGTAGAATCTTAGCGTGTTCACCTTTGACGACGATGCCATCGTATGTGTGCAGGCACCAATTGATCACTCGCCGTTCAATTTCTCCACGACGAAAGACTATACAAATTTGCAATAAAATTCGAGCAGTCTTTTTTGTAGCGAGTATTCGTCGGTCGACTGCTGCGGCTCGGAGGTTCTCTCTCGGGAATTGTACATCGTCGCGGTAGTTCTGCCTGGACAGCGGTTTCGTTCAATCCAGCGGTGATAAATAGTTCGCATTTGAAGTTATTCTGGCCCAGATCTTATATGTCTTGATATTGTAGGCCCTTTCTATAAGATCCCTGAGGACCACCGCGAAGTCAGCTAAATACCTTCATCGAAGTGCCACGACGATACGACAGTTGTTCCAGGAGTGTCGCAACGCCAAGCAAAGTAGAGCTCATGTGCGGGATTGTTTCTTTTATTTTTTAGGATCTGGAGGAGCAACAGCATTCGGTGCACCAACCCGAGGTGGGTTCGGCTCGCCACAAGCAGCGCCAGTTGCTCCGCAGGGATCATCCGGATTTCCAGCTTTCTCTGCACAATCGCCGACTCAGTCTCAGCAGATTACCTTTGGTGGCGCGCCTACCTTTGGTGAGTGTCCACTTCAAGTATTTCCACTGCGTTTAGAAAACCATATTTGTCTTGCCAAGCCTGTTAAATATTTTTTTGGTGTTTATTATTAGCAGGATCATGATTTTTACTTACTTTGGACGTCTGCGCTAAGGATTTACTTCTGTATAGCGATACAGAACTAAATCCTAAGCACAAATGGCCAAAGCAAGTTACATATATATATATATATATATATATATATATATACATACTATGCAAATGAAATGACATAAATTAAAACACCAGCTCGTAGACACGACGCATATGCACAGGTTTAGCACAACGGACAATGGACAAAGCCCATGACGTATCTATCAGTGGCATATGTTCGGCGCCGCTGAGCGCATTGCAAAGCTGTCAAACCCGATTTCTCTTCTAACTTTTAAACGATATAACACCTGTTGTAATTGTCGGCAGGCGGACCCCCGGCTGGTTTTGGGGGTGCAGCAACATTCGGATCCGGACCTACATTCGGGTCGTCAAATTTCGGTACAGCCCCATCAGCTACCAGCTGCTTTGGCGGTGTAGCTTCTAACGCGCCATCGTTTGGGGCCCTTGCCCAAGGTCAGTCTACATTTGGTGGTGTGGCTGCAGGTGCGAGTCCGTCATTTGGAAGTCCTGCTTCACCACAACAGCAGCAGCAGCAGCAACAGCAACCGCAGCAGCAACAGCAGCCGCCAAGCCCTCAGAGTCCCGCATTCACCCAGTATCGTGGCTGAATAATTAATGGACGATTAACAACAGCAACAACAACAACAACAACAACTGTAATAAGAGACAAGTAGATGCTCTTTCCCTTGTGTAACGCGAACTGACTAAATGTATGAACAGTTCGAATTGACAAGGAGGGTGATTCCAACTTGAAAGTGTGAATTTGCCAATTGTAAGAATATAGAGTCCTCCATACAAATAAACAATGATACCGATTTGTCGAATATGGATGCTTTTGTCTGTAACAATGCAGAATTTATTAAGGTTAGTAGAATTGTGTATGTTATAAGTTGAGGTTATTTGTATTGTTCAATGTGGAAGGTGTATATATATTACTTTTATTTCAACGGATGGTTGATGGTTATATCCTCGTTAATTGTTCACGTTGAACATGCACCTTTAATAAAAATAAAAAATAAAGCTGCCACATTCGTCGTTCTCTCCATTGTTGCTACGGCTACTCGTCTCGTCGGATAGAAATGAGTCGTCCGAGAAGTGAAATAAATCGCGTGCTTACTGAATATTCTGGCAGTACTTGTATTTAGTGATAAATAAATTAGCGGCCTATTTTAAATATATACATTTTCTGAAACTAGGTGGTGACTTCGGACGTCATAAATGTCATTATAATCTATGACCTCTCAGCTCAATATAGGCCGTTTAGGGATTTCGTTGAGATATAAGTGCGTCTCCTTTGAGATCGAAATACCTAGGAACCTGTTTTCTACGCTCGTTCGAGAGAACCAATCTTCGGCAGATTGGTTCTGCGTCGATCTAATAAAAGGTGGATTTGATTAAATCAAATCTGGTGAAGTCAAAAGAAAACTCATGAGGCGGAACTTTAAAATATGGTTGCTTAGACTCGCAAAACGTGTGGGTGCAGTGTGATGCTGCCATGTCAAAGCTGGTCATTCAATTCACGTGGGGCCGACTTCCTTACCTTCTCAATATGTCCTGTTGCAATCGGACGATCACCAAAGTTCTTGCGGACTTAGAATTGAATTTGAGCCAGTAAAACCTGTGTTCTGAAACGTCTCCGAGAGTCTAGAGAGTAATTTCTTTTTCGAAAAACCTTTTTCAAAAACAGTTGAATTCATCCATTCGTCGGAAGAACCCGAGTGAGCTCAAATAAAGGAGTGGCTCAAATGGGCATTTTCTATGGTGCGAGAATCACGACATCAAAGTTAGGTGGCCATAAATTTGTTTATATGGATAATTTGTTCATTTGTTTATTTATCTAGGATACGCATGTTTTTCACCATTAACGGAATATATGTTAAGCGACTTTCATGGGCCATTATATGTCAAATATCTTATACAAAGGTGAGCTTTCGCTTCGTTGAATCGAATCAATAGATTTCTTCGAATAATTTCACCTCTCAAATAAAACTGCGTAGAGTATTTTAGATTGTTTTTCTACCCTCACAGCTAATCATATTTTGTATAATGACACCAGACGGGAATAATTCACAACGATTATCATCCACTGATTGCTATTATCAACATTTGTCAATTTTTGACTATCAATTAATGGACATGCTTGATTTCACAAGTGTGAATTTCATCTTAAACAGCTTGACCAATTACCTATTTCTTGGAAGTCCTCGTTATTAGAAGGCGTCATCGGCTAACGGCAAATAATGCTGAATTGAATCCAGTCCAGGTTCGAATGACGACCACGTCGAGTTCATCCTGTTCTAGAAAAGTTCCGTTCCGACTCGAGCCCACGGGAAGAAAGTCTATCAGTTGTATCATCGTGAGGATGAAGAAGAGCGCTTTCTGGACAAACCTCGTATTTAACGAGATAGCGTACCCCCGAGTTATTGTGAGGTACGGCCTTGACATAAACATGAGCGAATCAAAAATCTGTTTAAGCACATTTGCAATCGTTACATAGACGAGAATTTAAGCATTGTAAAATCTTCATTCTCTTCAATAAACCAATTTACTTTCAACTTATCACTATATGCGTTACCGAAATGTGGATGGTCCTTTTCGAACAAGGGCGATACGATAATAGGAATAAAATATGGTAAATATTTCGAGAAAACAGTACACTGCAATGATATGGAGTTGACATTCTTTATTTTTTGAACTCGAATACTGTTTTAGCGACAAACTCAAATGTGAAATGAGAGAGAGAGAGAGAGAATGGTTTAAGTGGAACGAAATCTGATTAATAGTTCATTAGTTAGAACAGACGAACGTATTAAATTAGCGGTTCGGCAACCGTTAGCCGTTAACCATCCATTGTAAAAGCCAAAATCGTCATTCGGAATCTCCAGTCCGACGTCGTGCTCTGAACCAAGTGCCTTTATATTTAATTTATATTTTTTTATTTTTATTTTTTTATTTATACTTTATATTTTTTTTTATTAGAAGCGCAAATATTGCCACACCTCGAGGAAATAGCGTGAATCAAGCGTGAACACACACATCACGTCTTGCCAAATCGAACAGAGTGGAATAATTACTTATTTTCGCATCAACCGTGTTAAATCAAAACAAGAACAGGTTTGTTTTTTTAAATTTCAGCTATTATGTCATGTCGCAGGTCAATAATTAAATATATTTTTCCCTTGAATATGTATGCATGCTGTACTATAATGTAACTAACTGGTGCTTGATTGCTATTCTATTTTGAGAGCTTAGCTGCAGCCGACAACTCGGTAAAGGTAAAGCTTTATTGGTTTATTGAAAAAGCTGCCATTTCACAATGCTTAAGCTCTCTGATATGTCACGCAGCGGCGCTCGGCCCGCTGCGTGAAATATCTTTGTTCCTTAGAGCAATATCGATAACGACCTGATACTCAGGAGTCTACCAACAGTCTGCTCAACCCTCCACTAAAACCCTCGGAATACACAAATGAGCCATTTTGACTATGTGAACTCAGTTCCGGTATTCAATTGTCCATTCACTCCAGCGCTGAGAGGACACGCCTAAATGGGCGCACTTCAACGCTGACCCTGGAACGGATGGTCATGCGCGAAGTTATTAAGCGCAACGATAAATATATGTTATGTTTGTATGCAAATCTGCAAGTAATCTATAGGCTGTTAGTGGCACGCAACCAAACGTCTAAGGCCAAATTTGCCCGTACGGATCAGGTGAATACGACACAAACTCAGTATTGTCGAAATATCTCAAGGGGCATTTACGTGCTCTCAGGGGATTCATAATCTCAAATGATCGAATCGGTAAATTCATAGTGACATGCTGTATTGCAGTGCCCTTTACGCTACGTGGAGTTACGGTTTTCGCAGCAACTAAATATAATTAAATATGTTTTGTATATATATATATATATGAAATAAATATAGGTGATATTAGAGATCCACCGGGCGCGTTTTGCAATTCAACACAGTAATGTCAGCCCTGTCCGCCACAATATATATATATATATATCCTCGAATTTCTACCCTCTAAAGCTCGTTAAGACTTCTGAGTGCAGAGCCGGAGACTGCCGCGATCCACAAAAATGGCGAATATGAGCTTCCGTATCCTACCGAGGGATTGCTTAAAGCCAGCAACGTGATTGTGCAAGCTATTTTCATTCAATGCTTCAGTTCTCTATCGATGCTAAATACCTGTTTTATAGTCGATTCTCAGCTGTTCGCCTTCTGTGACGGGTCTCGGTGTCGGCATGTAGCATCGTCTCACGGATCTCTCAGGAGAGGTGGCTCTGTATTAGCAAATTTAATACAATTGTCGAGTCTTAAAAACAAGTGCTCTAATTGATTCGGCAAAACATTTAAACGACATATTCTGCGGTGTACCTGTGTGGACGAGCCGCAATTACGCTGTATCTATTGTGTTTATACTTCTTCAAGGGGACTTCAACAATGTTATATAATAGGCTCAATATAAATTTGTATATCTGGACGCTTTCTTGCTGTTGACTCGGCCAACTGCGGCAATGTCTCCAGACACGAGTTTCAATCTGTAAAGAATTACCTTTAATACTTCTGCGGTGATTTTTTGTGAGCAGTGAATGTTGCTGCTTGGTGTAAATGTAAAATGTTTTTGCTGCATCCGTTGATTGACTCTTGTTCAGTCCATGATCATCTGTCACTATATTGTCTGACTTGAAACTAGGATATGAATGATGCATAATAAAATAAATTCTGCTAATCGCAGATCAATCGACATGTAATTTAAGGCTATAAATAATTTCGCGGAAAGAGCTACAAAATAGTGCCAAATATTATTTCTTGTTATTTTCTGAGTGATGCCATTTAGTGTCTGCTCGTCTTTGAGCAAACGGCGTTTAATGAAGCAGACGGAAGTCCTGTGATCATTTTACTCTATGTGTTCATACGGGGATGTTGAACGTCTACTGACAGCTGACACCGTGTACCGTTGTGAATCAATGACGTATTTGGTGAAACCGGTTTAGATTGAGGCGTAGTACCACTACTGATGTTCTAGTGATCACATTTCCCATTCTTCCAGCATCCCAATGAATGGCGTAAAGATTAAACAAATTAGTACAGTCTTTCTCACAGTGATCATTATCACAAACGTATTTGTAACGTAAAAGAACTGAATGGAATTCCCCGGGGAGTCAATTCCGTGAACATGATCCTGGCCATAGATGTAAAATTACTAAATAATAATAAATGACAATTTCCATCTCAGATTATTGCGGACTCAATAGTATGTTACTTTACTATTTACAAAACAAAACTCCACATTTATTCGTTTCGTTGATTGATGTGGTCTGCAATTCCGGCTCAGTTATATATATATATATGTATATATATATATTAGACTGTCCCCTTCAAACGCGCCTTTCGAATGGCGCACAATCCGAACTACGCGATACAATTCAATTTTTTCAATTCAATTATTTCTTTATTGACGGAACTGCGAAATATTACAACGCTTAAGTTCTCGTATTAAAAAATAAGATAAAAAGAGCGATCACCAAAGTATTTCACAAGGTTCTTCGAGGTGACATACCTTCAAAACATATCACAAAGTCATATTGAACAAGATAATTACAATTGGTTTACTGGATTTGGGTCAAATAAGATTTTAGCCTTTTTTTTTATTTCGAAAGCAAATTTCTTAACACAGGTGAGAGACCGAATCTCTCTAGGCAAAGAACCCCAGATTGACGGCAGGCGGTAAGCGAGAGTATGGCGGCTTGATTCTTTAATAGCCAGAGGTGTCATGAACACTGTCGCTCTACGAGCAGTTCGCTTGGTGCAGGCTTTCATCGGAAGAGCAGCGTCTGTAGGCACAATGCCCTTGTGTATCTTGAAAGCAAGAAGAGCGACATGAAGTGAGTACAATGTCGTCAGCGAAGGAAGGTCAAATTTCACTAGGACGTCTGCAACCGAGTCTCTTCGAGTCTTACCAGTAATAGCTCGGACAATGCGTTGACTTTTGGAGTGGGCAAGCGGCAGGAACGTGGCTTCCTTTCGAGCACTAAGTGGTTTCGATACGATCAGAAAGATGGACACTGCAGCAGAAAGTTCAAATTCCCCCAAAAATCAACGGGAAAACATCAAGTTTTTGTTTCTCCAAAAACACCCTCCAGAATATCTTTATTCTAACTCATTTAGTTCAAAAGTTATTGGCATTTAAAGAGGCGAAAGTTTGAAGGGGACAGCCTAATATATATATATATATATATACAAACATGGTTATATTGCTTAGTGTGCTCGCAAATCCATAGTTTGGATATCTGTCAAGTAACAAATTAAAACATCCTAAACTAACGACTTGGATATGTATTTTAACATTATGACGTTTCCACCCAAAGGGATATTTCTTGCGTCGTTTTGGGACTATCCCGGAAATGTCATCATAAAGGTTTGGTTGAATCATCTGCTTCGCCAATGTATAATGTGTTCTATTAAGTGCGAGGCAACACTTAAGGCTGACGAAGCCTGCCTGAACTAATCACGCATTGTTAATTAAAAATAGACGTCAACGTTTTTTTGTTTGTTCTTTAATACCCCCCACCCCACCCCGGTTATATAATATATCTCGTCAAGTGTGGCGCCTACTATAGAGACGTCTGATAAAGACCGATATTCAGGGATATTTATGTACACATTTGGGATATGCAACACGAGCGGCCTTTTGGAGATACGGGTTCTCTATTAATATCATGAATAGTAAAGTTCTTATTTAATGTCAACAACAAAATTAAAAACTGGTTCAATATGGGCTCATACGATCAAGCCATAGTGCATGAATGTTGTGTATTGTCCGCTCGCCGGCTTTTACGGCTAAATGTCTTGCTGCAAAAATTCGGAGGCCCAACCATGACAATGAGTGATTACGATAACGAAAGCATCGTAGGAAGCTTCATTTTTAAGGAAATACAGTCTTTGTATCAAAAATTCAAATATTTTCTTGACATTGAACATTAATCGTCTCGGCTTTTCGCGAAATATTACAAAGATACTTCTCTGCTGATCAAAGATGAAACAAATATAGCAGAGGTAGCATATTCGTCTTTCCGTCTCAGTCATTTTTTTTACGGATTGGTCTTCATGCAGGTCAAACTTAATTACTCGGAAGCTAGAACTAAGAATTCGATTATGCTTAAAATAATACGTGAGTATTGACCGGGGATTGAATTGACGACCTTTTGGTTGGAAGCTTTTCCCTCCGCTGGACGAAAAAAGTTTGCTAATTATTAAGATAACTCTCGGCAAATTGCACTAAGAAGTTGATGGTAGAAGCTCCTAGTGTAATGACAATAGATAGATATAGGTGTGTTACTATTTGTTTTTCTTCGAATTAATTAAATTAGAGTTTATGTGTAAATATGATGCCCCAACTTTTGTCAAATAACATGTTTTACTAGAATAGATCACCAAACATAGCTTCGTCTTTTTTGGATTTGATTTAGTTTTTTAATAAAACTATTCACAGCGCATAATAATAATAATTGTCACAACAAATAATAACTTGGTTTAATGTCACACGAGAAAGAATATATATATATATATATATATATATATATATATATATAGTATACCTTATATATGCAAAGCTACGAATTCTATCAGCGCTTGCAGAATGGACACGATATATCTATTGTGTCATATAGTAGATATGCGTAATAATAATAATATATTGTAATATCTAATGACATAAAACATCTAGTAGATCTTATTGACTTGAATGGAAAATCCAGTAATTAATTGGCAGTTAGCTTGAGCCCTTCGTCTTGGCAGCGTGACTTCCGTTGTGGACACTTCTTCTTATTCGTGGTGCTGATCGACCTATTACGTTAGATGATGTCAGCTGTTATTTGAACAAAGATAAGAGAGAGCCAGAATCAGCCGAAGCAGCTGTGTGAACCCGTTGTAGAGTGGGGCGGCCTTTCGATATCAGTGAACACTGCACCAAAGCTGCTTCTGTTGCGGTCCACTGCTTTTGTTGCATATACGGTCTCAATATTATGTAATTGTAGCTTTTGAACAGTAGAACCCAAGGGGGTGGTAATAGCACGAACAGTAGTTGTAGACTTTGGAGGCTCCCATCCACTTGGGAGGCGTGGGAAAAGCAGGGTAGGTATTTCCGTTTATCCTCATAAATAAAAATAAAGTAGTAGACTTTATGATATATTCTTGTGTGAAAATGGAAAGCTCTACATTGGAAGGGCGATTACGCTGTCCACCATTCAAATCCGTTGTTTTCATTGAGTGCGATCACATGTCAGTCGATTGACAGCTGCTGTTCTACCCTATGGAGAACATCGTATATATTGAAGTGACGTCAGGTGGATGAACCCGAAAGTTGGACGGGTACCAGCTCCACAATGACGTCACTGAATGTTTCTACTGCCGCATGGAAAACGTCGACTGCTCCAGGCGAGGGGGACACAGACCACCTCTAGATATAAAAGCATTACACTTTTGTACTGGAGATCATACCTGTTTCGTCAGTGCAAGAGCTTTATACTCAAGATGAAGTCAATTGTGGTCTGCCTTGGTGTGGTGGCCATGTGCGCCATTCTCTTCAATGAGGTTTCTTCTGCTCCGACAGAAGCCGATGCCAACACTAAGACCGACAGTGGTTCCGTCACTAGGTCTCCTGCTAAGGAAGTTGCCGGCGCATCTTCTGATGTAACTAAGGACACGGACAGTAAGGACAAGACCGACGACTCCACCCTGGAAGAAGTTGACGAGAAGAGATTCGGTGGTTTCAGAGGTGGTCATGGCGGCTATGGTGGTCATCGCGGCTATGGTGGCTATGGTGGTCACGGCAGCTATGGTGGCTACGGTGGTCACGGCGGCTACGGTGGTGGATTCAACAGAGGAGGAGGCTATGGAGGATTCAATCGCGGTGGATATCACGGTTAATCAAAAATGATTCCGTTAAGACATCAAGAAGGGCTGTCAAATTGTGTAAATAAAGTATCGCTGTGATTTTATCATCCGTACACATTGCATTTCTATCATATTCTTATATATGACTGCAGCATCCCGTAGACAAATTGTAAGTAATACGATAAATTGAGAAAGAGGAGGTAATAGCAGTTTGTTCTGCATTTTCGTTAATTTTCAATCGCCGATAAGAAGAATCTACGAAGTAGTTCAGCTTTGTCCCAGATAACTCCCAGTGGCTGAGACATGAGTGTTTGACTATCTGAACATTGTCTTATGATGCGAGTTAAGGAAAACGGCTACTCCTCCCCTATATTGGAGATAAAATGAAAATACATGAAAGAGATGCTGAATCCCGCTGAGCAAATAATAACAAATTCAGTTAACCTCAAAGTTAATATATATATATATATATCGTCAGGAGTGCTTGTGAGTAGGGCTAGGCTAGTAATAGGAAACATTGACAAGTCTTCCACAAGTCATTGATACACCCGTCTCCTGTTATTTTTCTGACAGTGAGTCGACCTTCACGGTTGAGCAGAATCTTCCTTCAGCTGCTTCGATAGTCAATATCTATTTTATATTTTAAACGTTAGGGAACTTTCCTTCCGCTCCCTAACTACGTACAGTCACACGCGGACGCAGTGCCACCAGCGCACACATTCACACCATAATGCGTACCACTCTATCACCATTTGCGCTCTACCTACCTTTCTACAATATATATAAATATATATATATATATTAGGCTGTCCCCTTCAAAATTTCGCGCCTTTCGAATGGCGCACAATCCGAACTACGCGATACAATGCGTTGATATTTGGAGTGGGCACGCGGCAGGAACGTGGCTTCCTTTCGAACACTAAGTGGTTTCGATACGATCAGAAAGATGGACACTGCAGCAGAAAGTTCAAATTCCCCCAAAAATCAACGGGAAAACATCAAGTTTTTGTTTCTCCAAAAACACCCTCCAGCTGAAATCCATCGACAATTAGCGAACGCGTACGGCAGGTCTGCCTTATGCCTACGAACGGTGCAAAGTTGGTGCAAGCGATTTAACAGTGGAGATATGGACACCGATGACCACCGAGGCGGGGACCACAAATCAGGTGCAACGAGGGACGAACGGATTGACAGAATCAAGGCAGCTTTTGAGCAAACTAGAGCTTGGTCCATGAGGTCTTTGTCGGCTGAAACTGGGATTCCTCGGGTGACATGTCATAAAATTGTGACCAATATACTGAAGATGAAGAAAATCAATGCAAAATGGGTTCCCCACATACTGAGTGCTGAGCAGATGAAAATGCGTGTGGAGTGTTCGACATCTAATTTGAAGACTTATACGCCTCTAACTCATACCAAAATATCTTTATTCTAACTCATTTAGTTCAAAAGTTATTGGCATTTGAAGAGGCGAAATTTTGAAGGGGACAACCTAACATATATATATATATATAGATATATATGGATCGGCTATTGTATTTGGAATACAGGATTTTCAGTGCCATCTGCAATTTTCCAAGAGTATGCCTGCAAAGTTCGCAATTTGGCCTCATTTAAAATTTGGCTTTTCTAGATGTCCTGGTGGTCCACGAGACCCCAAGTCCATGATTAGTCTTCACTCAGATCGGCTCAAGACATATTTATATTCTTTTAATACAAAAAGGGAAAAGTCCGTTGTTCGCACTGAACTTAGGTTTCTTCTGTTTTGGCGCAAGTGACACCGAAGTCAGTATCGGGAAATAAATAGATAGGGTCAGTTTTGCACATGAATGGTTTTCGATTCCAGGAAGTTTACTCTAAATATTATATATATGAAGTATATATTAAATTCAATACCAAAAGAATGCAGAGAAAAATGAAAATAAAATTAAGAAGCAAACTAAATTTATGAATAATTTTCTTCCTTTTTTTTATCTCCTGTCGTATTGCGTTATTACAAGTTTGGCAGAACCAAGGTCGATGTAAATGTTATTAAAATGTTATTAGTATTTGTCGTTCATCCCTCGAAGAGCCTCGAGACGATTTTGATGCCGAGACTAGTTGAGTTCGCGTATAAGCCCCCGTTCCATAGACTAAGTCGCCACAATATTTTTCATCCATGCCTACGTCTTGTATTGATATTATTGGCAACACTCTGGGTCTATCTCCCACTGACCGTGATGCTAAATATCGCATTTTTCGGTCTGTGTTTGGCCGACTTTAGATACGTAAATTGTAATGAACATTAGACCTTTTTATATAAATTGCCACTTTTTCGTCAGAAAATTAATTCTAGTGACCATTTTTCAATTTCTATGCAGCGCTTTGTCGAGTCTCTCTAAAATTCCCTTTGTCCTCTTTTGCGACTTCGTCCTTCTCATCAACAATCTCCCTTCCTTCGCATCTGAAAAGCCACCAAAGCCATCACATGTGGCGACACACATGTATTGTATTATGACTTAGAGGTAGTGGTTCACGCAAGCGACTATACGAAAAAAACTGCTTAAGCTGCTGTAATGCTTGGTTGGAACGATCAAATAGCTTGACAGTGATATGTCTTGTCTTCACCCCACTCCCCGCCCCGCTCAGTCGCCTCACTGGCTTGCTCATTCTCCACGAAGAGGATATTGGTCTCACCCGGATCCCGGCCAAAACCGATGCAGGCCGGCCTTCGCTAGGACTGAGACCCCGATCCAAGGAGAGGTCGTAGAGGAAGGAGTCAGATTCCAAAGTTATGACAGGCCACTGGCACTGACACCAGACGAAAGAACTGGGCCTGGCTGTAGTGTTGCATGCTCTCGGTCATGAGAACAGCCTCTGGCTGGCTGAAACTACGAAGGCTTTACCCGTGGCCTGTCTATGTGCAGGTGCCAGTTCGAACGAGCTTTTCAGCCACTGTCCTAGCTAGCTAGCGACGAACGGGCCAGTGCACAGAAGCTTGGGCATACGGGAATGACTCGGATGGCTTTGAGACGAATTGAAGGCAGGTGAACCATTCGACACGGAATAGAGAGACCAATGGGAGACTGGGCGACAGTGCTGCTGATAGCTGAAGTATAAACACTGCTGGCGTAGTACTATTGAAAATTCATGGTGGAACGGCCTAGCGTCGTCGCCTCAGATCGACTGGGCCAGCGTCGCTTGTCAAATCGTCCTTTACATATTATCGTTGCATTGACAAGCAGAGATCAAAGCAAACCTTCTGGAAAAGAAAAAAAATGACTCCGGAAGTTGTGCAATATCACAATGAAATGGGGTGACCTTGGATGGTTTTCAAGTTCATTTTCACTATTTCATCAAATAAACAACGCCTCAGCTAAGCAGATTGAGTGTGTATGCCTCGAGTTTGTATAATTATCTAAGATGTATGTTGCACCCGATAGTCTATTGCATGTCAAGTGAAGGTTTTGCTCGTCTATAGATTTCAGCGTGGCTTTGAAGTTACAACGTTTTTATTGTACACGTATCGATTTCGTTCAAATAAATATTGTGGCCTTTACAGAACTAGAGTACTCCTTAGATGTTGTTTTACTCGCTCCATCCAGTCTCTAATATCCAATCTTGTAGCAACTATGGCCAGGAATTTCCTATGTTGAATACACATAGTTTTAGGCCTTTGTCACATGCGTCTGAACAATTTGACATTTTTTCACACATACAAAACAGCCAAGTAGCTGGTATTTGCAACCTTGAATATGCAAATATGCAGCTGGCTTTAGGAAGCTGTTATGTACTAATATTTTGCATACACTGAACTAGCCAGTAGTGATAACTTGGTATCTTGGCTAGGAATAGAGAGATCTTGTCTATCTTGGTTATTCGAAGAAACGGTTCTTGCCTTCATATGAGACCCAGGTACTCGTGAACACATCAGGCACACACTATTTTTATTGCACCACAACCCGAAAAGAGCTGGGTGGCCCTCGGTAAGTAGCAAGTCGTTCGCGTGAGTACCTGGACTTGCTCAAAAAGGGTTTTGAGAAGGTGTTCACTACTGTTATTGGATAGCCGTATCTGTGAATACGTCACTGGCGAACCAAGTGTATCCCTCTAAACGCTAGGTGGGTAAGCAGCACTAAGGCACTTGGCCTAAGACCTCTAGCACGTGGAGAATGAAGCGGACGAAAAGCCGTCGTTGTACTGATACGCGACAGGACGAGAGGACAGAAGCAGCAGTAGCAGCAGCAGCAGAGAAGAGGACTACCACAATGTCGACGAAGGAGCCCCTCAAATTGAGTGGAAAACCTGCTGTCCTCGCTGAGAGGGCCGAAGAACGGCGACCGGCGGCCGGCCTCCTAGCCCTTTCGCGTATGTAGCGTCGTTCTAAAAGAGGAGGAACAAGAGAAATTGAGGGATAGAGAAGGAAAGAGGGCAGGAGAGAGAGAGAGAGGCCATCATGACACAGTCGGTCGGGTGGGTACAGCTTCACACGTGCTGCAATAGGACAGGTACAAAAGGCGAGGTTGTAGAGGAAAGTCAGTTGGCGGTGGCAGGTCAGAGGAGATGTCGTTGAAAAACGACACAGTAGAGTACCATCTTTTGACTTGGACGCCGTCAACCCTTACTCCAGACAGAGACAGAAAAGAAAAGGGTACAGCGTCCTTCTTATCAAGTGTAAGGGACATTGCATAAGGCAAGTGGGAGTCTGTCCCGGCGACGGTGTTGTCCCGGCGGTAGTCATTCGAAAACAAAATGACCACTCGAGCAGCCACCGATCTTTGTGTATGTATATATATATATATATACCCGTAAATTTGCATGTTTACGCTTGCGTCTAAGGGTGACTTAGGTGAGACTATCCCCCGCCACGGATAAGAAATATTCAGAAATATTATTTAAAGTTCGACCCCGGACAGGCTATCTAATTATGCAGTATGGAGAAAATCCCTGGCTATGTCTCTATAGGCGAATGATTTTTTCGGATTTTTTAGGACTCGAACAGTCCGTTCAATTATTCGACCAACTCGAATAATCAGTTGAACAATTTTTTTTACTTAAACAAAAAAATGTACTGTTGTTCTTCTACACCGATACCACGGGGCCACTGGGAAGGCGCCAACCAACTCTGCACTATGAGAAATCGATGTACGCTCAATGTGAGGATATTATATGTATTTGTGCGCAGATCACGCAAGATAGGATGATATGTATTACTGGATATCCGCCACTTCAATCCAGTATCGCAAGTAGAGTCGTTCTTAGTCAACCAGCCAGTTTCTAATATAGTAAGAACATGAAGTTGGTCTATAACAGAAATATATAAGTTTCAGGTCAGCCACTCGAATAGCCACTCGGTGTTGTATATCATTTTGCGAATATTAATTCGCAATATAATATACAACATGATGATAATGTTCGTGTGTTGCAATTTCACTTGTTCACAGTGAAGTCGTCGAAACTCAAACTATTCATTTCGCATCTCACGACTTTATCGATCTCAGTGTCATATGACATCCACCAGTTGTAAGGCTGCCTATAATCAGACGACACTGAATATTGGGACTTCCCTGGTAGGCACAAACGCTATTGAGGTATTGAGCCATAAGCATTTCGTAACCGATGTACAAATTTCATTATTGTTTAGTGGTCACACCCCCTTCAGTTATTCTGCGGTACAGTATGAAAATAAACGGACCTGGCCTTAATTTTTGCTTATCATTGAATGAACAAATTGAAGTCGTATTTTTTGAGCGTGTGTTACGAACTATCATTCAATGGTGACAATTAGGGACCGACTCTGAATTTTGCTCATAGCCCGTAGATATGCTCCTTTTGGAAGAAACATCGGTCTCGTATCCTATCGTTCCTGTCAGCGTCTAGTAGTTTTTCGCTCTCGCTAGACGTGGTCACCTTTTTAGTGCAAAATTGGACCTGTAGACAACAAATATATGATGGAGAATTTCCGCTCACTAACTGGCGACACGATCGGCATTCACTAATTAATGATCAAATTGATCAGGCCTTGCCGTTACACGAACGATACAATTACCCACGATTTTTTGGCGGTGATTTAATTTGAAGATGATTTAATTTGATTATTGCGACTCGTGGAACCCCTGAACGCGACGCATATTGTGTTATCTCACAGCACGAAATACACTAGAATATGATTTAATAGTTCACTCACTGTTGTCGTTCGTGCAATAAATGTCCTGCCTAATCTATGTATGTAGTATAGTATCTACTTCGATAGTCTTCTTCTACCGTACAATGACGACACATGTTATGATTTTCAAGCGTTAATAACAATAAATATGACATTGTTTATTTACACTCTGAATGACTCGGCGTTATCTCGTTTCCTACAATAGTTTGTTGCTTAATATTGCTTTATGCAATCTCTAAATAGCGCGGTATAATGAGCCAGTCCAAGTTTTCAAACACCGTGATTTAATATCAGTCGGTGTATTCGTTTGATGGTTGAAGATATGCTGCAGAAGAAATTTTGTGTCTCTTTTTGAACTTCTAACAGAATGATGGCCGGGCGTGTTCTTGTAAAATAATCTCAAAATGTTTAACGAGACCAAGACTAGTCGAACACTTTCACAGCTCCACCCCTAATTATTAGGAAGGATCGTTAGTATCTGTGTGATTAACAAATGTGCCTTAAATATTTCACTTCATTGATTTGATTCTGAACCATAATGATTTCAGGAGTTCGGTGCCCTGCTAAAAGTGCCTGATACCATAGTCGAATATTGTAAATCACACCTAGTATGTCTTGACCAATACTTCGACGCGCATTGCCACCACAATGATTAGTACTAATTCACTCGTTGTTTCGGGTACCCAGGGCTTCTTGTATTCACTTTCAGTTGTTGAGCCAATAATACGTTTAAATGATAACAGTATATACAGACTAGATACAGTTGACATTTTCTGTCCTTCTCAATTATGTACAGCTTGCATGTATGTAGTCAGCCCTCACTGTAATATTCCTCATGCTGTTGTTTTACCAAAAGGCCAGTCTCTCTCTCTCTCTCTCTCTCTCTACCAGGAACTAAAACCAATACATGTCCTTGGTATCAGCTGTCGTCTCCAAACCTGTAAGAGATAAGAACGAGTAAATATATAGATATATATATATAAAATTCCTCTGCAAGACTAAATGGTTATCTGTTATCTACAGACGTACGCTGTTCCACGTGTGAATTTTATCATATATTTAACCTGTTCTGTCACTTCTCTTATTCGGTGTGCAGCTGAGTAGAAGTAGGTTGGCAACTTCAATTGTCAACAATTAGACAATTGTCAACGTCTTTAACAATTTTTCAGCGACTTTTCAGTTACCCTGTATGCATGGTTTAGAAACTCTCAAGGAAATTGCCTGCAGGAATTGCACGGGTACGCCATTTCCTCAATGGTTTGCCCCAGGTTTCCCCCATCCTTTCTGAAGGTGGTAGTCGATCTGATCCTGGCCTTAGTGTCGAATCAGGCAGCGTGGGCCTGCGAAGAGAGACTCGATGTGCTACTCGATAGGTGCCAAAAGAGGAGCTCTATAGGGGACCAGGAAGCACTAGTGGAACTACCTAGCCATCGAACGAGCTCGAAGGGGAGAGCAACTTCAATTAAGGAGAGTTCGCGTGGAAAAGATTGCGCCGAGGCAAGCAACCCGTTCACCAACGCGCTCGTGCGCTGTCCAAGGGGGGGGAGTCGAGCCACGGAATGGTTGTTTCAGTGTGGGAGACACCAGTGCGCGATCGGGGCGCACAAGTCTAAGCTTTCGACGGATGCGATCGCACAGCAAATCAAAGAGGTCTCACAAAGTAATGGCTACGCTTGTGGTCGAGGAACGCTACGGTGATGCCACTGGTGATGTCAACGTGAGAGCAGGTCTGAGAGTCTGCGAAGACCAGAGGTCAGTGTGCGGGTGTTGCTAGGCAGCGCCGGCGACGAGGAGGTGGGGAGGGCTATAACTGGGAGGACTTCCCCATCAAAGCTATAATAGGAATAAGGGATAGGGCTGCCGGTATCTACTGGATAGATAGGCTTTCTGTATGTGCACCGAATGTTGTATTGATATTATATATATATATATATATTCTCCTCTAGGCCCACGCAAGTTGTACATGGAAATCAACGTTTTCGCTGTTCTATAGCTGTCGGATAGAGCTATTCCCTTTCTTGTTTGTCTCACTTCGAACTTAGATCTTACGAGATCACGTACTTCCCGCTTATCCCGAAGCGCTTCTGAATCAAAATTGTGTAGTATAAGCACTTTACACTCTAAGATGGTCAAGTGAGCTCATCACAGGTCATGCGCAAGGAGTACAACGCAAAGGCAGATGGGAGAACTGCTGGCGAGCAGCCGTACTCAGAGCAGAGGTTCCCTGTCCCATCGGCAAATGGGGGAATCAAACACCGAAGGAGAGGGAGCCACCTCCAATAATCGATGAAGCGCTGGACTGATCCCTAATGGCAGTTTTATTCCCTTGTAGCTCGTGGAGAGCTCCTCTGAATCGCTATTGCGCGTGCACGCCATCGTCAGGAAAGTCGGGTTAGCCGTCGGGCAAAGCGGATATGGGACAATGAATTGGAACTGCGATGTCCCTACGTCATCATCGCACTTTCGTTTACGCTTTGAGAAGGAGATGGAAAAAGGAAAAGACTTTTGTATTTTACTTCAGTGACTAGTTCTTTATCTTTCCGATCTTTCGCTCAGTCATAACAATATATATCTTTGGAACAATATACGACGTTTGCTCTCGGATGCTATATGTTTACAGTAGGGAGGTAGCCATTCCACTGACCAGCTATAGTTGTAAGTTGTTCACTGTTAGTTATCTCCGCAACAGAACAAATTCATCTGGGCGGCGATGTGCCGAAGAGGGACTAAATGATCGAATAGTCTGCTCAATTTGCTATGACAACCGATGTTAACAGCCAACACTCTACCACTTACGAGTTGTTGTGGTAGTTATACAGATGTATTTTGTTACGATCTCTAGTCGTAGGAAATTGTACAAGATGAATATGAAATTGTTGTGACGGTAACGGCACCGCTCATTCGCTTGATAGTGGTGTTAAACTATGAGTGGAAATGATGAGCCTTTGGGGTACAGCGTTCGTTAGTTGTTTCGTTGCTTCGTTGGTTGCTCCATGAGGAAATGGTCGGCGTCGTCTGTTCACAGAGAAGCGAGCTCTTGGGCCCGTGGGCTTGGTTGGGCCCGGGTCTAGGGGATGAGGCGGGAAGATGAGGAGAGAAGGGAACACGAGAACTAGCGGTGGAACTGCGGCGGCTGTTTCGGCGAGGTTGGGCTTCCTCTGGGGGCTTATGGCGGCGGGGGATGGCAGGCAGTGCAACGGACCGACGGAAAGGAGTGCTGCTGCTGCTGCTGCGGACGAGAAGGAGGCGGAGGAGTGAGCCGAGCGGAGCACCGCGCAGGGCCACGCGGTGGTGGAATATGAATGGCGGGGGGCGGGCCCCTAGCCCAGCCTCGTCGCCGATTGGCCACGACTGGCCCACGGCGCCTCACTGTCGGTGAGCGCCCAGAAGCAGACGAACGAACGAACGAACGAGGGAGCAAGTCTCGTCCTCGTCGTACGCCTCCACCCGAAGCAGAGCAGCCGCTTAGGGTTCACCAAAGCTCACCCACCACCAACGCCGGCGCCACCATCAGCAGGAGCGCAGCAACTGCAGCTACTACTACTATCACCACTCACTCCATCCATCCAGACGCTGGTGGTGGTGGTGCTGCTGCCGCCACCGCCGCCGCTGCCGATGCAGCTCATAGCTTCCCAGTAACCGACGTACCCACACCCTGGACTGAACTCTCTCCGGCCATAGCTAGCTTATTTCTTCGTATTATCATCATCGTCATCATCATCATCGTCACACAAAAGACCGAGACTGACCCTCATACGATGCGGATGATGATGATCAGGTGGGGGAGCTATGGAGCAGGTAAGATGATATATAGACTGGATATACATATACATATATATATATATATATATATATATATATATATATAGACATATATATATTATGTAGACAGTAGAAGAACGAGGAGAGATGCCCCAACCGATCGTTGCTGGCGTCTCTGCATGTGCATGTGTGTGTGTGTGTATACACAACTCAAGATAGCTAACATGGCTTCATGGGTAAAATGGATTTGGCCACTTTATTAATGTCTGTCTGTCCGAGGCTCATATTTCACAACAACACTACAAGTCATCATCTAATATACGAACATCTACAGAGATATGGGCACTCAAGCTCATAGAGCAGTGGCGCCTTTTCCGATCGAAACAGAAAGATGCAGAAAAAGCGGACACATACATAGGTGGTCTAGAGTACCGTTAAACCCTGTAGATGTGTCCCGATAAGGAAGTATCCATGTGGTGGATGTCGATGGAACCCAATTTGCAGAGCGTACGGGTTTGTTAACGAACGTACGGACGGAGGCGACGACGAAGGCGACAATGACAACGGTTTCGCCTGGAATGCCTGTTCCAGACGATCCAGCTAACGACCAAACTGCCAAGTTAGCGAAGCGAACCAATGCTATGCCATCCCTCTCCGTCCTTGTGTGGTGGTGGTGATGATGGTGGTGGATCTTGGTGGTCTTGGTGGCGTCGTGCGCCACTGTCGCCCCGTGTGTCAATCGAAGGGTACACGGAAGGCAAACGTGTCTTTGAAGCTAACATCGGGCTGGCCACCAGTTAGGAGGGACGTTTGATGGACACGGACAACCTCAGCAGGTGAAGTATTCTTGAGTAGTAGCTGCTGTTGTATTGGCCATATTATGTCAATTCGAGATAATTGGGTGTTCAGTGTTTTGCTTATACCATTGGAATCGGTCGCCCAAGACGACAACTTCCGCTTCTGATAGAGAGTCATACCATTTGTCGACGCTGCATATGAATAATCATTATAACATTAATTGTATTAGTAGATGTAGTGTTCTAAAGTAGTGTCAATTCGGTGTTCCGAAGACACCGAACGCATTTCATGGCATTGAAAGCCCTCACAGTCGATTAGGCAATGATTCCCATCACGGAACAACTGGCCCTAATCATTGTTCATTTGCTCGCTTGCTCGGAACTCAATAAACGTTCTATGTATATATATATATATACAAAAAGTAGTGTGTGCCGCATATATATATATATACATGGTATCTAGATGAAATAGGTTTTGAGGTTTACTAACCGGTCATTGCCGCACTCATCGGATGCGCATAGCCGGGATGCGCCGGATGGTAGTTAGTTCCTGAATGACCTGAAGGATGTCCATTCTCGGTCACGACCCCTCCTGGATGATGATGATGATAATGATGATGGTGTATGGCTCCACTCGATGGATGTGCCGCGGAATGAGCCGAACCGACAGCACCGACGCCAGCCATATTCATGTTCATTGAGTGGATTTGTTCATGGTAACGTGCTACCGATTGGCCCCAGGAGTCCATGACCTTCTCGTTAACGCCTACACTGAGTACGGGCACCGCAGTTGAACAGGCGGCGCGTGATTGCTGCCCGCCGAGTCCAAGTAATGTGAGACTGGGCGGATTGTACTGTCAGATGAAAGTAAATAAATCGATAGATAGATGCATGTTATCTATTAATCCTGGATGGAAACAATTGAAAGACTAGCGAACGTACGAATCATATTGCAGCAGTGGGATGATCTTACATTGCCTTGTGTGCGTTACCCAGCCGTGTCATAGACGCGAGCTATTGTATTGTATGTTACGAGCAGCTTTACTCAAAGGAAGAGGTCACATCGGGATGACTAGAATTTTTCTCTGACCAGATCCAGAATTACACAAAATCAGCGCCTACTTGGTGTGAATTCGTTTGGTCTTTAAGAGGCAATTCAATCTATATATATATATATATATATATATATATATAACAAAATTAAAACTCCCTTGACGCAGTTTTCAGGGTTTTTAGCCTTATATAGCACAAGAGAGGTTTTGCATATCCTCTTTCTGATTTATAGCTCTCGTAAAGGTTCTGAGAGCCAAAAACCTTACGATACACCCACCGGATAGCAAACGTGGATTCTGAAGAATAGGAATGAGAGCAGCTTCCAAGGAGCTTATAGTTCTAGTAAATACAATACAAACACTGCGGTAGTCCTGTATCAAAGTGTTGTGGTTGTTGTCTACCCGTGGATGCTTATTATTTCCCATTGCAGTGGCTACATGAGAACAAAGGGGAGGCCATCAATCGGTTCTCTTTTCGATTTTTTCATTCTGAAAATTATCACCCGTACGGGAACTATCGTACGTCGATGTTGATCACAATGCTTACCTGATGTTGCGCGAATTGATGCCGATTTGCTACGGCAGCGTAACTCTGCAGATCTTGACTTGTCAACTGACCCGAACATCGATAACTTGCTGCCGACATATAGTGCGACCACGGGTCATAATCGGCAACAGATGCCATCGAAGCAACGGATGTGGATGGCGTCGAAGCACTGTAGAAATCCGAGGATAACGGTAGACTCGATGAGGGCGATGCAAGAGATAGGTAGGACGGTGAGGGTCCGTTGGCTGTTCCAGCAACGACTTGCGAAGGTGATGGCCCGCCACCTAAATGATTCGGATGTGTGGGCGAATGACCACCTTGCAGATGTGACGATGGTGATGAGAGGCCCAACTGCGGACTCGACTGTGACGGAGGCGCCAACTGGGGATAGGATGATGTCGACGACGGCGAAGGTGGATATGATCCAGGACCACCTGCACCGACTGTGCTGCAGCTGGGAATGCCGGTTACCGATGTTGGGGTGGAAAGCGGGACAGGCAGTGGTTGCGAAGGACAGAAGAACGATGCTGGTAGATTTCGCTGAGCGAGCGGTTTCGAATCTGAGGAGAGGCGTAAACGAGAACAACGCAATCGAAGTAATATATAACAATAAAGAATATATGTTGTTATTAGAGAATTCCCTTCAAATTTGCCCGCCTTTCGAATGGCACACAATCCGAACTGCGCGGTACAATGCGTTCATTTTTGGAGTGGGCACGCGTCAGGAACGTGGCTTCCTTTCGAACACTGAGTGGTTTCGATACGCAAAGATGGACACTGCAGCAAAAAGTTCAAATTCCCCCAAAAATCAACGGGAAATCATCAAGTTTTTGTTTCTCCAAAAACACCCTCCAGGTGAAATCCATCGACAATAAGTGAACTCGTACGGCAGGTCTGCCTTATGCCTGCGAACGGTGCGAAGTTGGTGCAAGCGATTTAACAGTGGAGATATGGACACCGATGACCATCGAGGCGGGGACCACAAATCAGGTGCGACAAGGGACGAACGGATTGAAAGAATCAAGGCAGCTTTCGAGCAAACTAGAGCTTGGTCCATGAAGTCTTTGTCGGCTGAAACTGGGATTTCTCGGACTACGTGTTATAGAATTATCACCAATATACTGAAGATGAAGAAAATCAATGCAAAATGGGTTCCCCATAAACTGAGTGTTGAGCAGATGAAAATGCGTGTGGAGTGTTTGACATTTAATTCGAAGACTTATAGGCAACAAACCAGTCGCTTAGAACACACCGTGTCGATAGACGAGACATGGGTTAGCCTGCGTAGACCCCCTGAGGAGGACCAAGCAAAACAGTGGCTCCGACAAGGTGAAACAGCAACGTCTGTGGCAGTGCCAGATAGATTCGGACGAAAGGTGTTGATGATACCCACTCTAGATATCAAGGGCGTTTGCCATTACGAAATACTAGCCGCAAACGAAAAATTCAATACTCCCCGATATCTCGACTTTTTGAAGACATTGATGAACAAATGGCGTGGGGATCGACAGCACCGGGTGTGGTTGCTCGACGACAATGCAAGACCTCACCGCACTGCTGAAATTACGGCCTGGATTGAGGGGAACAATATTGAGCGATGGCATCAACCCCCATATTCTCCTGATTTAAGCCCATGTGATTATGGTAGTTTCCATGCATTAAAAAGGGCAATAGGTGGGGTTCTCTATACAAATGGTAAATATTTGGCTATTTCAAAATCGGTGTGTGAATAAATCTGGGGAGTACCTCTAACTCATACCAAAAGATCTTTGTTCTAACTCATTTAGTTCAAAAGTTATTGGAATTTAACGAGCGGCAGGTTTGAACGGAATGCCCTAATATACAAAATAAATGGGCAGACTATGTCATTATCGTTAATCAATGCTATTAACGATAATATATACAATATATACATAATCCTTAAAAAATCCTTAAAATCCTTTAAAAAATGTACACACTCATCTGAAGAGTTGTGTATCTTTAGAAGCATAGACGAGTTGCGCCACAGCTTCGTGACCGCCACAGGATAACGTTACTTTTCGAACCCCCTGTGCTAGTTCTCTACAGGAGCCAGTTTGCAGGAGCTCATTAGTGCCCAGCTCTCCACTACCAGAGTGTTACCAGCAGGTTGATTTACACCCGATGTTTATAGCTCCATTTGTCGGCAGGCCCCGCAGGGGACTATGCAGATAACGAGGGCAAATTAACATTGCGCAACTTGACACAAGGGCGCTTGTATCCATTTAACAGTGAAGGCCCCTGAAGGATAAGCAAATGAGGTGAGGCTTTTTGAACAGCATAATTAACTGAGACACACTTCGGGTACATGCGATGATTAGATGTCCTTCAAGGCGAGCTATACTATCGTGGATTTGCTACAAAAATGATATTTCATGTAATCTCCGCTTTTCTTCCAACTTGAAGTTACATTTGCATTGGTTGTCAATATATAAGATCGATCAAAATTCAATTTTCGCTGAGAGCGAGACCAAGTCAGTCGCAGACTATTGAGAATGAATCAATATTAACTGGGACCAACTCGGACTAACTTCTCACACTTTCTGTTCAAGTTGTCGCTTAGATCTGTGGTAATCTAGATTACCCAAATCGATAATTGTTAAGGGACCGCATGATTGTTCAAGAAACATAACTTTCTCATATTCGATGACATCTATAGATGAATAAGTTGTCACAGCGTCCCTTTAAAAAAAAGTAGCACAAAGCTAAATTAGTCCATTTTCAACAAGTTCGCACATTGTCAAACTTCCAGTTTGCTTAGGACTATGTTTGTAAAATAAGGCCACTGCTCACACCAACAGTCATAGGAGGTTTGCCCTGCACAATGGTTTTATTGTTTTAAGAAATTAAGCGCATATATTCATTTAGTGCGGCTTTGTTGAAAGACGAAGAAATAAAAATTGTTATGTATGCGAAACATCGAACTGCAGAACCCTAATCTCCTCCCGCTAGATGTCGCCTATCATTTAGGCTAAGCGAAAACCGCATAAGAAAAACATGTTAATGATATCAACTTGATTGACTAGCCACCAAGGACCTGGACCCGAGGCACACATAAGGTGTTTATTGATGGGGAATTAAATAGAGATCCAAAGTCGCGGCAGCAACGCGCTGCGAGATTAACCTTTTGAATGGGCAGCGTTCGTGGGAACGCGTCAATTCCAACGTGCTCCAGCCTTTGCATATATCACCCATCCTACGATATGGTGCTAGCTGTTCAACTATGCAAGACATACCTAGCGTCTTAGTACGGGTGATTTGCGTGAGAAGACGATGATAAACGAGGATCACTAAGCAAATTGGGAAATACAGATATTGGTGTCCTTTGGTAAATCGTCGGTCTCCTAAATTGTTTCGAGCGTTCGAGACCCGCCGCCTCTCATCTCATCTCACAATTTATTTATTTCTCTACCTGCACTTGACTTGTTATCTCTATTTGCAATTTCTTTTTTCTACTTGCTCGCGGCATTAGTCTAGCAATTATACATAGTTTGCAATTAGTTTTCCGCCATAGTTGGGGTGTAAACATGGCATCGCAGTGATTGACCAAATTGTCGATCGCGTGTTGTTGACATTCACTGTTCGATCAGATCAGGATAACATCTTTTGGGTCATTTTTCAAACATTTTAATATTCCCCGTCAGCTGACTAACACCTCCAGATGATCAACGTGATCTGCCAGGAAAAAAAAATCATGTGTATTCGAGACGAATTCTCCAGTGAACCATGTGTGAGATGATGTTGAACTGATCACAAGATTGTCACACATGAAGAAATTTCTTGTTTTGGTTCGATATTTTGTATTTTTTTAATTTTAAATGAATGAAATTTAAAAAATAATGTTTAAATTAAATTCAAGAAATACAAGTCAAGAGAGAGAGAGAGACCTCTCGACATCCTCTTAAGTACTTCAACAAACCATAGTTTATCTTAATTAATTATTGGGCCTGCATTGAGCCTGCATTGTTTATTGCATTTATTGAGCCTGCATTAGTTACCGTGTATTCTCATGGTTCTAATACATGCCAATTTCGGACCAAGTCGATGCGATGTTTGGTTTAATACGCGTAAAATTGAACAATACAATTTCTTCAACAATCACTATTTACATTCGACAGCCGTTACGTGATCCTGAAACTTTGTGAATTTCGATGCTCAGTGTTCTATTATATTATTTCACTCACATATTATTAATATTATAAAAGGTTCTTGACTACCCCAGCTCCTCCCATGTCACATACGTACATATGTATGCAGCCCATACACAACTACAAATCTTCATGTAATAATTATGATCTGGAGAAGAAACCGTCCGCCTTTATTGCAGCCATTACTCTAAGATAGTAGACTAATTGAATATGGCAGCACAGAGAGAGAGAAAACCATCGCTCGAAGGGTATTAAAATATTTGCAGCTACCTCTGATGTGACAGCTCAAGCTCTAACTTATTGGCGACACGTGTCGAATGGGTCACGTGTGTGCCCCGTCTGCACCTTGGTGGGAGAATAACGACATAGTCCGCGCCCTACTGTGGACTTCTGTTGGCAGTAGCTTACCAGGTACTGCTTGGACAACAAGCCTTGTCGACCACGACGTTTGATGGCGCCTGCTTAGCAATCGCTACCATAGCGGTAGCCTTACAAAGATTGTATTGTGGTTCTGATCTGAAAGATATTGGATTGCTTGGGTGCATTCAGAGCGCACTCGATGGAAGGTTGGATGTATCGGTACCTAATAGAATAGTTAGCGATGAGGCGAGAAGTATTAATTTAATCTGATGACAGTGACAGCAATAGCACTAATGACTATTTGAATATTCCCGGTAAAGGCTTCCCATAAATGAAGCGATTGACAAATGAAGAAGGATTTAGTTGAGGATTAGTGAATAAACCTCGAGTCATGATTACTAAAGTAATTTTAGAGATACGCCCTGCTGTTATTTATTAACTGAATCTTTCATTGAAGAAATTTTTCATATATCCTTATGAAACTATATGATTAGCCCCACAAATTTCAGAACACTGGCCCAAATATTAACCAGAACGTTGTCCTTAATTTTGTTGAAATAACGAAAAAAAAACAGTATCATTATTTTGTATCTATATATTTGAATAGAGACGCCGAAGGGATGACCAACGTCGATTCGTGTCAATGAAAGGCGGCGCTGTACACTTCCTTTCCTATAATATATTCTGTGACATTTCGTGTGGTGGAGCTGAAGCGATTCGACAGGATTTGACACATGCTAATATCGATTGTATATAACGGCATGTTGCTCGCTTTGCAATTTGCGTTGTGTTGATGGGACCCACCGATTCTGTTGTTGGGAGCGCCGTTGGCGGCTTTGCCTGTTCTCAACCCTTTGCCCATCGTTGACTTTAACCAATCAATGAGCTTATATACGTAAAAGTCTGAAACAGCTGCACTCCTAGGTGTCTTTGAACCTAATCTCTACCTATACCGGCTAAAATCGTCCGCTTGTGTTACCCTATGAGGGATGCGCTGCTAGATTGCATCATTGATTACAGGGCTAAAAACTCACCGCTAAATCTTGTTTGTGTGATTAGAGAATTCTTCTTCAGGAGAGAGAGAGATTCATTGTTGGTGAGTGAGCTGGTTCACTCTCCTCATTGTTGTCCTCCATCTCTGTCCGCCCTTCAAATCGGGTGTCAGATAAATATCTTATCGTCTACAATCGTCGCGACTGCAGTCATTTCCCTTCGGCCAAGCCGAGGCGACCAACCCGGCGATACACCGTTCATCCAGTCTTTGCTCAAATCTATTGAGTTTGGATCCCACAATGGTAGATAGCGTTTTCGATGGGTGCTAGTCGAACTTAATTGCCTCAGAAGTGATCGCCGCAGTCATATGTGGCGGGTGAGTACGATGTTGACTCTAGCATGGAGACCGGTGAGGAGATCGAGAGCGACTGTTGTCTATCGTAGAGGTGAAATGTAAATAAAAATAAATCAATTGAGCGTCCTGCATGGGGTGTGCCGATTAAGGATAGCGCAGTCATTATATAGGGGGAACTATTACGTAGCAGGAAGAGAGAGCGCGAGAGAGAGAGGGGGTGGTGAGATATACCACGATGCAACCTTGCCGACGACTACCGAATTTGATGAAAGAAGTCCAACAGGAAAGAACAATGAAATGTTAGCAACGGCAGCACAAAATCAAATGCAGCAAACAGGCAAAACAAAAGCAGGATTGGTCAATGGTGACGATTCGACGACATCCGACGATTTCGTCACAATCTTTTCCGATTCGTGTTGATAATGTTGAGCTTGGCCCTGTCACGACCTGTCTATCATTCATGCACCCATAGTTGCTTATTGCTTTCTATTACTGATGTATTTCAACTATTCTGGTGAGTTAGGTCTTTACTTGACTAAAATTCAATTTGTCTTGCTCTAGGTAAATCTCATGAAGGATTCAAGCAAATGCCTTTGCTGTAGTATCACTTATTATTGTAAGTGAAGAATGTCGTCTAACCCATATTTACATGATGTAGCACGAGTATATTTTTTTAATATCCATGTCCACGAGAAGAGGTTGGACACACGTATGATATTTGGATGACCTGAGAAATCACTCGCAAACGGGAAATATTTACAATTCCAACATTCGCCTTCTTACACTACACCGAGTTAAACCCCGTCCCAGCCGATTTCACATGACACATAAGCAGTTGCTTACTGAGTGACTACACTTGATGTCCTATGATACTTTACCCAAAACGATTTCCATAATTAACCTCTTTCGCTATTGCATCCAATACAGCATCCGCCGAAGGATCGTGCGTGAAAAATGAACGCTTTTTTTTGTTTTTCATTAATTTTTTTCAAAATTTTTTCATCACAGGTATTGTTTATCACTAGTTTCGTCGCTATAAACATTTGTACACCGTTCTATCGAGCAGATTTCCCGATCCGTGTTTGACAATCATTTAGTTCGGTGCATCGCTTCCCTCGGAATCAGAGTTTAAGCGGCTGGTTCACTTGGGTGTTTCCACGCGATTAGCCGCATCCACCAACCAACCAGACACCCATGTACAAGTCAGCCGTCAAGCTCCCGACAATTGGGGGATTTTCCCACATTAGCAAGTCACAGTAGCAGCAATAGCAGTAGTCGTGGCCAATGTCGGCAAGTTGTTGTGGGTATTAAGGCTCGGTGAACCCAATGGGCTAATCCACTTTGTGGAACTACCCCAAGGATAGAGGACTGCTAGAGCTGCTTAACTGCGGATTTAAATCCTGAAGCTTCGATCATACTCCTCCTATAGATATATATATTAGGCTTGCCTACATGTGTCCCTGTAGTCACACACTATAATTATACACGATGGGATATTTACACTCGGGTCACTCGTATCACCTTATTTTACTCGTCTAGTAGGCAAAATATAGTGGGTAACTTCGTTTCGACACCCAGTCGTTGCAAAGTGCCATACGATGTGATATAACACGAGTACTTCCTCGGATCTAAACGCCACAGTGATGCAGTAACTCACATACACACTCGTACAGACAGAGAAGATATCGGTGTTACCTCCGTTGCTAAAGCAGCTCGGTAGCAGTAGTAGTCTGCCTATAACAATCCCATGTCACTCACATTCGAGTGCACTGAAGTGTATAGTGGGTGGTAAGCGGCCACTCGCCTATGGAACCCTCCCTGAAGAATCTGCTACTCAGAAGTCGCTCCTAGGAAACCGGATGAAACACTTCGCACTCACTGAGCTCTTGTATGGCGACACGTGTCTGAATATGTTCGCGATACAATGTCCGCTGTCTCGCTGTCGGTACATGATTGCAATATCCCACATCTGTATGAGAACGAATGATACACACTCGGCCTTTTGTCTTTGGGAAGAGATCGTTTGATCTCTGATGCCTTAATTTATATGAATTCTGCAGTCGTCGTATTTCGTATGTTATTAAGAGATTTGTTTTCAACTTTTTTAAAAACAAATCAATTGAATAAAGATTTCCTTTATTTCCTTTATCTTTTGCCCAGCGAGCCGGGAGACCGATTTGACCAACGCTCCCGTATATGCGATTTCAAGCAAAAGTGGTCGTGATCTAACAGTGCTTACTGCATGATTTTTTTACAAACTCCTTGACAACGTCCGATGATTTGGGTCCACCTACAGACACCCAAAAATATGGCCGGTACATTATTCGACCAAGGAATTCATTATTCATTCGTATCGTAACTCAGTTAAATATTCGTACACTATTCCAATACAATAGGTATTTGTAGTCTTGTAGTTGCGGGTTAGTTGTTCAGATTTGTGTTCAAACCGGCCGAGCCTAAAAGCCGACCTTTATTTGTCGTATGTTACTCTCTGAGAGTTATTAGTATTCGAATTCTTGGAATCGTCTCCCAATTATGAAAGGACATCTCAGATGATAGTCTTTCTTAATCTCCGGTTTCTTACATTTCGAAGTTGATCGAATTGTCGCTTTCAAAACAACTATAAAATCAGGCTATTCATATTACACAATTATCCTTTTCGAAAAGGCGAGCTGAACTCTTCGGACTATTACGGATAAAACACGATTCCAATGTATGGCACCCCGAATCATCTGTTTGTCCAGGGAGGCACACTGTCCTGGCCCTGTTTTATGGACCTCGCCGAGCACATGCATGTATATCACAAACACACACACATAGTATTAGGTCTTCGGGCGACGGCCACCGCCGCAGTATAGCATAAGCAGGTATTTCTCTGCGTTCGTTTCGCTAATCCTTCTTCGCCGCTCCATTCATCTGGTGGTGAATTTTCAACGCCACCGATCCTATTCGTCACGCCACCACAAATATATATCAGCACGAGCGAACGCACACCTTCCCCCAGTCCTATTGTTGTCAATTGACGCCTTCCAACACCTGAAATGTGGACCACTAGGGGCGGACGAGGGGGTTGACCGGCTCGTTGATGACTGCCAGCTCTTGTCCTCGATAATATTTCAGCATTTGGGCGGCACTCGACAAGGGTACGCAGGCTGGGCATCCCATTGCGACGATTGGGCTCGTTCTACTTCATTGTTTTACAGCGAAAGCGTGGCGGATTGATAATTGTAAGCAGTGCGATAGAAGCGAACACTAAAGGTGAAATGGTCTGTTCAACACCTCTTAACCCACTCTCCCCCTCCGAACGCCTTCTGATTGTTTCGTGTCACTACAACGATGTAAAAGAACATCGACGCCTGAAAGCTTGAAGACTCCCGAGTTTTGGTGAGCAGATGCGGGACGATTGTAGATGCGAGACCATATCGGTGTATATAGTTTCATTCTTCTCGTTTAACGGATTCAGCCTGATTCGAACGGTTTCGCTAATGATCGGTGTACACAAATAAACGGATCTGCAAAGTTGAGGTTAGATTAAGACAACATCCTCCAGAGATCTCACGAGACCATGTTGTACCGCCAATCTCGTAACAGACGACGCTCGGCTCTGCTCTCGTGGTCAATAAACAATACAATAAATAAAAAGTGCAGGTCAGAAGAGCATTCCGCAACCTCTGTCGGCGGCATCTTGTTCCCTCCAGCCTCCAGTGTTATAAAAAGAGATCACTATTGTCGATTGCGAAAGGCGTGTCCTCCCTCTCGTGTTTTCTAACATACTTCGCTATCTAGGCTCCTCAGCGAAAAATCGAACGCCGATTCGATCACAAAGTCCAACAGCACAAACTCCCCGTCGCGATATTGCCATCACAAATGCTGACCCAAACAGGCAGCAATACAGCCAGACCCGAGCGTAATACGACACGCCCAAAGCGGGTCGACTTCTGAGGGCAAAGATTTGGTCAGATCTAAGGGCCGTGTCCTTAGACGAGAGGATACTTTACTTGAAGAACCCCACTCGAGTGAAGCACATAGCAGAAAAAGGAGTCCATGTTTTTTAAATTTGTCTCTAGTTTTTGACAACACTGTGCTTCGGTGCACTCAGCGAAAGAAGGATGTCATGCCGGGCCGTCTAAGCATTGTTTGCTCATGTTTGTGGTAGACGCGATGTGCGCTTAGGAAGGATACTCCACGTACACATAACTCTGTTAGTCAGTAGACGCGCAACAGCGCCAACTAGAACTGCATAGGGACTTAGTAAATTAGTTCACATACAAAAAGGCTTAAGCAATGCAAAGGAATGATTATTATATAAACTGTTATTAATTAGGTGGTTAACGTACTTGAAGACAACTTAGACAAAATCAGTTTTTATGAGACAAGTCGAGAATCGGTGATGAAGACCAAATTTGTCCTACTGGCCTTTCAATTATATAATTTTGCGATTGATTGCCAATAATAGATTATATGATAGTACTAATCAAGGACAACATAAAAAACCAGCCTTACGCTCCAGCGGCAATATAGAGGGTGTTCTAGTCGACGTCCAGTTTAACTTCAGGTAAAAATTCGAAAACAGCTTCATGGATTTATAACAATAATAATTGTGCTCGCCTTTATTATTCGAGCTCTGGCATCCTTAGGTGAAAGTGTACAATGGCCTTGCGTTGCCCAAATTGCACACCTTGCAAAATATGGCCAAAGTTGGGTCATTTTAGATGACTTCGACGTTAAACATAAAAAACGCGACATTGTGAACCGCGCGCCTTTGTACGGCGTGTACAGCAACAAATTAATAATGACACAACACTGTGTAATATTTCCCTTTTCTCATCTGTCTCGAAAGAAGAATACAGTATTGAATATCCTCCATGCAGATCAAAACGATATAATTGAGCGGCTGTGTACAATATTTAAAGGTCTTTATACTGGTAACTAGTCAAACTTATACAGGTACAACACTGTAACAGATAGGACGATCGTTGAAAAACCAGCTCAGTGCATATGAGCATAGAAAAGATAGGAAACGGTTGACACATCGCTTCGTTTATTAGCTAAATAAACTGCATTGGCAGTTACTATATATAGTTCTCATGAACTTTCCTGGCAACCTATGATCAAGAGCCCGGAGTCTTACTCTCTCTCTAGGCGACAGCAATCGCCTAACCGACCCAATGGCTTCTACGATATGTCGAAGCTAGTTTTTTATTCTAGTGATGATTAGACAGCAGAGTCGAAACTACCTTTCGAAGAGACTGATTCGAAGGACCTTGTCATCTCAAGGGAAATATATAATACTACATGCAGGCTGGTTTGTGTATCGCCTTCACGAAAAGCTGTGTCTTTCCCTCGTCAAGGGGATTCGCAAACTTGAAAAGCAGCTGAACGTACTGTGTTTGTATTGAAAACGTTTTGTTAGTGATTCAATAATAACGGGGAGTCAGATTTGCACACTTCTGCAAATTCAATTCAGGTTCTATTTGATAGATTTTCCTTCAAAGTGGATTTTGAAATTGGCATCGACAATGCGTTCTCGAAGGCGACCTTCACCTAAAAGGGACAATATATGACTCAATTCCTCTGCTGCCTAGGTTGCTTTTCGCTACACATTAGTAACAGCTGAATGAGCAGTAATTCAGGTGACAAAATAATAAACGACACAATCCGTTTATGTCAATAAAATACATCGCCTATATTCATCATCGTTATCACCATCACTGTGACCACCGTCAGGTTGGTGCAAAGGCCCTCCCCAATAAAATTAATCCGAACTGAGAATAAGTAACTCAGTCCTGGAGCAGAAAGTGACGAAGCACTGTGTCCCCCTACCTGCATTTCACTAAAATCGAATCGATAGTTGCTATAATAGACTCGGTAGCCAGATGCTAACTGTGTCAGCTAACGATGCTCGTTGTCTTTTGCGTCCGAGCCCATTGAATCCAGCCGCGTCGAAGTTGAGCATCGGACCTCCAATGTCCGTCCGTCAGCGGGACATTGGAGTGACACAAGATGACACCTATCCTTTACCGTTCGGGTGACATGACGGTTTCGCTATTTGCGACCTATAGTCTAGTCGAAGCAATACCACCCAATGGAGTCAACGCATCCCCCTCTCTCGCTCTCTTTACTAACCGGATGGCGATAACAGAATGCTATAACCTGCAGTAATACCACCACTACTGAGTACTACCAGTACTCGTTCTTCTATG